>VZTB01001458.1:211081-428218 GCA_013397245.1 Thryothorus ludovicianus
CGCCCCCCGCGGCCCCGCCGCAGCTCATGCTGGAGAAAGGGCTCCCCCTCCCCTTTCTTTTTTTCTAATTTGTTTTTTTAAATTGTAATTTCTTCTCTTTCTCTCCTCCTCCCCTCTGTGTTATGCTAATGGCGGGAGGGGGAAGCGCCACCCCGGCCGCCACCTCGCACATGGGCCGCCCGGGGGCGAGGCCGCCGTCGCCGCCTGGCAACGGCCGCGTCGCGGGGGGAGCGGAGGGCGAGCCCGGGGTACCGGCCGAGTCCAGAGAGAGCGGCCGTGTCCGAGATACGGGCTGAGCCCCGCAGGGGCGGCCCTTCCCGGGGTACCGGCCAAGTCCCGAGGGACCGGCCGCCGGGTTCTCGCGGCTCCGGCCAGTTCTCTCCCGGCGCAGAGCCCTCCCCTCACCGCATTGTCCCGGGCATGGTTACCCCCGGGGCGGTCCGGCACTGCGGGTTTGGGCGTGGGAGCGCGGGGGAGGAGGGAAACATAAGATACTTGTAGTCTTACTCATGTTTAACTGAGCGCCTGGAGGGAGGGGCGAGACGAGGGACTGCGGAGCCGCCGGCCCTCCACCTGGCCGGCGCATTCCTGCGGCCCGCAGCCCGCGTGGGGACGCCGCGCCCCGGCCGCGGACTGCGGGGCTGAGCCCCCGACAGGGAGCCGGTGACCTAGGGAGGAATGTGCGGGAGCACAAAGGGAGACCGCGCTGCTCGCTGCTCTAGGTGTGGCAGTCCTGGAGAAGAATGTCAGCCTCGCGTCCTGGATGGCCGCGGCTTAGCCACGGCTGTCACCTGGGGCTTCTCCAAGGCGACGCCCCGTAATGTGGGGATTCACGGAGCACAGGGCTGTGGAGCGGAGGGCGTCACCCCCCAACAATTGCTGGTGCTGTCCGACTGCCAGAGCCCTTCTCAGGTCTAATCCGGGAGCTGACCCGCATGACTAATGCCTTGCATGCGGATTGTGAGTGTGCTTTGGCTCCACTTCTCCTTTATTCAAAGTACAAGAGCTGACTTGAGGCCGCTAAAACAGTGAAAAGAAACAAATTCGAGTGCCTTGAGATCATCTTGGTGTGTGCTTATCTTCATCGCTGTTGTGGTGTTGGTATGTTGTAAAGATGCAGGATTTCAGTAATAACTGAACACCACAGTGTGAGGGAGCATGATACTCAAGATCTAATTAAAAAAAAAAGCATCTGGAGCAATAATTTTTGAAAAGGCCTGTTAAAACCTGAATTTAGTTGTTTTTCAGGGGAAGTTTCATGCATTTTATTTGCATGTGTGACAGGACTTTATGGTCACTTGTGTTGTTGTCTTTCACAAAACCTACTTTGTTTTGTTCTTCTGGAAGCTCTCTGTGTAGCAATGCACCAAGGAGATTAATTTTTTTTTTGTTTCCACCATTTGGAGCACAGATGATGACAAAAGCTTGCAACAGACTGAAGAGGAGGGATTCTATATGATGGATGAACAGAATTTTTTCTAGGCGTGTTCTCTGAGTGGAGCTTTGGATGGTTTAAACAGAAGTGAATGGAAGACATTTGATCTACCAAATCATGTTGCTTTGAAAAGGAGGGATGAAAGTGTGTTTTCTGGAAGTGATTTGTTGTTTTTTTCTCCCTGACCCCTGAAGGATAAGGCAAAAAGAGCACAGTAATTCCTGAAATAGTTCAGTTAGAGACCTAACTGTGAGAATTGCGTAGTGTAGCTGAGAAGTGGCATCAAAGAGTTATTTTAATTTGTCAGTGATGATTAATTTAGGGCTCTGAAGTAAGGACTGGCATGTGGGGGAGGCCTGGTTTCCAAAGACAAGGTGTTGTAACACAATGCTCATCTAATGATGAGTTGAAATATTAGAAGCTCTGTACTTGAAACTCCTAGATGTGAGCAAATTGTGTTGATAAAAGCATTGTCAGGTTATCCCATGAGTACTTTGGCCTTCTCAAATGCTGGAGCACTTAGTTTCCATCATGTGAAATATCCATTTAAACATCAGATACTTGTTAGTTTTGCATTTAGCAGTGGGTGTTTAAACTGTCTGGGTTAAGATATTTGTCTTGGCTTCAAATGAGTTCACTCTTAGTCATGCTGGGAGACTGGCAAAATGAATTTGCTGCCTGCAACTGGTGGCAGGGCGACCATGACAGGGGTAGCCACGTGGCCCTGAGTTGTGGTTTCACTTACTTTGAGTTCTGCTGTTTGAATTTAAGGTAAAACCCAAGAATTACAATTCACAATCTAGAAATTTCGGAAAAAAAAAAAAATCTCTTCATATTTGGAATCTAATGCTTTGATTTATGAGGATTTGAGGCAAATAACTTTGAAATTCTGTTTCCAGGAGGAGGAGAGTATGACCTGTAGGAAGCATGCAGAAAATAGTGGGGTTTCTCTTATCTGCAACAATTGACCATGGTGCTGCCTTTTGTCAGTGGAACAATAGCAAAAATGTATTGCCTGCTTGATAGCCCATTGAAATGGATTTTATATATTTATGGAGGTGTTTTTTTTAAAAAAGAAAACCTTTGTAATTGCTTTTAGTTACACACTTAAGAGTATTCAGTATCATTGTGACATAATTATATGTAATGTAAGTCTCTGGCAGGGTAACAGCAGCCTACCTTCTGAAAAGCTAATATAAATATTTGCAGGAGGAGAAAACAAGCAGGAGCTCTGCAGTCAAACTTGGGTTCTCCTGAATAATTTCTGGGGTTTTTGCACTTGCTGTTTTGTGAGTAGCAGAAACTACTGTTCTGGAGAGATTACTGCTTGAATCTTTAGATTATCTGAATTTACATGAGGTGCAAAAAAAAAAAATTAAAAAAATCAGTTTGAGGTAGTTACACATGCTCAAATTAATACCCCCTTTTTTTTTTGGCTAGCTGATTTAAGTAAGAATCACCAGTGTACTATGATGAGTAGATACCACTTCTTGAAGCCCTAGATTCTGCAGCAAAAGGAGGGTCATATATCACTTTCCTGGAAGAGACTGGTGTGTTTTGAAGTGAAACTGCACTTATCAGAAGCCTGTACATGAAATCCACCAGACTGGCCCTAGGCCAGCATGCAGAGAGAATAAAGATGTTTCCTTGTAAGTCTGTTGCCTTCAGCTGACCTGGGTTAAATACATATGCAAACGTTGTGAAGGGCCAGTTTATTAATTAGTCGTAGTTTTCCATGTGGTTATACAGGATTTTTTCTTTAATTCATCCATGTTGAGGAGAGGTTTCAGGAAGATTTGCCAGACAGTGTCAAGCAGAGGTCAGCAGAGCTGCCCGGAGCTGTCCCTGGCCTGGCTGAGCCCAGCCGCAGGAGGTGCTGAATAAATGCAGATCTATGCTTGCTCCTGCTCACCCCAGCCACTGAACCTTTTACCCTGCACATCCTGCATTTGCATTTTATACAAATTCTAAACCAGTATATTTGCTCCTCAAATTTATTTTTTTTTCTGTTGTGTTGCTGTGTCTGCATGGACTCCTCCAGAGGAGCTGTGTGCATTTTAAGGATAGGATGCAGCATGACTTGAAAAAAGCAGAGCTGTCCTTAAATGCTATCACTGGTTACTTTCATTTGCACTATTCATTTATTAAAATATGTACCCACTGATCTTCAGTGTTTCTCTGAAGTGCAAGACACCTTCTCTTCCCAAGAACAGTCAGCAAAGCTCTAAGGGAGGTGTTCATAATCTGGGTTATCAAACTTAGAATGTGATTTTTTTTTTTTTTTTAATTTTATTGTAAAGAGGAAAATAATCAGCAATTTGACTGGTATAGTAAACCTTTGTTTTCATATTTCCTGTTCCCATCTTGGTGAGTTCAACAAAGGATCATTTTTTTTATTCATTGTGTGCAGTCTACCACTGGGGCCTGCTTCTATAGCTGAGCTGGTGTAAGAATTTCAGAAGACAAACAGTCCTGTCTTCTGGTAAGCAGAAATGTGTGCAAGGATAGTCCTGCCAAGTTTGATGGTATGTTTGCTTTGTGTGTATCCCTGGATTTGCTTTCCAGGATAAAACCACACAGCTTCCACCTACCCTATAATGATGCAGCCCTCAGGGAAGTTTTGAATTGCACTGGGAGTTTTCCCCTTGGAGATGAAATCCTACAAACCACAAGTAAGGAGACAGTGAAGAGCCACTGTTTATTTGCCCTCTTTCCTGCATCCTCCAGCCTGTACTTAAGGAAGTTTGGAGCATGGCTGTGGAGTGACCACTGCCTTGTCCACCTCATTGCATCACCACTGGTGACCAGAGAACCTCTTTGTTATCTCACAGATAACCACAAACAGCAGCACTCAGGGAAGCTGAGGGGAGTGTTCAGGCTTCAGTCAGAGGTTTACTCACAGTTGCTGGGAAAGCCAGATCCTGTTTTCATTTTCCTTCCCCCTCCTCCAGGGCCCAGGATTTTGGAGAGCCCTCAGTCCAAGAGCCTGACTACTTAGCAGGAGGAGTTTAGGCATCAGTCTTCTTAATCCTGGAGCCCAGTGTTCCCATGCTGCTGGAATTCTGGGGGGCTCTGGTGGTGGCCACACGGTTTTGAGGGGATTTCGAGGCTTTGTCTGTTTCCATGTCCATTCTGCCACACCCAGCTGCTTGATGGCTCTCCTCTGATCCGCCTGGCCTTTGTGTGCTGGGAACGAGCAAAGGGTGGTTAACCTTCAACTGGAGCACTTGGACAGAAGTTGTTTTTTCTTGGTTTTAGTTTTTTGTTTTGGTNTCCTTCAACTGGAGCACTTGGTGTGCTGGAGTTCTTTATTTTCTGCTAATATTTTGACAGAAGTTGTTTTTTTGTTGGTTTTAGTTTTTTGTTTTGGTTTTTTTTTTATTTGTACTGGCAGATTTCTATAGTAACAACGAAACTCAGAAAAATTAGCAAAGCGTAGTTCAGTCTGAAAATGTCCTTCAGGTTCTAGTTTGGAGAAAAGGAAATAGTTCTTGGTCTTTTATTGACTAGAAAATTGAAAGGAACTTGGAGCTTACAGGTAAATTGTCTTGAGATATTCAGAAATGCTTATACATGAAGTAGGAGGAAAATTGTGTAACTATAAAACTGCTTTAGAAATGAAAGAAAAGAAAGAGCTATTATTCCAAGTAAAAATAGTGAACTGTGAGACTTCAGTAGAAAAGCAATATTTTATTGCAGTTTTAAAAAAATTTCTTTGTTTATGATCAAAAATAGAAATTTCTCCTGTGTATGCTTTGGAAACACTGCATAATATTTTCCACTTATTCTGCAGTCTCAGTTTTTAGGGCAGCCTAGCACAGCCAGCACTGGGATTCTGCACTCCAGACAGATGAGACATGCTTGGTGGATGGCTTTTTAAATTGGTCTTTCCATCAATAAGAACTATTACAACAGCCATAAAATAATGGCCTTATTAATATTCACAACGTCTGACAAAATCAAATTATCTCAGTGGAATGTTTTTTATCCTTCAAATGGAAATAATCAATCTGCTGCCAACTGTAGCTGTCAAAATATGAAGATTTTAGGTTAGATTTTATGTTTTTTATTTACTGCTTCTCCCCATGATTTTAATGGGTTTGTCTCAGTTAGTTGCTTTCTGATGTATAAAGAAAAAATACTTTTCATTTTATCTCCCTTCTCAATGTAAAAGTATTGGGAAGATCAGTGTGACCCTCCATGGTTTTGCTGGGAGACTTGCTTTGTGTCTGAGAAGATACTCCCAGCTTCTACTGGCAGCTTTTTAATGAGCAGGGCAATCATGTCATCAACTTCATCAGCTAGGGAGAATATGTTAGTTAAGATGTCTTCAAATATGACACAAGTCTGAGATAAATATAAACTTCCCTGTTGCCAGTTAAAAATGTTCTCAGTCTGTCAAAATCCTCCTGCTCATCCAGTCAGCGCTGGTTTGTGACAGTTTTCCTTGAACCTTGCTGTCCCCTCTTCTCTGACAGGAGAGAAAATTCCTTAATGCCTGTCGTTGTGTGTCCCCTGTGTGTGGCAAGGAAAGCAGTGCCAAGGAAAACAGATGAAAGAGCATGTGTGAGGCCTTGCTCAGAGCTCAGAACAGAAAGGAACGAGCGAGGAGAAAAATGTCACTGCTGGAAGAGAGGCTCCTTCTTTTGTGGGCTTCAGCCAGGTCTGCTGGGGTACATTCAATCTGCTCAGAGGGGTGGATTTAAAGTGCTTTAAACACAAGTTTTCCTTAAAAGTTCACGCTGTTAGATGAGGAAATTGGGTTTTCCCTGTCTGTGTACTCTGTTTTAAATGACAAAAAATGAAACTATTGGGCAAAACCTGTATTGACCAAAATCTATTGTAGTGCTGTTGATACCTGATCCCTTTGGTTGGCAGGAGCACATCAAGGCTCTGAATCTTCACACTGCTTTTTCCCTTTAGTTAGAAGATATTCTACAGACACTAATGGCTACACCAAGTCCATGTTCTTGCTCCCTGTTTTTCATATCTTATCCATCAGACATCTTATGCACCCATTTGTTTTTATTTTGCAGACTGTAAGCTCTCGTGTCAGAGGCTTGTCACACAAGGTAATGTGTTGGGAAGAGATGCCAAAAGAAATCAGTAGTGTCTCATCTCCATTCTTTAAAGATTATTTTAGCTAATAAATACATTCTTCTGCAATGATAAGGTTGCTCATCTAAATACTGCTTAATTTGTTTAATTGTGGGGAAAGCAGGAAAAAATCCATCTGTACGAATCAGTGAAAGGGAATCTTATGATTGGTATAATCTCTAAAATTAAATTGGATAATGTCTGCATAATGATAGGATTTGCATGGCTCTTTAGACCTCCTGCCTTTGAATAAGTTCTGATGTAATTACTCTATTTTTCTGCTTTGTGGCACTGCCAGAACTCAAATTTCTTTTTGCTATTTCAACTTACAGTTAAAGGGTTTGGGTCTTAAGGAAGAGTTACTTAGTTTTTAGAGGAATTACCAAGGGTTTTCTTGGTTACAAATGTTGCCAAACACTGAATGCTTGGATTTTCTGGACACATGTATTTGCTTGTGGCTAGATTGTTTCTTTCTGCTTCTGTTTAATCAAAGACATTGAAACAGTATAAATCAGTGGCTGTGAACGCTGAATCTGGGAATGGTCATATTTTCGATTATTCTAAAATAATTTTTAGCTTTGCTGTTCAATACATTTGATTTATGTATTGTAGTTGTGGTTGTGAAGTGAGTATTTCAGGCCAACAGAGATGGGCTGTGAACGGTTGGGGTTAATTGTGGCCACCTGATTTCAATAAAGGGAGGCTTTGCCCAGCACCTGATGCTAATTTGGGTGATTAAGCAGAATTTCTGTGATTGGGTGGCTGGTACAGCCAAGGTGTGTGGGACACAGCTGTGTCATTTACTCCTCCCTGAGTTTTGTGTCGTGCTCAGGAGCAGAACAGTTTTCTCTTTGTTCCTGAGAGGATTTCATTTCCCTCTGGTGAGCTCCTGTGGATTATCCTGGGATAGGTACGTGCCTCTTGCTTCTGGAAATTCTGTGTGTACGTGGTGGGAGAGGAGTGAAAAGTTTCTTTTGGAGCTGTGACACTTTTTTTCTCCTTTTGTGTAGTTTTGCTAACAAAAGATGCCAGATAAAATCCTATCTCTGCTCTGGGGGGACGGGGTGGGGCTCAGTGGATGAGGGACTTTTAGCAGGAAGTGGCATTTCAGAGCCACTCTCTGAAATGCTTTGGATCGTGTTCCTGGTGTTGCTGATCAAAATGGTTGCAAGAGTGAGGTGAGAGTGGCTGCTGTGTCTGAAGTGTTTAATGACCTGTTAAAAACACCCTCGTGGTGGATTTTTAATTTGGCAGCCCGGGAATTGTAACAGGGAACGTTGTGATAGAGCCACGATTAATGTCTCTTCCTTGTGTCCCTCTATTTGTGCTTTGGTTGGCACTTGGGTATTGCAGGGGAGTGGAGCTGCCTTTCTTTTCACTAAATAGCTCATCAAAAGGAGGAGGAATGGCACATGGCTCACCTCTGTCCCGATGCTTTACTGTCTGTGTTGCTGGGCAGCTTGCCTCAAGTGGAGCTATTTTAAAAGAGGAGAAGCTGTGAAATTGGACCATGTAAAAATGAAAAAAAAACTTGTCTAAACCGGTTTGGTTATAGATTTCTGCTCAGAGAACAAGAAAATGTTATTTGCTGGAGACCTGTTTGCAGAAACAGACTATTTAAAATGCTCATTTTGAACTTGTTTTCTTCACACACTTCATCTAGTGCAGTACAACTCTCCCTGCAGGTGAAGCATGGTTCTACTTTGCAGTAATTGCCATGAAGGCCTGAAATAACCTACAGCTGGGCTTGTTAATGATCAAAGGTCTTGGCTCCTTTTGTGATCCCAGCTGTGATGCCCTCGGGATGTCCAAAATGGAGCTCCTTTCTCCCCCTTAAATCTTTAACAACTCCCATCTGTAACAGCTTGCACTTTCCTCCCAACATTTCCAAAGGTTTCCCAAAGTGGAAACTTCCCTTTAAAAACTTAGACCTGTAACTAAAAAGAGCCAAATGAGAAAAACTATTTGCTGTGGCTCTGCAGCCTGATCTAATGATGTGAAAAAGTGCTATTAATAGTTAATATTCTTAATCTTGAACAGTTTAAATATTTGGTGAAATCCTGTATTTAGAACAATCGCATCATAACAGGAGATGATTTAAATGGAGTTTGTGTAGGCAGCTGCTTTTCTCAGGAAATTCTTGTGAAGTTGTGCGCCCTTGTTTTGTACTGCAGTAGGAAATTAGGCTTCTAAGAACTTGAAATAATTAACTTTTAAATGGCCACATGTGTTGCTAAACAGCTTGAGATGGAAATGCTGCTGGGGCAGCCTCCACTGTGGGCACATGAACAACTTGGTGCATTGAAGGAACAATTTCTCTTTCATATCTGCCCTAGAGGGGTTGCTGCAAATGGAACTTTTACACGACCCGTGAGTCATGTCACAGATGCCATTCCTTGGAGTATTAATGATACCCTGTTTTCCTTTATTGTTAAATATTTATGTTAACAGGAGAGGCCTTTCGCAATGTCCCACTGTGGGAGGTCTGCAAGGTAAAAGCAGCCCCTGGTTTTTAGTTTGGTATCTTGCTCATTTCCTAAGCTTACAAAGGTGAAATGGATTCTTAAAGACTCCGTTTTTGCTTATTTTGTTTTAAAACTAGCACGCATTTTCCAGCAAACTAATTCAGGAAGTGGTTTTTAAGCTCTGAAGGCTGCAACTGCCGTCTAGCAGCCTAATGCAGTCTCCTGCCAGAGCTAAACTGGGCATCAGGTGGATTTGCTCAGTATTTCTGTGGCTTTTGTCTGTTTTAATGCTGAACTCATACACAAAAATAAGGAGAGCAGCAGAACAATAAAGCCACTTTAGCACGGTCTTACTGCAGCTGATTGGAAGGAGATAGATGGGAGCAGATGGAAGGGTCCTTCACTTGCACAAATCCAGTAATGAGGGACAGGAATTGTTCTGGCTCAGTTCTTATTTTCTCTGACTAAACCGAAGTCCTCTGCTTTCCTTTGGCAAGTATGTTTTGTGGGAAGAAAAAAGGCTCTTTTCTCATAAATTGCTTTTCTTGGAATTGTCAGTTCACTATATAATTTTAAATATATTTCTCTTTTTCTCTGTAAATCTTTGCATTGACTTTCATTGCATTAGTTGCTTGAGAAATCTCAGTTTCTCTACTTTTTATCTGAAGTTTTGGTATTTAAGTGTTAAGTATGCTGGTAATGTCAGCGTCTTGTAACATCAGCAGTAAGTGGGAAATCAGCAAAAATTAAAATGAGGATTTAAAATTACACGTCTTTGTCATGCTGGTGACAGGGTTCTTTATTTTTAAACAAAACTGAAATCTGATTCTCGTTGGGGGATGTTATGTTTTTAGCTGAAATCATAATGCAGTTTTAAAAAATGAGATTCCGTGCTAATGAAAGAAGCTACAGAGCTATTTGTGGGTAATTTGGTTTTGAGGGTTTTTTGGGGAATATTTAATTTTCAAAAATCCAAGGTAAAATTTACAGAATGTTTCTGGTTAAAAACAGGAATGCAGTCAAAGTCTCCAAAGTTGTCTTTAAAAGCCATCAATTGGAGTGCCTCAGTAACTCCTATAAAGTGGTCACTCATAAGTAAGAGGTCAGCCTTTATCTTGGCTCCAGTGCTGAAAGTACTTTATTAACCTGCAGCATTCTGGATTTTTGGCTGAAAAACGTTGGAGTAAGAATTCTTATGGAAATTATGTTCATTTTGAGATCTCATTCTTTGTTTCATGGAACAAAATCTGTCTTCTGATGGAAGTTAACGGAGCAGTTCGTTTTACTGAAGGAGTGTTTTAGTTATGATTTGTAAAAAGTTATGATTTGTAAGAAGATCACCTAGATTTTTTTCTGTACATATTTGGGTGAAGCTTTGTTGTAGCGAAACTCACTTTGTATATCAGTTAACATGTTTTGAATATCTTCTTTTGCTTGATAATGCTGTCGCTCAGAGTTTGATGTATTCGGAAGTTTTTTTACTTGGTTCTGTTGTGTTGCTTGTTTGGGTGTTTTTGTCACCTAATTTCTGCCATTGAGATGCAAATAAGAGAAGCCACCCCTGGTGCTGGATCCTAGGAGTGTCCTACTTACCCACAGAGCTGTGTTTCCGAGAGGTTTCTACCTCCACATGGGAGGTGGGGATTCTTCAGCAGTGTCACTTCTGGAAAAAATCCCTTTCACCATGTCACTTCAATTCCGCTCTGCAGAGAGCGGTGGTTCAATCAGCACCGATGCTGCTGGGGAGTTGTCCTACTCCATTTTCCCTGCTTGCTTGGAGGTGTTACACAGGACCCACAAGGGCAGGAAAAAGCCCTTGTATCTTTTTCCTTTCAGCAGGAAAAATGCCTTTCTGATGTGGGTGGAGGGAGAGTGGGTGGTTCTCCTTGGCTGGTTTGGAAACACTGCTTTTATGTAATCTCTTTTTACACTCTAGCCATGGGTGGAAAATAAAGTTTGGGTGTGGACATCATATCCTTCCATTAAGAGAACCTGGGAATTCAGTGGCTGGCATAGCAATTTTATGGTTCTGTGTTGGGTAAATGGAAGCTAGAGCTCAAAAGGAGTTTTTGCCTTGCACTGTCTTGAGGGAACACTGAAAAATGAGAGCCCATGCTCTTAAACCCAGTGCCCTTCACCAGAAACTGAAACCTCTCTCTCTCTGGAGCTGGAAAGTGTTCAAAACATTTTAAATGTGGAATTTTTGGTGGTGATTGCAGTTGGCCTTTGGACAGGAAGGGAGCTGTGCCTTTCAGGGTTGACTTGTGTTTTCCCCTTCACCTCCTTGCCCCCCGGTGGACTCTGCTGTGTTTGTTTGCCCTTCCTCCTGCATTCCCAGCACCTCTTCTCTACTGTCCTGCTGTTGCTTTCCCTGGGAGACCCTTTTCTGTTGGGCTGTCAGGGATCTCTGTTCACAGTCTGGTCCCATCAAGTCCATCCTGCTTTTTCTCCTGCCCCAAAGCACAGACCCCTTCCAGTACATCCAGTTAGTGCTGCCTGGGATGATCTGGAGCAGGGAGAGTGCATGGATTCAGGAAAGGTTTGGGCTGAGGATCAGTCTCTGCTTGTGGGAAGGATCCTGGTGAGCCAGGGGATGTGCAGTGGAACAAAGGAACAAAGGGCCTGCAGGGAGACCTGGTGTGGCAGTTCTGTGACTCTGGGTCACACACCCATCAGCTGTCCTCCAGTGTGGTTTTCATCCTTAAAAGCTTTGCCACCATTGAACTGTGACACTGCTTTAATGTGCTCTAAATTTGGAATTGAGGTTTCTCTCTATACGGTCCTTAATCGAAAAATGTAATTTTTAGAAAACTGAGCAGAAATCCCTTTGGCCCAGCAGCAATTGAGGACCCTTCTGAATACCAAATCCTACACTCAGCTTTATTTCTTACTCTGTTTTCTGTTGTGTTCAGGTGATACTTTTAATCCACAGAACACAGCAAGAGAGAAACATTCTGTGAAACAAACCCAACTGACTGTATGTTGTGAGGAGACTTGATTTCTGGAACATTGCTGTTGGGATTAACTTGAATAAGGCAGACAGGTCCTGAGTGGACCAAGTGGCATTGCTTCTGTACAAGTTATGGTTTAGTGCCAAAACACAGCTTAGCTTAATGCCTTACCTGACTGGGTTAAAACTAATATGGTGCTGCAACTACCATATTTCTTCTTGCCTTTCATCTTTTCAATTCCGTTGCTTCTATTTTTCTTTGCTTTTAATAATAATAATAATAAAAAAAACTAAGCCAAAAATACCCCCACCTCTTTTTCAGTACCTGATTTTGTCCAGACAAATAGCAAAATTAAAGGTTGTTGGTGTCTGTAATAAGAATAAAAATCTGATTTAAGGTGCTTTAAGATAATTTTTTGCTCTGCTAATGCAATTGATGTAAATTGCAAGTATTCTTTAATAGCCTCAATTTGAGACATTTATTCGCTTCTTAGAATGAAATAAATTTGCCTAAGTGATAGTATTCTCACATCAATGTGAAACCATCAGGCCATGATGGACCTGGGAAAAAACACTGTTACTGACACAGAAATCCAGAGAAGGATTGCTTTTGCTTTGCCTGTTTCCTCGTGATGGCTGGTACTGCAGATTTGAGTGGAAATTGGAGAACTGGGTTTGTCTTGGGAGATATTTGGCTTAAAGCAAACTCACCAAAGCCAAACACACTCCTTGGATCATGACAAAAAAGGCTTTAAAATAATGGCTTCCTCTGGGGGCTTGTCTATATAATACCAAAAGGAAAAGAGTGAAGACATAAAGCAGATGGTATGGCTGTGACTGAGGAGTGCTGTGTTTGGGGTGTCTCAGAGCTTGCTTTACTCATTTGAACTTTCACCAGTGGTTGGTTGAGTCTGTTGGGGCTGCTCTCACACAAGTGTGAGGGTGTGGGGAGAGCTGAGTAAGGACTGCGTGCCACTGGCAATGGCAGGTGTAGCTTCCCAGTGGGGTGTGCAAGGTCAGGGAATGAAAATAAGAGTAGCTGCCAGGGTGTGTCTCACCCTTCGGTTGGTCACTGGCTTGAAGGGTGGAGATCCCTCAGTAAAGATCCCATTGTGAATGGGGAAATCTGGGCGTTGGCTCTCCCGAATCACCTGGCTCTGGCAATGGTGTTTGTTCCCTCGTTCTCCTGGGTGTTGGCTGTGGCTCTGTTGGGTTTACTGGGAACTGACTCCTTGTGTGCTTTCTCGCCTCTTCATCCTGGCCCTTCCTTCTGCTGAGGTTATTTGTTTGTTTTTCAGATGAGACCCTTTTTGCTCTTCCTGCTACATCTGCGCCTCTGATGCACTCCTCTGCAGGCAAGTTCTTTCTGCTCCCCTTTGTCTGAGTACCTCCTGCCTCTCTGACCTCATTAACCCTTTCCCACTAGTCTGCTTCTACTAAAAGTCAGCATGGGTCCAAGAATAGCCTCTGTCACATACCTCAATTTTGACTTTTTGGTTGATCTATTCCAGATTTTAATACGCATTCATTTGTTCATGTGGTAAACTGTTTCATAAACAAGATACAGCCATCTGTGAATTCTTGGACCCTTGAAGTAGGAGAGAAGTTGATGCTGTTAACAGGTTAACACATCAGAGCATAGTCGCTTTACTGATTTAGCAGAAAGATTTAATCTATAGTAACTTTCTGCAGTATTTTAAAAAAGTAAAATTTGCATCTGTAGTATTGATTTAGTGGCTTTAATTAGCTACACCATCCACAAATTCCCATTTTATAAAAGGTGCCAAAAAAAGACTTTGCTGGCACACGTTTGTGCAGTATGTTTATGCCCAAGCATACACACTCACCCCTCTCTCTGTCTTCCCTTGCCACCCTCCTGTTCTGACTTTGTTAGTATTGCCCCCTGTACTTGTCTGGCATCTTCAGCTTTACTGAGATCTTTGCACTGCATAAAGTTGCTGCTTCTTGAGCCTCTTGCTCACTTCTCTCCTAGAAGTGAAGTAGAATAGCTTTAAGTGCTACTGTGTATTAATGGCTCATAGTATCAATGCTAGACCTTGGAAGAGCCTTTTAGTAGCTAAAATCATGTGAACCTGTTGAAAGTTTGCAATGACTTTGAGAGCACTTGCATTCTCTAACTTTCCTTTCTGTCCACGGTCACAGAAAAAGTTATGGACTTGCAGGAGCAGCCAGGTAGCACTAAGTCGCTTGGGCAAGAGGATTTTACTGCAGTCCCGCTTGATCCTGCTCCTTCTCTTCCCTCCTTCTCTCCTCTCTCAGCCGATCCCTTTAAAGAGCACACAGCCTTTGGTACCCTCTCAGATGGATTTCCTGCAAGAGGCACTTATAAAGAGAGCTCCAGTGAGGTTTATAAAGAACCTATGAAAAATGCCAGAAACCCCTTTCTTGCAGAGGAAAATGATAGAGACATTTCAGAAACGAAATACTCACAACCACCATTTGCTAAAGAAGAAGCAGCAGCCATTTTATCTCCAGCTAAAGAAAAAACACAGCTAGAGGGCCCTAAAGAATTACCTAACCTGGAGGAAATGCCCGCACAGCAGCTGAAAATGTCTCTAGATTCTCCCCAAGATTTATTTGAAAGAAACAAGGAAGATCTCTTCTATAACAAAGACGAGTACAGAGGAGGTGGTGATCATGGTGAAAAAGGGGTGCTGAAAGAAGACCCTCTTAAGAAGGAGGAATATGCAGATTTCAAACCGTTTGAGCCAATATGGGAAGTCAAAGGTGCCAGTCATGGACTCAGCAGCATGAAAGAGGATGTTGGAAGTAAGATAGATGCCAAGCTGGAGAGCAGTTTGGATGACCAATATGGTGTAGGTAAGCTGAACGTGCAGAAGGATTATGAAAGAGAGAGTGATGGCAGCGCTGAAGAGCCCTCCTTCCCAAGCACCCCAGAAGCTGTAAAAGAACCTTTGCAGACTTACATCACTTGTACTAAATTTGACTCCTCTCCAAGTCCTGGTAGTAACAAAGGCAAATCTCTTTCTCCACTAGAGGAAGGCACTTCAGAAAATAGAACTGATGACGAGAAAAAAATTGCAGAACTGAAAGCTCAGACTGGCCCAGAACAAGGTAATTTTGCTGCTGGAGCAGCTGGGCAGGAAGCTGACCCTGCTAAAGCACAGGGGGTCCTGCCAGTGCTGCCCGACAGTGCCACAAACATGCCCGAGGGTCTCACTCCCGACCTGGTGCAGGAGGCGTACGAGATGCACGATGCAGCCTGCACAAAACTGGCTTATGAGACCAAGATTGATTTAGTGCAAACCTCCGAGGCGGCGCAGGAGACTCTGAAACCCACGGCGCAGATCTGCCCCTCCTTCGAAGGCTCAGAAGCTGCTCCATCGCCCATTCTGCCTGATATTGTTATGGAAGCCCCGCTAAGCACTGGCACTGCTGGGGCAGAAGCATCTGCTGCACAGCTGGAAGCTTCCCCTCTAGAAACATTTATGCCCACGGCCAAGTATGAGAATGTAAAAGAGGCTGAAAAACCTCCTGTGTACCAAGAGGCAGTGAATGTACCACTGACGCAGGCCCAGGAAGCAAAGGAGACATTGGCATTTAAACAACCTGATGGTGAGAGTAGCACCACTCCTGAAGATCTGGAGACTCCTTATATATCTATTGCATGTGATTTAATTAAGGGAACAAAGGTCTCTGGTGAATCTCCTTCTCCATCTTTCACCGAGTACTCAAAGATGCCAGTAACAGAAAGCATTTCTCAGGATGTGCCTGAAGACAAGGAATTAGATGGAACCCTGTCTCCACAGTTTGGAAAAGCTGGCCTGTTTAATAGCCAGATGATATCTGACTTTGCTGAGGAAGCAAGTGAGGATCCATCTCTCCTCTTAGAAAGTAAATCCACTGAGAGTATTGCAACTGATGAAGAACATGAGGAAGGACTGGTGGATTCAGTAGCTGCCATGGGCAAGCCTTATCTGGAGTCATTCCAACCCGAGCTGGACTCTTCCAAAATTGTTGCTGCTCCACCATCTGAGCCAATACCTGCAAAAATAGCCAAGGCAGATAAGATTCCTCTTCAAATGGAAGAGCTGGATGCTTTGGCTTATTCAGCTGATGTATCTGTTGCTATGGAACCAAAAGCAGGAGATGACAAAGCTCTCTCACCCATGGAGTCTTCCCCAGTCTCGGTGGAAGAAGACTTTGTGATGTTAGGTCATCCTAAAACTGTTCCTGAATTTGTGACAGAAGCCACTGACCGAGAAATAATGCACCAAGATGAAGGTGAAGACATCACTAAGGTGACCCGGGGTGAGAAGAGGCACTTGCCTTGCCCAGAGCTGCCCTGTGATCTGTCTATAAAGAATGTAGAAGTAAAAGCTGAGGAAGATACCAATGCCTTGAAAAAGTCTTTGGAGGCGGTGGACAGAGAAGTGCCTGAAGTATCCACCATGTCCTTACCAGCCACAGATACCTCACCTTTATCTGCTGAAAAAGAGATAGTCAGTGTAGTAAAACCAGGAGCTTTTGAGAAGGAAGCTGAGAAAGAAGCTGCTTCTGTTAAAGAAAAGAAAAAACCTACTGCTGTATTTTCAGCAAAGCTGAATAAGTCTTCAGGTAATCTGTGTACGCTGTCTTGCAGTTTGCTGATCTGCATAATTCTTTAGCTAAACTTAAGCATGTCTTGACTTACTCTTTTTAAATCACTTTCTGTAAACTTCTCTGTAGGCCGAGGGTAACAGAAAATATCAGTGCCTGCACTTGTACCTTTCTCATATTCTAATTGCTTTAGTACCTTTTCTCTGTTTATCAGGGATGGACTCAGCATCTCCAGGTTACTCCTCCAGCTCTGCTGCTCGTGCTCTGTCCATGCAGAAATAAGTGACTGCTGGCTGCAGGCCCTCCCGTGATTGTCCACAGGCTGGGCATGGGGTGGCCTCCCAAACTCAGTCTGGGATGCTGTTTGCTGTGTGCACGTGATTTGAAGAGGCATTTTTTCCTTAACAGACTATAAAACTCAGGAAAATACCAGTGCTGCTCCTGTATGTGCCTGGAATCTGGAAAAGAGCCTGTGCATCTCCTGCATCAGATCAAGGCTGGTGGTTTAAACCAAGTGGTGAACATGAGGGAGCTTAGGATGCAGGTTACTGGAAAAGTGGTCATTAAGCAGTTGAGTGTTCTGCAAACACTAAAATTGATTTATGCACAGCACAGGTATTAATTTTTGTTTCTCTTTTCAGGTGGGGCTTTCACTTCAGTGTAATTATTTTTTACAGATATGTGCAGTTACAGTATTAGGAAGTTGTATTCTTTAAACTGAATACCTCATGAATTTCCAGCTTTTTGTAGACTAGAAGAGTACTTTGCTTTTTGATACTGCAGAACTCTGCTGCTACTTAAGCTTTGACCAGAAGCAAGCACACCAATTAAACAGCTACTGCAGAAAGCACAGTGCTCTAAATAGAAAAGCAGGAGTTAGTTTGACTCAGCAGCAGTACTGTATTTATGCAGTAGCTGCAGCCTACAGTTCATAAAATAGGATTACAGAATACCCTGGCTTGGAAAGGAATAAGCAGGTGTATCTTGAAGTGAACATCAATGTTGGTGCAACTGAAATAGGTTTGGGAAAAAAGGTAGAAGATGTATTTTTTATATTTACCTTTGCCATTTCTCCTGTCTCACCTTCTCTATATGTACAGGTAAGGCAGAAAGGAGAGAGTTTTGCTTTTCCCTTGGGGTAAAACTTGATTGATAACCTGCACTGCTAAAACTCTTTGTGTGTCTGTGTGTTCTGTGAAGGCTCCTCAGGCTTCCAGCAGATAGAACTGTCTAGAGAGCAGCTGTGTGTCTTGGACTTCATGTCAAGGGGTTAATTGCTTAAAGCTCAGACTAGAAAAAAAACCAAAAACCAAAGCAAACCACTGCGCTTAACATAAGAGCTTTTGTGTTATTTTTTTTAACAGGAGACCTTTGCAGAGGGGCTTTAATCACTGCATAGATGTAGTAGGCTGGGGTGGCAAGGCAGCCCCTCACTGTGGGTCTGAGGAGGACACAGCTGCTGCTCTGGCATCCGTGGGAAGCTGCCAGAGCAGAGAGGAGGAGCTGAACAGTGGCACTGCTCTCCCATCCATGGGCCAGTGCAGGAACAGGGCCCAGATCTCTCCAGTGAGCTGGGCTGGGGAGCTGCAGCCTCTCAGTGTTGTGTTCTCTCTGGAGAGCAGCTGCAGTTTTCATTTTTGACATGCTGTGTTGTTTGGGAAGAAAATTTTTTGCTTTACACCTGAGGAACACTTACTTAAAGCTAAATAGATGAGAATACCAACTCAAAAATTGGTCTTTTTTTTTCTGGATTTTTCTCCACACACTGCTGTGTTACAAAATACAGAATTGGACTTCTGAGACAAGCCACAGACAATGTCAGTTGTCTGCTTTAAATGCCACAGTGCTTAGGCACAATTTCAGAGTATCACTGAAGAACTAACAAGGAGGGATTGTTCATCACAAGGCCGAGTGCATCTGTGTGTGTGTTTGGCCTACTGAGTCTACCTTTGTTCTTTGGGGATTTTTTTCCTACCCATCAGTGGAACTGAAATAGATTTCACTGTGTCTTAAGACTTGTGGAATTCAGCTGGTGTGATGGTGTGACTGATGCTTGTTAAAGCTTTAATCTGAGCTGCCTCATTGGTGCACTTAAATCCAAGGTTGTGGAATGCTTACTTAACAGTGCTATTTTTTGGAAGCTAACCTAAATGCCAGTGTGTTGTAACTTCCCACAGCCCCAGTGGGCTGCAGGGAGCTAAGAGGGATTCTAAAATGGTTGCAGATACTTTTTTAAACTTCCTCACTCCACTGAAGCAAATGTAAAGCTTTGAAGAGCCTCCTGGATAGAAGGAGGTTTATTAAATGGTGTCTGGCACGCCCTTGGGTAACCTGGACAGATATAAGAAACACACAAAAGCAAAAAACCCAAACCCCTAACAAACTCAGAACTGTAGGTAACAACTGGAACAAATTCAAGGGCAAACACCCCCCTGCAACACCAGCAATTTCTCCTGTCTTGAATACAATGATTTTTTTTCCCAAGTTTGTATTTCTCAGTAGTTGCTGTATTTGGCTTTGAGCAAACAGCCTTCTCTGTCACCCTCACCAGACCTCAGATATGCATTCCTGAGCTCCAGCAGCTGCACTGCCTGGTAAGATGTGGCCTCAGAGGGCAGTTCCTGTGGGTTCAGGTGCCGCAGCTCCAGCAGGAGGTGTGAGCCCCAGGCACTGGGGAGCCATGGATTAGGGCCAGCCTATGTGACAGGGCTTTAATGCCATCTAGTGTTTGTCACCGAGGTGGAACCTCAGTGCCTGCCGGACTGGAAGGGATCCATCCAGGTTTGGAGAAATTCCCAACTCCTGAAATGAGTCTGAGAGGTGAAAGCTAAATATACACGTTACATATCTCAGCCCTTCTGTTGCACAGACTCTTCTCATCCAGACCATTAATGCTCCCCAAGCCCATGCTTTCCACAAACCTGGTTTTGATTGACAGCACGAGGAGGTCTTTATATTATTGATACTATTGAATTACAGATTCAAAACCCCTGAGCACAACAAAGTTATGTACTACAATGGAAATTGGTAGTTTAAATCCCTCAATGTGTCCGTGTTGAGGATTACAATAATATTTGGAAGTGATGTGGAGATCTTTACCATCCAGACCCTCAGTTTCCCAGAACACCTTTGTTTCCTGGTGGGTTTGACCACATGCTCTGTAAACATTCCCCTCAGATTAAATCTGACTGGTTTGTTTACTTTCATTACAGACACTAAGAAATGCAGCTAATTAATAATATTTTACATTTCCTAGATTTTCTTGAAGGGAGGTGAAGCCCAGGTGGGAAATATGCTTTGAGAGGGTGGTACTAATGCAGAATCTTTCCTTTTCCCTCCTACAGTATGGAGGCAGAAAGCAAATACTTCCTGTGGTGCTGTAACAGAAACCAGGTCCTTGCAGTTGTGTGAAGCTTAAAGGACATTAGAAGTTCTGCCTAATACCAGCTGTAACCATTTGGGGAATTTGTAGTTTTTGTAGTGAGCTAAATGGAACCACTCAGCAGATGAGAGGTATTTGGTTTTGTTTGCTGTTTTTCACTGGAGAAAAAATGCCTTGGAATGTCTCTGAGTTTCTTTCAGAAGCAGGTTGGTAAAATTCCACTTAATTCAGCATAAAACATCTTGATTTAATTTCATCTCATGGTATTCTTAGATTCTTTGGTTGCTCAGGTAATCTTTTTTATGCTACCAGGTAAATATCATTAAATGGAGAGTTCCAGAGGGCAGAGGAGGAATGAGGGAAAAAAAACAAACCCAACGAGCAAAATTTTTCAGAAAGAAAGACACAGACCTGCTGTGTTTTGTTAGAGCTCTTGTGAGCCCTGTTGAGAGGCAAAGGCTTGTGTCACTGAGGCTGCTAAAGGGGCAAAGCTTGAGGGAATTTCCTTCAGAGTGGCAGAATTAGGGAGAAAATGGAGCATTTGGGCAAAGTTCCCTACTTTGCCAGATAGGCAGCAGCACTGAGGGAGGTGCAGTGCTACTCTCTGCCCCTGCTCAGGGTGATTTAAAGAGTGAGTAAAGCACTCGCCCTGCCAGGGAGTCTGGGGCGTTCCATGACACGTGTCCAGAGCTGATTGTGTCTGACCTGTCTGGGGGACCTGATAATGCCACCTCCTCTGTATTTGGTGTCCAAACGTGTCTAGAGGCAGATGTGCAGTGTCCCTGCTGAAAACAGCTTCTCCCGAGGTTTGGCAGTGCTGGTGCCCAGGTTTTGTGCTGAGTAGGGTCCCCTCTTGCCTGAAATGGGAGATGGATTTTGTTGTGGGTGTGTTTGTGTGGAGTGGTGAGAGTGAACTCTGAGTGTGCAGAGAGTAAACAGGAGGAGCTGGAGGCCAGGAGGAATTCCTGGGGGCAGTGAGGGCACACTGGACATGGGTGAAACAAGACTGGTGGTGCACCTGCTCTGCTGTGGCCCCAACAAACTCTGGTTAGACAGAGTAGCATAAATGCACTATTTTAAGTGTGAGATATAAAGAATATAAATATGAAATGAAGCAGCTTTAACTGGGTATCTTTAGAAATTTGATAGTTAGTGGCAAGCCCTTTGAAAGCACAATGTTTTTGGCAAATTAATGACAGTGCAAATATCGATGGGAACTCGCAGGTTTTGGTGGTTTCCAGTTCAGCTTGAAGGCAGAAGCAGATTCTCAGGTATTTTCTATTTTTTTTTTGTACGGTGCAACTTTTCACATTCACTTGCACTGTGATGTTTGAATAAACACTCCCTGCTTCCCTCCTATTTTGGATTTGTTTGGATTTACCTGTTGAAATTGGAACTGAAATGCACATCCTTGTATAAGTCAAAAGGAGATGTAACTGGTCTTGCTGTCAAAGGAGGCCTTAAATTAATGTAGCAGTTGAAGTCAAAACCAGGGCTTTTGGGTCTCTTTGTAGTAGTCTTTCTCAGTGTAAGATTGTTCTAATGCAAGGTAGAGCTGTCTATTTAAGGTCTGAATCGGGGTCTCTAGCCCTCCTGCTCTACAGTATTTTCACAGAAATGTTGGAATGCCCCTTTCTAGTTCTTAAGAAAATGGTGTACTAGATTTTTAAGAGTCTTTGGAGCAGTCCTGGGGAGATTTTAGCTTTCTCTTGTTAGCTCCAGATCTTAAGAAGAAACTGCAAACTGGAAAAGATGTGAGTTTTTCAGCAGGGATGGAAACAAAATGACAACAAGATTCCTAGAGCTCTTCTCTTTCAGATTCGGAGTTGTAGTTCACGCTCCTCTCCTGTTTGTGCAATATTTCCCATATGTTACTTTCTATATGTTGGTACTGTAAACTGTCAGGTTCCTATTTTTATTCAAAAAAGGGAACAGTTAATTGTCGGGTCATTCGCTGCCGACAGAGAATGCTGATGTAAAATAAAAAAGGGGAAGGTGTTTGCTTGGGGGAATTAGGTAAAGGGCTGAGTAACTTTTTCTGCAGCCTTCCTTAGGAGGAATAAAAATGGCTGAGCAGCTCCTGAGGTCTAAAGATACCAGCAAAAGGATTAATCGTGTTCTTCATGAGCCTCTGCTTTTGTTCCAGGCACAGAAAGGGTCCTTTTCTGTTTCCCTTCACGCTGCTTGTTGTGAAGGGAGAAGTGTTACAAAGATGTCTCTGTTAGTCCTCCAGCGGGCAGACGTTAGTTTACACAAACCCGAGGGGAAGCCATACATCTGGGGAGGTTTGGAAACGCCTTCGAACCTCTGTTTGAAAAGCAATCTATTTAAAGCTCGTCTGGTGCCTACTTTTAGCCGGGCCGCGGAAAGCCGCTTAGCGCGGCCGGGCTCGGAGCCCTCGCTGGCGGCCGTGCCGGGAGGAGCCGCTCCCGCCGTGCCAGCGCTGCTCGCCGGGCGCAGCGGGGCCGTGCGGTGCCAGCACTGCGTCAGCTCCACACCCCGTCAGCTGACCCGCTCCTGCAGCACCAGTGCAGCACCACTGCGGAGCCCGGGGAAGCCCATGGTTCCCTCCCTGGGCTGCAGGGCGCTTCTCCCGCAGCTCTCCCCCTCTTGGAATGCATAATTGATAATCGCAGCTGGAGAGATGGACAGTCAGCCGAGCAGTTGGAAGAATAAGGGTATTTATTCTTTCACCTTTTTTTCCTTATTTTATTCCTTTGAGATGCCGCGGGTTGTTTTCAGCAAATGGTGTCTGTAGCACGTATTTATTTGATTGTGAAACGTAGCTGAGGATGCGGAGTCTCTTTGTGCCGCGTGCAGAATTATAAAAGCTGCAGGTTAAAATGGGTAAATGCGAGCAACGCAGAAGAATAAATACTTTATGTAGGTGAAACGGCTCGTGTGACACTGCAGATCTTTCCCAGTCCTACAGAGCATATTAATGAAGGGCTTGTTTTGGTATGCACAGCACAAATACTGGCATCGTCCGAATTTGGTCCGTTGTCCTTGGAAATTTTGAGGTTATTAATAATCTAACAATACTAACCATTAACTGAAAAACCCCATGTAATTTGCAGGTCATGTTGTAATATTTCTAAGAGGAGAAATTACATTCAGGCTACAGCAGGGTGGGGGTATTTTCTCTAAAAATCTACTTGAAATCTACCCTTAATCCCGTTTGCCTTGAATCTTTCATAATTCTGTCGAATTCTAGGTAAAACTGTCTGATTTTTTTCAGAATTTACAGCCATAATATCAAATTGTTTTAGGTAAATAAGTAGCTAACCTTAAATTAGTGTGGTGCTGACCTTTGTTCCTGTAAGCACCAATGGGAGATCTCCGGTGTAAATCTCCGTGGATCATTACATTAGTGCTCAGTGTGTTAGAGTTTAAGCCTTATTTGAATAAGTAATCTTCATACTTTATCAACAGGACAAGCTTTAAAAAAATTTAATCATCTCTGGATACTTAATATATTTTAAAGGGCCCTGTCATGCTTGGTGCTTGTGAAGTTTTCCTCTTTTTTTGGGAATTATTGTTCAAAATATGGCTTTTTAAAAATATTTTTTCCACTTGGATAAAATTGGCAGCTCTCTAAAATCCATAGAATACTTTATCAGAACATAAATATATAGCAAAAAATGTCCTGAAGGTGAAAACACTTTGCCCCTGGAAAATCAGGTTCTTAAAATTTATTCTTTCATTAAAGTGCTGTAAAATATCAGGAAAAAATATTGTGCAGTGTTTAGTAAAATGCTGTTGATGCATAATTTAAATATTTAGGGCTTCAAAAATCAGGCCTGAAAATCTTGGGGAGGGGAAAAAAAGAAAGAAAAAAAAAAAAAAAGGGGTGAGGTCACAAGGTTTTGGTAAAACTCAAAAGGCAAGTCCCCTTTTTGTGTCCAGGCCCAATTTTCAGGTTTCTTTTACAACCAGCCCGGCAGGGGTGGTGCTGATCTGAAAGCACATTTTCAACCCTGGAATCTGAGGCCTTGAGAATAATGGAGTCTGGTTTGGTTTAAAAGCCCTGAATTGCCCATCCTGAGCAGAGAGATCAGGTCTAAAAGAAAATGGAAGCAGAAATGAAGGTTTTGGGGGAAGCAGAAGACTCTGGTTCCTCTGCTTTTGCAGGTGCTGTTGAAGCTTGGTTTAGAGTTGTTTTTTTGTTTACAACGAGATGAAGATGCCGTGTTTCACGTTCCTCCTTCCTTAGGCCAGGCTCCTGTGGCATGGAAAATGATGGGTAAAGTTCAGGGACTGATTGCACTATTCATCAAGCCCCAAAATAAATATAGAAGCAAATATTGCAACACGCTTCTTTCCATGCTAAAGAATTACTTTAAAAAAAACCCCAATTAAATTTAAAAGCAGAGAAGAGCAAAAAGTGTAGTTTGTAGCTGGACTTTGCAAGCTGAAACATTACTTCCAAATGAATATAATCTTAAATTTAGATTTGATTAATCTGTTGTAGTTGGGAACAAGCATAATGCAACCTGTGGTGTTGATTAATACCTGTGGTATTGATCATCTTGATAGATAGGATGAAATAGATCTACCCTGGGGGGTAGCATGATTTTAATTTGTAATGCTCTTGAAGATAGGCCCTATGGAGTAATTGGTACTAAAATGTAATATTCATTTATTTAATTTTTAATGATTTCAAGGAATTATCAAGTTTTAATGGCTGAATATTGATACGATGGTATGGTGAACAGCAAAAGCTATGCTTCCAGGTTATCTCTGGATTCTCTTCTAATTAATGAGCAGAAATCTCTCTAAATTTTGATTTAACTTAGTTAGCTGATGGCAAAGATTGCATTGGCTACCTTTACCATGAATATTTGTGGCTTTGGAATGGTTTTCCCAGTCGGTACCTTGTGCACACATGCACGAGTATCTGGTCACGTAGAAATGAAAATGTTGCTTTGGCTCATTAGGTAGTATTTAGGTGGTTTTGGGGGGTTTGTTTGGGGTTTTTTGTTTGTTTTTTTGATAGTCTGGTGGTGTTTGCCTTGTTGTTGTTCTAGCATGTAGTTGTGAAATCTGTATGCCATTTTTTCCTGGGGTTGTGGTGCAGATGTGCCAAGTTTGAGCTGTGCATGGTGCAGCCTTGTTCTGTGCCCTCTGGCACCCATTTGGAGCTGCCCGCCCATCAGCCTTGCTGGACACGCTGCTCCAGGGGGATGCCTGTCCCTGGGACAGGGACAGCTCTCTTGGTGGCAGTCCCACGTGCTTGGCACCACTTGCAGTTCTGCTGTCACCACCCAGTTTCTCCAGCCAGGGGCTGGTGGTTGTTCCTGGCTGCAAGGAGACCGAACTGGCTTCTGATGTGTCTGATGAGAGTAAACAGAGGCTGCAATTTTGCGGTCTCTGCTCCTGTCAGGATGTCAGCCGAGATTTTGAATAATTATCTTGATGTAGGAAGCCTTGAAAATGTCAAACCCCACAAATGCTCGACACACCAACCTCTGGATGGTGGATGGCTTCTCCTGGGGTTGGGATGTGTCCGGCCGGGGCCGCCCCACTCCAGCGGAACTGCAGGGCCAGCACTCGGCTTCTCTGCACAGAGATCGGTAGAAACGCTGAGGATCAGATCCTGTGTGAATGTCAAGTTCATTACGTGTTCGTGAAAAGGCCTCTCTGAGCAGAAATGCAGAGCAATTGGTGGTTGTGGATTTTCTCCCCAGCAGCTTTTCCTGCTCGGTGACAGATGGGACATTGCGGCGCAGCCGTGCTGAAAGCTGCCCGTTCTCAGCGCTGCTGTCCCATTTCTCCATCGGCACAGCGCTAAATTGAGCCAGAGAAGGCTCTTCCCTGTGCAGAGCAGAATATAAAGGATCCCTGCCTACCTTTCATTAGGAGAATATAAAGGATCCCTGCCTACCTTTCACACGACAGAAAGGTTCCAGTGTAACAACGCCTGTAAATCGCACAGTGTTTCCCCCCTCTCCCCGCCCTTCGACACAAACAGCCTTTCTTCGGCGCTGAGGCGCGGGGTTTGTCGGGCTGTAAATGCTGCGGATAGAGGCGAGTTGTTCATCGTGCAGCTGCATTCCCAGGGTGTGTGGCGCAGGCGGCCGTGGCGGGGCGGCCCCGCTCCCTTGGCGGTGGCAGCGGGCGGAGGTTGCGTAGCTCCGACCTCCGAGCGCCCTCGCAGGAAGTGGAAAGCGCCAGGAGCGAGCCGTGCCAGGGCTGGGCGCTCGCAGCACGCTCAAGATGGATGCCAAAATGGGTTAGTCCCTTTTTCCTGGTTTTCCGTGCTACGAGTGAGCTCAACTCGCTCGTAGGTCTCGCTTTTAATTTCTCTTTCTAAAAGCAAAGATAGGGTTGCTTGGTTCAGGGGTTTTTAAAAAGAGGATTATCAGGTTAAATATATCAGACCGCTTGTTTTTGTCATCAAAACCTGATATGACTTGCTCAGTTTTAAGTTAAATATCGGAAAGAAAAAGACTTTAAAAAATACGGCGCCAAAGCTATTGCAGCACTTGTTTTAAAAGCAAAATGTAACTGGATGAGTTGTGCATGTAAGGCACGGATGGTACAGGACTATTTTTAGACGTGCCAAGTGACAGTTCGTGCTTACCAAATGTAGGCAGCTGTTCCTGTTTTAGAATAGGCCTGCAAGACGTGCGTTAATATAATTTATTTTATTATACTTCATATTGTATAAAATGCAGCTCAGAACGGTTTCTATAAGAAAAGATGTTGCAGGGCTGTTGCTGGAAATTGGTTTGGGGTTTTTGTTTTTCTAGTTTTATTTTTAGTCTGCTGTGAATATCTTGCATGTAACTTAAAGCCAGAAAGCTGCTTCTAGTAATGCTTTTAATATTTTTTTTCAAAATAAATGCAAATAACTTGTTTCTTAACAATTGGAGAATATGAATCAGTGGCTTCATCTGCTTTCTTGGACTGCAGAATTACAAAGCACATTTTCAGTGATTTAAACACCGAATTTTCTTATTACTGATTACGATGAAACCAGATCCGTGTGTCATTAAGCCGATGCTCGTTTGCTCATTCTCCAAAAGGAGTGGAGATGGATTGAGGAAAAATATTTTATGTGGAGCTTAACTCTGGTCTGGGAGCTCCTGATTACTGAGGCCAAAAGACTTGATGGGTCGCTAAAGGCCATTTGACTTTTGCCGTGTGCTTTAATTCCAGCAGCGTACTTTTGTTTCTGGCATTCTGGAACCGTCATACAGATGGATTGCTCTCTTTATATTCCTTATAACTGGGGTATTGCATTAATGCATGGAGCAAGTGATTTCCTATGGAGCAGGAAGAACATAGAGCTTTAAAGCCGTGCAGAGAGGAGGGAGCAGCTCGTTTACAGAAATAATGTCTGCAGGCAGGGAGGAGCAGGGCTCATACTGAATGTGTCACCTGATACAGGGGCAGCACCAAATTCGAGTGCATGGATGCTCAAATTGCAATATTTAAAAATAAACACGGTTTCAGTACTTGCAGCAAATGCTCCAAAGAAATGAGGAGGTTTGTTTTTTTGTTTTTTTTTTTTAAAGTTGTCTTATGTGATTTAAGAGCACAAAATCCACGGACTGGTTGTGAAGATCTCAGGTGTTGAGGCTCCTTGCAGCTCAGCTTAGGTTTACAAGGATTCTTAGGTCAATCACACGGTTTTGTTGATGTTTAATGCAAGGTGTGCAGAAACAATAATAGATTCTTTTGTGTCTGGAAGCAAAGGAGGAACCCGAAGAAGAAGTTTGAGATTGCATCTCACACAAAAGCAGATCTATGATGAGTTGATTTTATTTGTTTGATTTTTACAAATATTAAGGCAAAGTTGTGTTGCTTGGAGCCCGGGCTGCAGCAGGAGGAGGAGTTTGGATGGGAGCTGCTGGGAGAGCAGGAGTGTCCCCTCCGGGCGATGCTGCTCTATCTCTGCCCCCATATGTTTGTGCAGTCACATGGTGGTAGCTCCAGGCCCTGATCTGGCTGGCTCCCGGCTTTCTGGGATGGTTTGGCACAGCACAGGCAGCCAGGCTGGAAGAAAGGAGTGGGATGGATGCTGCTGGAGGGGTGAGGCTGTTCTTTCCACAGCGCTTGTGGTCTGTGGTACATTGGAGGTGTTGGTGCAGCTGTGACCTGGCTCTGTCTGTGGGGCTGCAGGAAACTTCTGCTGAAATGTGAATTAAGTATTGTGGTTAGATCCTTTGCATTAGGGTGGGTTTCAGCTTTTGACCATGATTTTCATCTTTCCTGCTATGCAGTGTCCATGTTGGAATAACTGGAAAGAACTTCAGCTCTTGAAAGTCTGGGAAAACACACCCCAACCCCAGGGGCTTTGGCATGTTGTACCTACAAAAGGGTTACACAGACTTTGCCCTACAGAGGCTACCAAGTGTTGAATGTTGGTGCATGACTGTGTTTTCATCCTGCAAGAAATAATAGACAAATTCTATTTTTTAAAATGTTTTTGCAGTCATCCAAATCATCTGTTCCAAGCTGTGATATACTGTTTTACAGTTAATTTTGGTGATGTTTAGGGTGAGACAGGATTGCTAAATGTGCAGTGCAATAGTAATGTGTCTCTGGAATTCATCTTGAACTCTGTCTCTAGTAGGTTATTGCTGTTAACAGGCAGATCTGAAATGAGTGTCTTAAGCCATTACCTATGCCTTGTGCAAGGGTGTACTTTGCTCTGAACAGTGATGCTAAAAATGGCATAATATTGTGTTCTCTAATGAGGGTCATTTAAGGAAAACTAAACTTGGTTTGCAAATGAAGTCTTCTGCATTGGAGCAAAGCAGATTTAGGCTGGATTGACATTTCATTTAGCCATCCCTGTTGATGGCTCAGTCTGTCACCCATAATCAACATTATAAACTCCTATGGGAATGCTTCCATCAAAAGAAAACAAAATGAACTGTTAATGAGCCTTTGAGTGCCTTTGCCTCTACGAGGCTTGGAAAGAAACCCATAATGGTTTAGAGATTTGTTGGTGTCTTGTTATCTGTCCTAAAAGGGAATTGGAATCAATCTCTCCAGGGAGTGACCTCCACAAAATGCCCGACAATGAGAGGAAATGAAGCACAAACTGCTGTGGTTCTGGTGCAGAACACAGCACAGTAGCTGAAGAGATGAATTCTGACATTGCTTAAGGGCAGCATTGTTTTAAAATTTGAACAATTGCATTTGGGGTAATCCTAATAGCAGTAATCCCAATAATCTGAAGTCCAGAGCAGAACCAGTACTAAATAACTTATTTCTAGTAGTGATTTCAGCTCTGGTTTGACAGGGATTTGCAAGTTCCACTCTTGGTGACTCTCAGCAGTCGAGTGAATAATGAAAAATTACTGCCTTGATATAAATGCCAAAGGTGTCTTGTTCTAATTTCTTACCTCTTTTAACTTGTAGTTGTTGACCTCCTTTACTGGCGAGACATTAAGAAGACCGGGGTGGTGTTTGGAGCCAGCTTGTTCCTGCTGCTCTCATTAACAGTGTTCAGCATCGTGAGTGTCACAGCCTACATTGCCCTGGCCCTGCTCTCTGTCACCATCAGCTTTAGGATATACAAGGGAGTTATCCAGGCAATCCAGAAGTCTGATGAGGGCCACCCCTTCAGGTGAGATTTTTCTTTTCATTCAGCAAAATTGTGTTGTTTTGGAGAGCAGCAGTGTTGGGTGACACGTGCTGTGAGATGTTGCATAATGATGGAAATAGAGTCTGCATTGAAAAATGTGTTCTCCACTTTCAGATTTTCTCTGAAAAAAAAGTCCTATGGTAAACACAGGAAATGGACTGAGAGCTTGGTACAAGGGATGGGAAAATCAGAATAAATGTGTCCGGATTTAAACCATGACAAGGGGCTACTTTAAAAATTTTGAAAATGTAAGACCTTAAAACACGTGGTTTAGTGTGCAGCAGTGTAGCTGTGCTTCCCACTTGCAAAGTCAGTGACAGTGTCCAGGTACCCACTGCTGCAGAGCTGCCTCTTAAGAGAAATAAAACCTTATTAATCTGTGTTGGAGGACTTGTAGGAGTGTGTGTTTGCTGTTTCCCTGCCAGCCCTGTCCCTCTCTGCCCAGCCTTGCTTGTCCCTGTTATTAATGAGTGAAGTGGCTCAGCCTCCCCTTGCAGCCTTCAGAAAGTCCTGTTTGCTCCTCTGTCTACAACCCTTGTACTAATTTTGTGGTATTCCCTTCTTCCCATCTTCTGTAAGCAAAATGTTTCTGTGGGTTTCCCTCCATTCCTTGCAGACCATGTGCAGTGGCTCCTTTTGCAGTGGAAGCCAGTCTGTGGGACAGAATTCTGGGGGAAAAGCACCCTCCTGTTAGGGTGAATATTCCCAGTTGAAATCTTGCTTGCTTCTCATTATCTAAACAACAATTTCAAGTTTTTTTCTTAGCAAGAATAAGCAGAGCTTGTCCTATCTGTGCTCTTTCTGTAGTTTTTTCTAAAAATACTGATATTCCTCAGTAGCTTCCAGACATTCTTGCCCAGCATACCTGGTTAGTGACTTTTTCTGTATAGCTTAGCTACAAGAAGGATATTTTTACTTGAAAACCCCTGTGAGAGGAATTGGATTTTTGATGCAGATACTGATTATCCTGTGGATGAGCTGGGAAGGGAGAGCAGATGGAAGCCAAGGGTGGATGGCACAATGTAGCCTTGAAATGGCCACTTGCTGCAGTTACCATTTGAAATATTTTTATTTGTCTTGGACTTGCCACAAGGTCATGTTTAGCTTTGCCTTAAATGACATACATTGGGAGCATTGTGTAATTTTCTTATTAAAAAGTTCCCAAACAAAACCACCCCAAAGCAGAATCCCCCTAAACAAGTTTAACAACTGGAAAATGAGCTCTGTGTTCCAGATGTGCTGCATTGCTCCTGCTGCCTCCAGCATGCACGTTAGATAAATAATTTATACTTTAAATAAAGACTCCAAATTGCCATAGCCACTGCAACTACAGATAAGTGACAGTGGAGTGGAAAGAACATATAACCAGATAAGGGTTTATATCTTTATGTAAAAGAACTGCTCTCACCAGCTGTAAGAAATTTTTCTGGCAAATGAGAAATGTAGCTCATTTCACTGTGCCATAATATGTTACAGCTTAATGGTAACTCCACAAGGGCCTGCCAGGGGCAGAAATGGGTATATTGCTTTTGTTGGATTTTTTTCTTTGTCTTAACCTGCCTGCCTTTTTTGCCTGGTGCAGGTGACTGAGTAAATAGCAGTGAGGAAAAAAAATGTTTTGCTAAGAATAACTTTGATTAGTTCTGTTCTGCCCTTCCAGCATTCCTGGCGCTGCGAAGTTTATTTCTGTACAGCACAAAAAGGAGGTTCTGTTGATACTGTATCTAACACAGAGCTCCAGTTTGCAGCACTGTTACACTGAGGTTTCCTGGCTGCCTCCTGCAGGGCTTACCTGGACTCGGATGTGGCTGTATCTGAGGAGCTCATCCAGAAGTACAGCAACGTGGTGCTGGGCCACGTGAACGGCACCGTCCGCGAGCTGCGGCGCCTCTTCCTCGTCGATGACCTGGTGGATTCCCTCAAGGTGAGTTTGCCTCTGTGAGGACATTGCTGCTGACCCAGGTTAGCAAGGCCTGCTCCTTGCAGAATGAGCAATGGCTGTGGTTGAGTAAATAGCAAGGTGTAGTTTGCTCTGGGAAGTGTTTGGCACAGGGCTGGATGTGGAGTGCTGCCTGCAGTGATAGGGGTGACTGTACAGGATAAGTTGGTCTGCACATGGGCAGAGCAGTAGCACAAATGGAAAGCAGAAATAAGCTGTGGCTGCCTGCAGCTCCCTGTTCCAGCTCCTTGTTTGTTCTTCTCACCACAGGAATCTTCTAAAAAAACAAGCCATGCTCCAGTCTGGGCATTGGGGGTGTGTCCCTGATGTGTGTCCCTCTGGGAAACCTGGCCCTGGGCTAGATTGGTGTTGGTTTTCTGTTTTTGGCTAGTGCACAGCTCCCTGTCTCAAACAGGAGTTCTTGTTCTACTTTCTGCTGGAATGGTGAGGATTGAGTGGTGCCATTGGGTTACTGGGCAGGTGGACACTTGTTCAGCCCCTGGATTTGGGAGTGAAAGCTGCTGCTTTTAGTGATGGGAATGACTGAAATGAGGTTTGCAAATTATCCAGTGTGAGCAGTGCTTGAGTACGTCCATGTAGAATTTAATGGGATTTATGGAGGGTGACAGAGCACAACTGACTGTGAAGAATAGTAATAAATTAAACAAAATGTAACCAAAAAGAAAAAACCTGACCAAACACACCAAAGAAATCCTCCAAAATAAAAGAATCAGCTGAAAACCCTTCAGTTTTGTTCTGGGAGAATTATATTCTCTCCTTTCAAGCTCTAATCGCCTTCCTTTGTTTTTGAAACTGGTGTTTCCTTTACCCAGTGCAGTGTGTTGTCCACTTCTTTTTCAGTTTGCTTAATCTTCTTGAAAAAAACTTGCACGTATTCTGCAGTAAATCCCCTTACTTAGTGCTTTGTCAAGTCCTTTGAGTTGTTGTGGGGGAGGGGTTCCTTGTGAAATGTGGGGAAAACCAGGAAGGCTGTCCAAGTCTTTGTTGTATTTGTGCAATAGAAATCTGCAGGCAGATCTCAGAATCTTACCCAGTTTGTAGATCCAGTTTCTCACCATGCTCCAAGTTAAACACAGCCTGAGCCAGAGAATCTGTACCTGATGCCCTGCAAGGCTCCTGCAGTGAGGCAGCTCCCTCTGGAAGCAGGAGGATGTGATGTGTGAGGGGGCTCTGCTATTCCTGGGACAGATTTCTTTCCTCGGGAGGGAGAGAGGAGGTGGAGTATTGGCCTAGGGGTTGTGCAATCATCTTCCTGCTCCTAAAGGGCTTTGCAGGAAAAGCCTTTTTGGGGGCTGGTCGTGCATTCTTTTTCTGGTTGTTTTTTGAGACATGAGCAGTAGTGCTGCTGTCAAAGTCCTGTTTGGATCTGATTGTCAACAGCACAGAAAAACTCAGATTTGCAAGGTGGCTTTGTGATCTGTGCCTTGGTCTGAGTTAGGAGACTTCTCACACCATTTGTGTTGAGATTCCAACCCCTTGTAGTGAAGGAGAAGGAAGCAGTGAGCAGCCAGCTGCTGTTCCAGTGAACACTGGTCTAACAACAAGGCCTTCTGGAGGAATTATGTTAGAAGCAGAATTAATTCCAGCCAGAATGTCTGCAAGGCACTCTAATCACTTAAAATACTATAGTCTGTAGGAAAGATGTGTTTATTCAGCTGAACTAATTCATTTCCCCTCTCTCCTTCTGACATTTAAAATGTTTTATGTAGGTTAATTAGTCTAATTTATGGTAGTTTGAAACAACCCTTTATCAGAAACCAGTGAATGTCAGGACAGTTCACAAGCACAAGTTACTGATTTTGAAGAGTTTGTGCTCGAGGAGAACATTGGGATTTCAGGGTCTTATGTAATATAATGGCCCTGGTTTAAAAAATAAAAATATCTTGGCTTGTGTAGTTTAAACATCTTCACCATAGGAAACCACATGTTTATGTATAATTCAAGTTACAGAGCTCTAATGTAGAAAATGTCTGCAGGTCAGTTTATTGTGTGTAATAGTTCTGACTGTAAAATCTGTCTTAAGATTTTTTTTCTTCTTTATTAAACAATGGTTCAGTCAGGAAAGTCTTAAAATGGACTCTAAATATTTATGCAGCACAAGGAGAAATTCCTCACAGCTCTTGAGGAGTAACTCCTTGCCAGAGCCCCAGGAGGAGCTGTGTTTTGTCCTGGTAAAGGCTGTGCTGGCACTGGGCACGGCTGCTCTTGCTCAGCTGAGGCTTTGAGGAGCAGAGCTCTGTATTCTGAGTATTCTGTAGCAAGGAAAGGGTGTGGGGCACTTCTGGATTTGCTCATTTTGGCTGGCAAAACTAGGTTCAGTCCACAGGCACACAGGCCTTTCACTGGTGCACATGTCCTTGGAAAGGTCACGCCAAGCTTGGCTCCTGAGCTTCCCCCATCCTGCCAGGGTATGAGGGGCAGTATCAGCTCTGGAGGTGGATCCTGGGCTGCCTTCTGCTTTCTTTGCCTTCTCCTAGAGCTTTATTTAGAGGTGCTTCTGGGAAGGCTTTTTGTGTTTGTAAAGGTCTCTTAGTTGTGTTTCGGGTTAGCTTTGTGGTGTCTGTGAGGGTCTCTGGGTTTGTGTAGTTTATAAGAAAAAGAAAATAGAGACCAGTAAGTAATTGTGGGACTGAGATGGATGCCAGGATAGATAATCCTGGGGGAGCTGCTTGAAGTGCCAGAGGGGTGCAGAGAGAGGAGTTACAGGATCGGGGTCCCTCTCCCATCCAGTGCCACAGGTGAGGAGGATTAAAACCTGCACATGCAGCAGGTTATGGTTCTGCCCTGATGATGCACTGCACAGACTCTGGGTGTGCCCAAGCTTGTGTAGTCAAATGTGAACTCCTGGATTTTGCTCTTTCTTGAACCATAAATTCAATGCTCACTAAATAGGATAGTTCTGATAATTGTTGGACTTTGGGATTGATTTGTGTCTTGGTACCCCTGTGCTTACGTAAACTCACATTTTCTGCCCTGGGTGGTGTCATCAGCAGCATTACTGGCTGCTGAGCTGGCCAGGAACTGTGTCCATGGGGAGCAGGTCATGGATAGCAGTTGGGAGGCAAGGGGACCACTGTGAACCATCACACACTCAGGGGCTCTTTGCTCAGTGCATGCTGGTACCTTTCCTCCCTCCCGGGGGGATGTGCTGCATGTGCAGGCTGCTCCAGTAAAATGCCTGCTGCAGGGAGGTCAGCTCCAGGCTCACCTGGCATTGCAGGGCAGAGCTGGGCCAGGGTTTGGATCAATCATGAGGGAGTTCAGCAAAATCTGCTGTATTTGTCTTGAGAAACCTGCCAGAATCCTTCAGCTGCTGGGAATGGTGCAGCCTCTCTGAGGGTTAACCTTTGTGCCCCTCCCTGGTGCTGCTTTGTCACATCTCAAAAGTGCTGACAGATAAAGAACTGCGTCACTTGCAGTTAATACACCTGAATTTTGAACTGGATCACTTTGGAATGAAGCTCTTGAAGTCAACTTCATTTTGTTGCAGGGGTCATGGAATTAAACTTGTATTGACTGTCATGCCCTTATCTTGTTGCTGGCTGTTAATTTTGTTTGGTTTGGATATTTTGCATCTTTTGATAAGCTAAAATTGGATGTTGGGATACATAAGTTCAGAGTACTTTGGCTGCAGGCCAGTTTCCAGGGTCCTGGCCCACACCCACAATCCTGTAACTGTGCATTGTTTTCGCTGGGAAGCATTTGTACCTGTCCTTCCCTTGGGTGCAGCTCCTGCTGATGGGAGTGTTTCCATCTTGGGTTGTTCATCGTGCCCAGGTCTGCCCTCCCTGGTGCCAGTGCCAGCCTTCCCGTGGTGTCTGTCCAGAGTTCTGCTGGAAACCACCCCGTGTGCTGAGCTGGCCAGGGCTGGGGGTCTCTGCTCTGTGCAGAGCAGGGAATACACACTGGGAAAGCCACTGTTCCTGTTCCTGGCTGCTGCTCAGCTCCTCAGCAGCCCTGCAACTCTAGAAGAAAGTGGCTGATTTTCCTCGGCAGGAATCCTACCCCAAAATAGAGCTGGCAGCCCTGGGTCCCCTCCCACTGCTATAGGTCAGAGGTGCCTGGGACACTCCACCTGGCATGGAACGTGGGCAGACCTTTGTGTGGAGCTGGGAAGCAGAGTCTGTGTCCCTCAGGGAGCTGGGCAAATGCTGTCTGCAGGGAGGGGGAATGGGGCTGGGACTGGGAGCCAGCAGTGGTGGCAGTGTGAGGCTTTAGGGATGTCTTTGCTTCTGAGCTTGGCTCTGACCTGGAGCCAACTTCCACCTTAGAGCACTTTTCACTCCTCTTGTTCCTAAGTTTTTTAACATCCAAAGTGCCTTTGGGTTTTTTGAAGGAGAGAGGGTAAATCAGGCCCTCCCTACCCCACTGCCTTCCAGACAGGCTGTTCCTGATGTGATAGAGCCTATTCCTGCTCTGGTCAGAGCATGGCTGGGCAGGTGGGTGGGCACTCGGGTGGCAACAGAGCCACCACACACACGTGTGACCTCCTTTCTCTCCGACTCTGTCATGCACCAGCCCTTTGGTGTCTCTCAGCCTGGCCTGTGCCCTCACTCAGGATGAGGCAGGATCTGTGTTTGCCCATCGTTCCTCCCCATGGAGTTGGCAGTGCCCTGTGGGGCACAGGGCAGTGTTTGGGCTCTGCTGACTCGCGCTGAATTCAGCCCCGTGACCTGGGCGCAGGAAGCCACGTATCCCATTACTGAATCCTTGAGCCATCTCATCACCCAGCTCTGGTTACAGGAGCTGTGCAGGGGTCAGGTGCACTTTGGGGCTGGTTAGTTTGGTATTTGTGTTTACAGCAAACTGGGGGGTGTCCTGGGCATGGGCTGGGTGCTGACGGGCTCTTTTTCCCTTGCAGTTCGCAGTGTTGATGTGGGTTTTCACTTATGTTGGTGCCTTGTTCAATGGTCTGACATTACTGATCCTGGGTAAGTGTTTGACTTGTGTTACACACCTGGCACACAAAAGAACCTGGGGAAAGTTAGTGAAAGCAGTAGGGTCTGGTCAACACTGGGAGACTGATCCTGTAGCCCTAAGATGTTGCACTTTCAGGTTGGGTTGCTTTTGATAACACAACAGAAAAGGTCATTTTGAGTTGTGTTGTTGAATTCTTGAGATTGCAATTTCCAGACATTACATGGTTTATAGGCAAGTTCGTTGTGCTTGTTCCTGCCAGGGTTGGCCTGCCCTGAATGTCATTGCTGTGCTGGGACTTTGGAGGAGGTGCAGGATCTGCTGTGACCGTGTCCCACGGCAGGATTTAATTTCTTATACCCCAGAGCAGGCTGGCTTCAGGTGACAGAACCAGCTGATGCCAGGGCAGCCTTTGGGAAGAATTTGCATAACTCACAGTGAAAAAGTGACCTGTGACCAGACTTACTGTACTGTTGGTGAGACCTGGAGAACAGCCCAGGGTTTATTGAATTTACTGGCCAACAATCAGTACATGGGGCTTAACTATTAATTTTTCTTGTACTTTTTTGGAAGACGTATCAAGGTGTGGAAACCAGTCCTGTTCAACCATCTTTGTTGTCAATATTTATACATTTGATGTGCTCTTTTCCAGCTTTGATTTCACTCTTCAGTGTTCCTGTTATTTATGAGAGACATCAGGTGAGTGTTTGATAGAATTAAATGTTTCATAAAATCAGCTCTCAGAAACAAATAATTAAAATTCAGTCTTCTGAAATATTTAAAGGCATTAAAAGTAGGCCTTTAGCAAGGGCCAGGGAATGCTAGTTGTTTGTAGTTCACTGTGTGTGTTTTCCCTTTTCCTTCTTGGTGGAAGGAGAGGTTTCCCCAGCAAAGATTTCTGGAAAAGGCCTGATGAACTTGGAGGCCTTTTCTGCTGGTCCAGCTTTGATCAGGTCTGGAGCAGCACTGGGCATGGTGTGTTAATCCTGCTGTACCTTTTGGAGTTGATATGCAGGATTGGTTTCCCAGAGCTCTCTGGAATTTGTAGCCCTGGCAAAAACAGGAGGTGGGAGCAGCTTGGCCCAGTCCAGCGCTGCTCTTGGGGAGAGAGTCCCATGTAAAAGGAGGAGGGAGGAAGGAGCCAAAGTAAAATGCTTTTGATTAAATTATGGCCAGGGCTGTCTTGGGCAGGTCACAGCACAGGAGGGGGGAGCCAGCTCTGGCTTAGCGTTCGTCTCCCCTTTCAACAACAAGGCTGCCCTGGGGGCTGGGCTGGCGCTGGGGGAGGCAGAGGCAGATGGTGGAGCCTCATGGGGTCCTGGCCAGGCTCCTCCTCCACAGGGAAAGGGAGCCCTGGAGCCCCCAGGCAGGAGCATGGACAGTGTGGGGGCTTAGCCCGAGCTGCCCAATCCCCTGGCTGGGCTGCAGCCTAAGCTGGTTACCCAGCCTGGCCCAGCTAAGCAGCTTTGCTGCTCTGGGGCCCAGCCCTGCACCCACAAGTGGGGCTTGATGGACCAGGGAGAAGCCAGGGGTTGATTCCCTGGGGCTTTGCCCACTGTGCCCTCTGGTTGGTGCTTTCCTGGAATTCTGGCACTGTACTGGGAAATATCCCTGGCTGAGCTCCCACTTTCCCCAGAGTTCTGTGGGACTCAGTCAGGCTGCAAAGGGGAAGCTGAGCTGTAACTTCTGTCTGCTTCAATTCCAGGCCCAAATCGACCATTACCTGGGACTTGTGAACAAGAATGTCAAAGATGCCATGGCAAAGTGAGTTAGTTTGGGTTTATTATAATTTTCCTTGGTACTGATGACAGTTCCTGGCACTCCTGTCAAGGGCTAATGTGTTCTTGCATGTGCCAGGCCAAGAAGGGAAAAGGTCTCTGAGTCTAGACTGGTTAGGAAATGAGCCCTTTTATTGCTGATGCTGTATTGAAATGAGCCTCTGTTATTGCTGATAGAGGTATTTCAACCCATTGAGCCCCTCAGCAGGTACAATTGAGAGGAGGCAGGAGCTCAACAGTGCCTTTGGGCTCTGAGCATAAAGCTGTGTTGTGAGGGTTCTTTTCACATGTTGCTAAGGCTCTTTAACCTTTTCTTTTTTGTCTGTTTCCTTCTTCCTCCTGCAGGATCCAAGCAAAGATCCCTGGGTTGAAGCGCAAAACTGAATAAGAAAAGCCTGAAGCAACTTATCAATAGGAAGTTCATCTTTTAAGGGGGAAAAATACTCATTGGATTTACATGGGGAGGGTCAGGGAATAGCAAACCCCTTGACATTGCAGTGCAATTTCACAGATCTTTATTTTTTAGCAACGCAGTGTTTGAGGAAAAAAATAACTGTTTTGACTGCCATGTGTTTCATCATCTTAAGTATTGTAAGCTGCTATGTATGGATCTAAAACTAATCATCTTTCCTTATCCTGTGTGCAGCACTGGCTAATACAAACGACTGAGACAGCTGTACATTTGCTTCATCAGAGGTAGTTCCTGCTGCGTTCCGGAGGTGTAGAGCAGGTGGGGCAGAGGAGAACACTTCCCAGTTTGTGCACTGTGTATGGTCTGTGTAGATTGATGCAGATTTTCTAAAATGAGATGTTTTAGAAGAATATACCAGTTTAGCAAGTTTTGAAAAATCTTGCCTTTTGGTATGAGTATAGCTGTATTGTGATTTTATTGTTTTATCAATTGCCAATATATATATATATATATATGTGTTTCACAAAGCTTAGATCTTTCAGCTGCTCCACAGTGCTTTGTACTTCAGAGAACTGACTGAGGCCTGGACGAGCTCCAGAGCACACAAGCTTGAGAAACTAAAAAGTCTCTGTAAACACTGGCATCTGTTGGAAACAACAAAAGAGAAATGAACAAAGAACCTCCACACAGAGTAAAAGAAAATTACAGCATACACTTTGTTGCACAAACGTACAGTAGTTGATCTTGAGCAAATAATTCTCCAGCTCTCAGGCTCTGATAATCTGTGGACCGAGTATCTAATGCTGCAAATGGTGTTTGGAAACTTAAAGCCCTGTCCTGTTATGCAAGAAATGATAAGTGAAAATTTATACACTTGCAGTTTGAGCTGTACTGAACTAAGTCTGTGGAATGCATTGTGAAATGTAAAAAAAAAACCCAACAAAAAAGGAAAAAAAAAAAAACCAACCAACCCAACCCCAAAAACCCCAAGTATCAATAAAGCTTATAGACATAAAATAATCCCGGTATTTGGCTTTCTTGAGGCAAGTTTAATATGTTTGTGTTTATTTGAAGTTCATTGTGGTAAATATCCATTGTCCATGGTGGTGGCAGTAGTGTCCGAGTAGGGCGCTGTGCAGGGTGGGTTTGTCACGGTCCCTTTTCTTTCTCTGCAGTGTGAAGGAGTTGCTCAGGGCCAGCTCCAGTGTCCCAGGGAGCTCCAGAGGGTGTCGGGTTCTTGGAGTTTTGAGACAGGAATGGTCGATGCCATTTTCAAGTTTGAAGGCAAATAAGTCCCAATTATCTTTCCAGAAAAAGGTGTTGATTCTGATTTAAGAGCTGGATGTTGAAAACTTGTGTACAAATTTATTTGAGATGCAGATTTTAAATGAATGGCAGCTTGACCATTGAAAAATAGAAATTCATGCATTAATATTTTAGTTTACAGTAAAATACAAGGTTATTTCTGAGCATTTTATACAGGAAGCCAGACCATAGAAACATACAAACCGTAAGTAAGTGTTTTCCTGACAGACACTATTGCTTGAAGATACTTCTCACATCACTGCTGATTAATTCATTCTGCCACACAACTGGTTTTATTTGGGATACAATCAATGTGAAAGGAAGGCAAACATGAGTGGTTACAACATAGGCAGAGGTGCACTGCTGGCACCACCTGACAGAACAGGATTTGATCCCGAAGGTTTCTTTAAAAAAAAGACTGCATAGGGACTTGAACTGTGTATCTGACAAACTGCTCTGCTGTATAGTCATATAAGGCATTAATAAATTCAATTGTTAAAAAAAAAGGTGAGTCTTTGAGGTTGCTGAAGCACTTTGTGTGTTAAACAGACAGGAATTCACTCCTTTAATGGGATGTTTTTGCTACTTTTCTATGCAGTTGGCAGCAGAAACAGACTGGCAGGAAGGTTCCAGAGTTCAAAAGCCTATTGTCCTGAACTGGGACTAAAGCACTATTGCTTTTCAGAGACTAAATGTAAGTCTAAATGTTTTATTTTGGCCTTTTAATTAATTAAAATAATTTTGGTATTTTAATTAAGAAAGGTAATTTCAAAATATGGATATTGTTCCATGCCCAGAATCTTAAATATCTTAAATACCTATTTTGACATTGCCCATATTTGCTGTTCCTTTTTAAATGTTCTCCAATTCCTCTACCCTCTGAGTTTTTTTGGTTTGACAAAATATTTTTACAAATAGTGAAGGGCTTGGGTTGCCTTTTGGGAATATCTGCCTTCCCCACAGAGGCAGCTCTCCTTGGATCTCAGCTGTCCCCCAGGCCAGGCCAGGGGGCTCTGTGGGGTGAGGGGGAAGCAGAGTTAGTGAGAGGAATCCAGAGTCAGCCAGGATGAGCTTTTCCCAGAAAAAAGCTGCATTTCCTGTACCAGGGGATTGATGTTCTGCTTACAAGCAGCATGGACTGGCTGGGGGGCACACAAAGCCCTGCTCTAGGGACATTACAGGGATTCCTTTGGAGGCTGAGGATGCCCCTCCAGAACAGGAACGAGGGATTGATGGAGGCTTTCCCACCAGGCTGAGATTCTGGCTGGCCACTGCCTGTAGGAGTGTAAAGCACATTTTCCCAGAAACGGGGAGCATGCAGGAACACTTGGGGAATGACTCCCTCAATCTTGGTGTTAAAATGTCTCGAACCAAGCCTGTCCAAACCCTCTCCTCTCACTCACTGCTGGAGTTCAGCTTGCACTGGCTGCAGGAGCAGCTGCCCAGGAGCTGGAATGCATCACTTTGGCCTTCTGACAGCACAAACAGTGGGGAATTCACTTGTGAAGGCATTAAAAACCCAAAGCAGGAAACAGGGATAATGTTAAACAGCTGGAAGAGGTGAGAATGGTTTAGCCCTCCTCTGGGTGAGAGTCATAGCACCGTGTGTGGAAAGCAGGTGGGGGGAGGCAAGGCTGCAGCCCAAACTACTAGAAAATTATTCCAAGGCACTTCATGGATAGAAAATTCTGCCAAATATATATATTTAAAAATAAAATGGACTTAAAAAAAAAAGGATACTTTGCTCCTTCGATTAATGAAAGCTGAAGGGTGAGCTCCCTCCTCCCCAGTCTGCTCATTAAATGCTCCCAGCTTTACTGAGTGCACCAAATGGGAGTTTTAAACAGGTGTGGTTAAAACCCACCCAAGTTTCTGAACTTTGTTCAAGCCACAAATTTGGAAATTAAAGGGCCCAGCATTTTGTCAGCGTTTTCTCCCTTTTCAGACATGGTTTGAACAACACAGTATTAGGCAAAAGCAGCTTTGTGAGTGAACTGTTCATCCCTTTGGGATCTCCAGGTTACCCTTCAAACCTCAGCTTCCTTCGCAAGGGCGTTGGGCTTTCCAACGCCAGCTCCCATTCCCTCTCGGTAAGTTGGGATGAGTGATCTGGAAATGTCAGCCTGCAGCAGGGCTGGGATTCCTGCAGCCAGAGGGGCATTCCTGGCTGGGGCAGGACAGCAGCAGCCAGAGGCTCCTCAGAGGCAGCGCCACACAAACACACTGTGGAGACAGGAGGGAGAGCAGGGATTGGCCTTTGGAGAGCCCAGTGAGACCCGAGTGGAAAATAATCACACTGGGGGTGTGAAGTACACACTCGGTTGCTCTGTCTGTGCAAAGTGTGGCACCGTGTGTGTGCATGTCTGCAGTCTGCAGTGAGCACTGTGTGAGCACTGTGTGAACAGCTGATGTCTCTGTGTGATTGTGAGTACGTGCAGTGTGTGTGCGCTCTGGGCAGTGTCTGCACTGTATGTGCTGAGTGTGTGTGTCTGTGTGTGTCTCTGTGTACAGGTGATGTCTCTGTGTGACTGTATGTGCAGTGTGTGTGTGTGCACTCTGGGCAGTGTCTGTGCACTCTGTGTGCTGAGTGTATGTGTCTGTGTGTGTTTGCAGTGTGTGTGTCTGAGTGTGTCTGTATGTGTGTGTTTGCAGTGTGTGTGTGTTTGCAGTGTGTGTGTGAGTGTCTGTGTGTTTGCAGTGTGTGTGTGTGTGTTTGCAGTGTGTGTGTCTGAGTGTGTCTGTGTGTGTGTGTTTGTGTCTGCAGTGTGTGTGTAGTGTGTGTGTCTGCAGTGTGAGTGTGTCTGTGTGTGTGTGTGTCTGTGTCTGTGTCTGAGTGTGTCTCTAGGTGTGTTTGCAGCATGTGTGTCTGAGTGTGTCTCTAGGTGTGTTTGCAGCATGTGTGTCTGAGTGTGTCTCTAGGTGTGTTTGCAGCATGTGTGTCTGAGTGTGTCTCTAGGTGTGTTTGCAGCATGTGTGTCTGAGTGTGTCTCTAGGTGTGTTTGCAGCATGTGTGTCTGAGTGTGTCTGTGTGTGTTTGCAGTGTGTGTGTGAGCTGTTGGTGTGGCTGTGTGTGTGCACACACCTGTGTCCCTTTGTCTGTGTGTGTGTGTGTCACTGCCCCAGTCCCAGCCCCTCTCACCTGCAGTCGTCCCCTCCGGTGCTCACCACGAACCTGTCGTCGTGCGAGAAGCGGATGTTGGTGACGTGCGCCGAGTGCCCAAAGTACCGCTTGTGTTTGGCCTGTGGGACAGCACAGCAGCTCAGAGGTGGCACCGGGCAAAGCTCTGTGCCCACGGCCATCCTGAGCACAAGGCCTTTGCACTCCATGGGAGCTGCCCGAGCATGGGCCGCGCTGCTTGGCTGCTGTAACACTGAGCAAAAGCTGCTCGGGTGAAAATGAAAGAGGCACTTACAAATTTCTCTGTGCATGGGAAGTCAAAGAGCTTGACCAGCCCGAAGTCGTCTCCTGTGACAATGTTCAGGCCAGCGTGGGTCACACAGGCACAGTTGACATCTGCTTTATCTGCATTTCGTGGCCAGATCCCAATGACTTCGTCTCCAAGAATGCTGTTCCAAAACCAAGGTAAATAAAATGCATTAGACCACAAGACTTTACCTGCTGCTGCTCTTCCAGAGGCTGCAGAGCCAACAGAGGTCAGTAATAAAAAATTGCTGTATTTAAAATAAAATTGTCCTCTCTAAATAATTGCCAAAACCTCTTCAAAGAGACCATCACACTAATACATCATTTTTATGTGATTCTTAAGTAATCTCTATCCATTAATCCTTCAGTTTATCTCCCAAGATACCACTGGCATCGTTCTACACAGGACCTTGTGCAGCTCTGGTCTCTCTGAGCCTTCCCCTGGGATTTCTGACTGCTCTGTTCCTTAGCCATGAGTTCCAGCATGAGGGAATGCTTGTCTGGATATCAACTCCTTCTCAGAAAATAGGTGTTCTGCCCCTGGCTTCAGTTCTCTGTAATCATTTACTCACAGAGTCATTGCCAGAGGCATCTTCGCCCTCTCAGAGTTCTCTGAAATGGGGAATTTGGGGCAGATTTTTGTTTTATGCCAGCAGAGCAGTCACAGTAGGAGGATTCTCATTTACCTTCTCCCACTGGTTCTCACCCACTGTCAGCTCTGTCTCTGGCCTGTCCCACTTCTCGCAGTTCCGCAGTGCTGGGGCAGATTTCTGTGTTCATCCACATCAGGAACTGTGGATGTTAATGTTCTAATGACACTCACAGCTCCTTAATTCAATCAGTGCACGTTCCCAGGCCTTCCATGCTGCTGCTGTTTGCAGATGTGGGTGGGACAAGGCTGCCTGGAGTGGCCCAGAGCTGTGTGAGGGGCCTGGGATGAGTGGCAATGAGCCACTGTGGCTCTGACAGCCCCTGGTGTAATTACCAGCACTAATTACTACAGACACCAAAGAGCCACAGCTGTGTGTAGAACCCCAAGGGTGACACACGGAGCTCTGAGGAGGCAGAGCCTGGGTGTGCTCGCAGTTTGCCAGGCCCTGGGGACATCTCAGCATTGACACACTCAGAGCTGTGACCTGATCCCAGTGCTGGCCCCTCACTCTCGTTAGGTGCTACCTGGTCCACGTGGCCCAGGTGATTTTCTCTATGACTGCAGGGTCTGTGATTTGCTTTCCCAGTGGCACCTCGTGAACTTGACGCTTGTAGGCACCTGTGGATACCTGAAAGCAGAAAAGGAAAAACTTGGAAACTCTGCTATAAATGCATCATTTTCTTTAAGATTTCCAGTAGTCTCACCATGTTTTATCAGAAATTAAACACCTCAGATAACATTTCTCTTCTTTCCTCATTATCTGGAATTTATCACATCCCATATAAAGGAATAACAATGTTACAGGGTGATGATGGAAGATGTTCACATGCAGAGCTGACAGATTTTCTCTCACTTTGTACTTTACTTTATCTCAACCTAATTTTACTAAATCAGAAACATTTCTGAAGAAAACCTCTTCAAATTAACAAATTAACCCAGCTCTCACACACATCCCAGGCTCAAGGAGGAAGAGAACTGCTTTCATCTGGTTATAATCCACAATTTTATTTTCAGCATTGCACCCGTTCCATTGACCTGGGATAATGTCTTGCCCTTGGCACAGCTGGAGCCTCCATCTCATTACAGTGGCACAATGAACCTGAGCACTCTGGGGGCCACCCCAGACATACCTGGATGTACCTGCTGTCTGCAGAGAAGTCCATCTGTATGACAAAACTGGCAATGTCCTTGCAGTAGCCAATTCGGTTTAGGGTCGTGCCTTGAGTGAGATCATAAAAATCCACGGTATGTTCTTGTGAGCCCACTGCCAAAAACCTGTTATCTGGGCTGATCCTAGACAATAAAACATGGAGTGGGGATGCCACTGGCTGTTTTGGTGCAAGATTTGCTTTTACTTCTCATGCTAAAATGACAGTAACTTTTTTTAATGGAAAAAGTTAGAATAAAAATACAAAAAATTTTCTGTCAACAGCAAGACTGAGCCCAAGGCAAAACTTGATGCTTAAGAGAAGAGGAAGACTCAAGATATCTCTGACAGAGGACAGGGTTAGATGGAATATTGGGAAGGAATTGTTGCCTGTGAAGATGAGGAGGCCCTGGCACAGGTTGGCCAGAGAAGCTGTGGCTGCCCCACCACTGGAAGTGTTCCAGGCCAGGTTGGACAGGGCTTGGAGCAGCCTGGGATAGTGGAAGGTGTCCCTGCCCATGGCTGGGGGTGGCACTGGATGAGCTTTAAGGTCCCTTCCAACCCAGACCATGACTCTCTTCTCTATTGTTTGTGGTTAAATGATGTTAATGTTGCACTCACATAAAGCTACAGCACAGTGTGCAGTGACACAAGAGTAATCCTCGGGGAGTCAGCAACAGGAACTGCAATTTGGAGAATTAATTCCCATAACTACAGTTGTGCAGCATGGCTGTAACTGAATTAAAGCACCACCACAGTGGCCTTCAGCAGCTCACACAGGTTTCAACAAACACGGACTTACAAAACCCCTGCAAGTCCACTTGGCACTCCATGGCTGCTTCCTCGAGCCAGGGCTGCCTATTTTGAGCACCTCCTACCTGATGTCCTGAATTGCAGACTTCCTGTCCCGTTTCTTGCCCCAGACCTTGAGGCTGTTGACCAGCAGGACGACGAACTCCCCGTTCCTCATGCCGATGGCCACCATCTCTCCGTCGGGGCTGTAGGCGGCGCAGCACGCGGGGTGCCCCAGGCTCACCTTGTTCACCAGCTTCTGTGGGGAGAAAACACGCAACAGGCTCACACCTCCCCAGCACGCAGACAGCTCCAAACACAGAGGAACAAACCTGCTCCTTCAAAAACAGATCTCGGTCTCTGTTTGCCTCTAAACATAAACCTGCAATGTCACACCAAACTCGCGTCCCACCAGGCGTATGTCGCTAAGCACGCTTCAAAACAGATCCGTGACTCCATCCAGTTTCACACCAGGAAAAGGACTGTTCAGCAGAACGAGCTGAAAAATCCATTTCCTAATCTGTTTCAAAGGTGACTTTGAAATCTTCAACAACTACAGATTGGCACGGAGCTTTTCCGTTTCATTTGATATTTGGAAATGTCCTAGAAAGCTTTTGCATTTTCACCTAGCTGGTTGTATTTATAATATATTCATTTTCCTCATTTAAAATTATTCCTGTTAACTCAGGTAACAAACTTTTGAAAAGGTTTATGCTGGCCAAAATAAGCAGAAATCCTTTTGCTGTTTTTTTTTTTTAATGTGTTATTTGTTGCTTTTAAAAATGGTCATTGTTTGTCAATTTGACTTGGAAAAATCCTGAGGCAACATGCAGGAAGGCTCTGAAGAGGAGGAAGCTGTGCCTGCCAGGAAGGCAGAGCGATGGGCTGGGGCTGTGTGTGTGTGTGACAGCACAGTCCCTGTCACCAGACTGGCAGTGTGGAATTAAAATGCTTCCCTGATCCCCCAGCCTGCCGATTTAAATCAAAATAAGCAATGCCCAACAAGAGACACTCCATGGGCAGGTGTGCTGGTGAGTCTCTGCATTCCTCTGGGAGTGCTGGCTGTGGGACAGCCTGGCACCTCTCAGCAAGGAAAGAGCTGGGGCCAAACAAGACCAAAACCTGCTCAGGACAGAGGCAAAATCCAACTCTCATTCCAGGGCTGCTTAAAGGCACAGCTGGCAAAGTGGACACTGGGATAAAATGTTCATTTTTATGTTCCCGGTACTCACTTTGTCCGACAGGTCCCAGATCCTGGCTGTTCCATCGTTGCTTGCAGAGATAAAAATGTCTTTGGAGGGATGAGTTGCCAAACCCCAGATTTCCCCTTCCATATGACAGTCAATTAACAAGTTTGAAGCAGCGTTTTTTTCTCCTACTTCAAGGATTTCTCCGTCTTTTGTTCCCACTAAGATTTTCCCCTGTTTGTAGCCAAAGGAAAGGAGTGAAGAGAGGCGGTCAGTGTAACAGTAACTGCCATGGCTTAAACTGCCAGAGCTTCCTTGGCAAACACTTGGAAAAAGCACAAACAGATTAAATTGGTAACTGGTTAATGGTTACTCGATTGGAAATACAAAACAACATTCCTCAGTGGTGTTGTCATCAAGGAATGTGTCAGATTCCTTGGCAAAATGAAATAGAAACCATCCCTGGTGCACTCAGCTGGACACATCCTACCCTGTGCAGCACCACTGCTCCTTTCCCATTTACAATTTAAACACGTGCAAGAGCGACTGCAGCAAGTCAAACCACTCTGTTACTTCTGCAGTGCTCCATTTTACCAGAGCTCAGAGCCTCTCAGTAACTCCCAGCGGGGCTTTGTGACTTTAGAGAAGCAGGAGGAGCTCAGGGAAGCAGCCGGGCCGTGCCCTGTCCCCAGGTGCTGCTCACCTTGCCCCGGCACACGGAGCGCACGCACTCGATGAGCTGCCCGGTCTCCAGCTGGAACGCTCGGCACCGCTTCATCTCCTGGTCCCACAGCTTCACTGCTCCCCCCTCCTTCGTGCTGCAAAGGAGGCCTGGTGTTACCTGCATGGCTCCTCTGCACATGGAAATCCCACCAGTATTTTTCTGCTAAAATCATAAAACTTAACGTTGACCCACTCTCCACTCCAGAGCAAGGCACCTCGTTATGGTGCAACAGGAAGTAAATAATAAAAAAATTAAATGCTTTCACACTTGGTGTTTTAAACAGCACCATAATTTGTACAAACCAAACTGTTCTCTTGCCACTTAGATCTCTGATTCTTGGCAAATCTGGTTTTTGTGGTAATGCCAAGACCAGTAGCATCTCCACTGGGAGAGGCTGCCTGTAGTTTGACAGGGCTAGCAAATGAAGATAACTCCAGTTATGGCAGTAAGAGTGCCTGAGCACTTATCCAGGTGTTTGGATCAATCCCAAAGAGGTTCAGTGTGTCCCTGTTGCACATCATGTGCCACCATGATGCTCAAGTATCCTCCTTTAGTCCCTCACTTACTGAGCCATCTGGGCAGGTTATGCAAAATTGAGAGTAAAACTGCTAGAGGCACAGATAAACTTTATCTCTGGGGTGCTGGATAAGTAATGAAAACAAAAACCACCCCAGAGAGACAGAAGTTGGGCACTTTAGGAAGATCCTGTGTCTTACGGCCTCTCCTTCCCTCCAGTGACAATGAGTCCATCCCGCAGGGTCGTGTACATGGTGAACACTGGTCCTGTGTGAGCCTTGGCCACCAGCCTGACCAGGAAATGATCCTTCCACACGTAGACATCTCCATTGATGGCACCAGTGAACGTGAGGTTATTCTGCAACAGACAGCAGAAGTCTCTGACACAACAGACACCTCAGCATTTTTGTTCAGCTTCAAGAAAAATTCTTTAAATTAAAAGTCCCTTATGCACTGCACTGGGTTGTCACCATTGGTGGTATCACTGGCATGTGTCATGCCAAATACCATTTGCAGAAAAAATGATACATGAAAGAACAGATTACAGTTGAAGTTAAACAGATAAATAACCAGTAAAGTAAAAAAAAAATATAAAAATACCCAGGGCAGTAGGTGTGCACAGAACTTAGCAGAAGACATTCACCCAATCGTGCTCAGGAAATTCAGGGGAGGATCTCAAGGTGCACAGGTTTTAAATCCCCATTTCACTAACCAGCACTGGGTTGGATTCCAGCAAAGAAAACTGACCCTTGCACGTTTAATGCAAAGGTAATGTAAAATCCTGTGGCAGGTAATTTGAACTCACTGCTCCGAAGGCAACAGAGAGCATGGTTTGCATTTTGGCATCTTCCATGGAACCAATGACTCCCTTCTTGTAGAGCAAAGCGCTGCCAGCCAAGGTCCAGAACTTCATGTGCTTGACCCCCACGGACACAAACTGAGTGTCGGAGTCCGGGCGGAACTCCACAACGAAGATCCTCTCCAGGTGTCCTCCCCTGCTGGCAACTTTAGCCCCTGGGTGAATGAGGAAAGGATAAAAACAAACCTGAGTTTACCTGAGAAATGAAGCTCTGATATGATTTTATCAAATAAATTGAGCTGGAATTGAATTAGAGATCTGTGTCCCAGACACTGAAAGCTGCAAATCCCAACACTATTTAGTGTATCAAAAATCTTAATGCAACTCCCAAAGTCCCTGGTTATTCCATTGTATCCCACAGATTTAGGAAATGGAGATATGAGGCCTTCACAGCACAATCTGTCTCCTGGGTCAGTGAAATAACACAGAGATGTTGGCTATTGTCTGGTGAAAAATGCACAGGGACACACTAATGAGCTGAGGCACTTTTCCTCTCCCCTTCACCATTTCCAAAGATAATTATTTTCTGGAAATTACTTCCCAAAGGTCTATCTCCATCATAGTACTTGGAGCGTTTTAGGAAAGAAAGGGAATAATTTTCCTTAATTTTGTATAATTTTACATTAAGCATCATTCTTTCCTTAATTTCCACTTACAACAGGCGTTTAAAACTTATCTTCCTATTCCTATTTTCTAGCCCTTTGCCATCTTTCACTGATTAACTGGGATACTCAGAGGGAGGACACGGAAGTCCAAAGACTTGAAAGGCAAAGGCAGTCCTCGTGCACAGCTCTGTTGGGCTGAAGGAACACAATTTCCCCTGGATTTTACCTTCTTGCCACCTCCAGACAGTGATGGTGTGCTCTGGGTCAACTCCCACTGACACCAGAAGTTTGCCAGTGGCACTAAAGTTCACATAATTGACCCCTTTGGTGTGAAAGCAGCGCAGCATGGACAGGGTTTGCTTGCTCATGGCATCCCATATATGAATTGTGGGGGTTGTACCTGTGGGCAGAGAGAGGCAGTAAAAGAGAATTAATTCTGGAAAGCTTCCGTGCAAACCAGGCATTTTTGAAGAACATTTAACCTGAACAGACATTAGTTGGGGGGTTGGATTTGTTTGAAGATTAGCACTACTGGGAAACAGAGAAAAAATCAAAATAGCTTGCAAAACACACGGGGGGTAATCATTGAAGTCCATGAAGTCAGACAAGTTCTAAAAGAACAACATAACATTCATGAAGAGCCTCATGCAAAAGAAATTGCCTGCAGATGTTTCACTTGTATCCATGGTTCACACAGATACAACGAGGCAACATGGAACTCGTACAGGACTCTGCTAAATTCACAAACAAATCAGCCTTACCTGGGAATTCTGTCATGTCACCTGCATTGTGAGAGCAATGGCAAATGAGGAAGCACCAAGGGAAAACAATAGGTGAAATAAGTCATGTGACTCGTGCTGAAGTGCCAGCATCAGCACCAGAAGGAAAACAAAATTAAAAACTTGGAAATGGATATGGATTAAATCAACAAAACAAATAAGCAGGAATATTGTTGAACTTTTTTGGGTATATTGGCTTTTATACACAAATATTGCAACAATATTTAGTACTTTTAGGTTTTAAAAATGATATATAAAAGAAATGTTAAAGGCATGCAGGTTTTAAAAATTATTAAATTCAAGAGTGAAGCGAATCTCTAGTTATGCAAAGTATCAATCAGACTCAGAAGCACTGATCCCCTGAGGCCTTGGGAAAGGGCCTTTAGCCTTTTCCACCTCACAGAAATCAGCATTTTGCACAGCTCTGGCACCACGTGCAGGCTTGGGTGCCCCCTCCACACCCCAGCTGCAGTGCCCTTGCTCAGGACAGGCAGCAGAGGGTCCATGTTTGTCACTGTTCATCACCACCATTCCCTGCCCCAGTTAAGTGACTCCTGTCCTCCAGTCTGGACTCCATTCTCCTTCAGCAATGGGCTGAGGAGGTGTTCTGACCCCATTCTCCTCCATAAAGTCCATTATTCCAGCATTAGGCTAAGAGGCAGCAGATCCTTCTCAAGGCTTGGGACAACTCATCCTGCACTCCCCATGCAAGGTTCACTCCTGCAGGCCTCTCCATGTAAGTAGAAACACACAAATACATGTGGTTCCTCAGCTGTCCCCTGATACATGCCCTAACTTCTGCTGAGATCTCTGTTTCTGGCCTTTTGTGCACAGCTCCTGTATTCCTGCAGAGAAAATGATGTTCAGTGTATTCTCTGTGCTGAAAGTGCCTTGGACACAGGAAGGAAAAAAGGAATTCTATAAATCAGATTATCGAGATGATTAAGGCACTTTATCAAAGCTTGCCTTCTGAAATATGATTACACTACAATTAACTCTTAAATCCAATCACTCACAGTCAGAGATGGAATTGAAACAGTAAGAAAACCCTGGAGCTTGATTACTTCTTCCAAAGCAAACAAAAAGTCAAATTCCCCCATAGAAAAGCCCCAAATAACTCAGTGCCCTGGAAGCTGTGGGCAAAGCTTTGCTGTGGGGGTCACGTACCGATCTGGCTGGTGGCCACCACGTTCTTGTACTTGGGGTGCTGGTTCACTGTCAGGCACAGGATGTCATCAGTGTGCTCCAGGTAGAAGCTCTGGCTCCCTAATGACATCCAAACAGGATTTCAGTCACCACAGGACAGAGCCTCCACAGAAGCACAGGCTATTGGGCAGCTTGTTACAACTGTGCAGGGGATGAGGGGCCACTAAGGCTGCCATGGCTGCTCTGCTCTCATTCCCAAATGCACTATGGACACAACCATCAATACACAGAGGTGGGCACAAAAGCAGTATTTGGGAAATTATCTCTATATTCAGGGAATCAGCCCAAGAATCAGCCCATAGCCACCATAACTGCAAGGAACACCAAAACTGCCAATGCAAAGCTCAGGTTTCCCAGTGAAATCCCAGTGAGTGAAGAAGTGGAGGCAAAGCCCTCCCAAAGGAATGGGTTCAGAAAGGGCAGATGGTGCCATCCTTGTTTCCCAGCCCACAGGCCAGAGGCTGTCCTAGGACTGGAGTCCCCAAAGGCCACCTACAGCAGGTTTGTGCTATTTATCAACATGCACAACGTGGGAAAGTCACAGGAATATTAAAAAGTTCAGACTTGCAATCAAAAATTCCTTATAAAGCGATTTTATCTCCAAGTATTGTTTCAAGTGGAATTACCAGTGGAGAGGTTTTGGACAATGCCTGCTGCAGCTGTGTGGAAAATAATGTCAGCACCATCATTCAGGTAATGGAGGTTGTTGCGACAGTCAAACCCTCTGTACCCAAACACGTGGTCTAAAGCCAGCTCCTGGTCCAGGAAAACAAACAGGACAAGAGTGAAATGAAAGGAGAAACAAGGAGATTTCAAAGTCTGGACCACTTAAGGATGATTCTAAATTACACAAGTGCAAATATCTTGGAGAGGCAATAGAATAACAAAACAATCATTATTTATCCTCATTCTGCTCATTTATTGAGGCATAACATTGTCAGAGGCTACCAACAACCTTTGATTGGTCAATTAAGGCACTGCAATTATATATTTTTTTAATAATTCAGAGGGCTATGAAAGTTCTGGTTCTGTAAATTTTCATTCCAAACAGATACAACTCACAGAATGGGCTTCATTTCATTACTCTTCCCATCACAGGGTTATCAGATATTTTAAAGAAGCTATCTAAAGAGTTTTCAAAAATCATTCTCATAAACTACCAGATTTCCACAGACCAAATTCTGACCTTAAAATCCTAAAAGGAAGCCAGGGCAGGCTATAAGTAATTAAGACATGAATCAGAGGTGTAATTGCAGTTTACAATGAGCAGTTGCCAAAGAAATTTCCTCTAGGAACCCAGAATGGTTAATGGATTGTTGTTGGAGTTGCCTTGGAGCCCTGACGCCAGCCTTAATGACTGTCCCAAGCACAGTCACAGCTCACTGGGAACAATCCCAATTAGCCACAGACAGAGTGCTGCAAACTGTCCACACAGGTTGCAGAATATTCCTTGTTCTGCATATTACAAGGGAATTAGAAAAAGTTGTTTGGGGAGAAAGAGAATTTTCAAAGTCAATGAGCAAATTCCATCACTGAAAATTTCACACAGGATTTTTCCTCAGCCAAAGTGCTGGTTCTGGATGTATTTCCCTTGGGACTGAGAGCAGGGAGCATGGGAATGCACAGAGTCTGTGACTGTACCTGCCCTTCACTGAGACACAAAACAGGGATGGACTTCATCCAGCACGTTACTTTTAAAGAAACTTAAAAGATATTAATCCTGACCTCAACCAGTTTCTTTTTTTTGTTGACGTTGTTCTTTTGCAGTTTCTCAGGCTGAGGAGCAGCTCTGCTCACGGGTGGCCTGACAAGAACATTTAGAAAAGAAGACAGTCAATATGTTTGAAAACAGAACACAACAAAACCACAGCACACGTGAGCAGCAAACAGACATTTGCTCCTGTATGAGCTTTTCTCAGAGTTGTACAATAAACTGATTAAAATCCTGCGCTTTTGGATGGAAAGAGCAGAAACTTTGATGTAGACTCTGTGGATGAATGGCAGAACAACCAACCTTACACCACTCAAAAGATCCCAAACCAGAATGATTTAAACCCGTGGAAAACCCCTTGAATGTGAAATGATGGTAAATATGTGCTTTCAAAAATGATCAGAAGAAATTTCTGCAGCTGGCAGTTAACCTCTGCCCAGTCTTGCTTCTTCTGAGAAACCCCATCCCAAAACCTTAACGTGGCTTCAATAAAACCTCCCCAAAATCATATTAAAGATAAAATGGTTGCATTTAAATGCACCAGTCATTCATCCAAGGGAATCTGGGAGACTGCAAAGCTTTTTTATATAATTACAGCTGCTAAAAGTAGCTAAAGAGACAAATGCAGAACACAGGCTGAGACAGTATCTGAGGAGTGCAAATGGTCTGTAAAGCCAGATAACCCCTGCTGCTGCTGTGATTCTGCTGGGAAAAGAGGGACAAAGCTAAGGGGAGCACTTGGAAAGCATTCCTGCAGCTTATGATTCCAGAAAAATGTGACTTTGCTATTACATTCCATACACTGTGAAATTTGTTCCTGTCCTGAGACAGCAACTACCAGCAATTCCCATTTTGCAAAAAATTAATCGGAGAAGAATTAAATCCCTCTTGTGTATAGGGAGCTGCTTTTTCTGGAGCTGTATTTTTCATGGAAGGTATTAAAGGCACGGCAGACAGAGCACAGTGGGAACTGAGCCCTGTGGGAACAAGCAGCAGGAAAACCTGAGCCCTGAGACAGAGCAAAGCTGGGGGTAACCAGTCTAACCCACATCTCAGGCACAGCAAGGACCAACAAGCAGGGGAGCCCACGACATGAAGAGAGTGAAAGAGTTACCTTGATCCCCTTGTAAGCAGCAAATAAAGCCAAGCAAGAAACTTAATAGAGTTTAGGAGTCACTTCTGAGCACGAGACTCATGCACAAGCACTTTCAGAGCGCAGCAGTCATTCCTCGGGCACAACACATGCTATCCAAGCATGCCAGCAAGAACTAAAACAGAAACCAAAGAGTGCACAGACCCAGAAACATCGCACCCAGCACCCCTGGGCAGACTCAGAGCTAAAGATCCTGCAGGATGGAGGGGAAAGGGAAGCTGCATCCAAGCTTCCTGCATCCTTCGCAGCGGAGGAGAATGGGATTCCACGGTTGGTTTATTTTCAGGAGCCTGACAGGGAGGGAACTGGTAGGAAGGTGACAGTCTCCTAGGCACTGCTGGGATTGCACACAATGCATGACTGTTCTCTGTCCCAGCTCAGCTGCAATTTAGCCCACAGTTTCTGCGGGGAGGCCAAGCCACTCCCAGGCCAGCCTGTCCCGCCTTGTCCTCAGGGAACAAGTACCTTTATCTCCTCAGACAGAGTCACCGGAGTCCCCCGGGGCCACCCCGGCTGCAACGGGACCGAGCAGCAGAGCTGTCACCCGCAGGGAAGGGGCAGAGGAAGCTATCACCAAACTTGATTGTCTTACAAAATAAATTCAGTATTTCAGCCCAGATTTATGAGGGTCTCTGAATGGGCACTTAGTAAAATAATTGTTTCCTTGTATGCTTTTTTCTGTTTTGGTGTTATTTCAAACTGGATTATTTCTGCATTTCTTTACCTAGGAATATCAACGTTTATGACATGAGCAAGCCAAAATACTTTGTGAAAGCAAGAGAACACTACCACTGTGACATGCTTGACAGTCACCAGATTGTAAGCATGAGGCTTAATTTGGAGACACACACACAGATACTTTTATAGATACCTACTCACAGCACACACAAACACAGATGTTGTGTGCATTCATATATACATAGCCATGTATATATACACGTGTGCATTCACTGCCTCATCACCATCTTAATAAAACAAATGGAAAGCAGCACATCTGAAACATTTTAAGACGTCATTTCACTTTTAACAAGCCTGTGACTACATCTAGTTTGTTTTGATACAGAAGATGACACTGCCAAGACAAGAACTTTGCACTGTAGCAAATGACATCCCTTTGCCCTGTTGGATCTGTGCAACCTGCATGGCACATTCCCAGCAATCCAGGCCTGGGCTGGGCACCCCATCAATACTTACTTGACAATTCCCTGCCTCCAAAGGAAAGCAAGTTAAAACATAACACAAGCATTAACGGTTTCTTGGCAGCAATTTAAAACAAACTGCTTAGATTACGTTATGGCACGGAGGAGCTCTGGCAAAGATAAGACACAATCAGATATTAGAGGGTTTCATTCTTTGGGTACTGTGAATACAGCAGAGGAGATTTCTGCTACTCGTGGCAATCTCGAGGATGTTCTCACATGAGGACACGCAGCTGTCAGTCAGGGATGGAAGTCCAGATCCAAACTGACAGTACCTCAGCACCACCTTCATGCAGAAATGTGAAAAGATGTGAGTGGACATTCCCTCCAGCCACGGGGAGACAGAAGCCCAAATCAGGGGTGGGGTGAACAGGCAGCATCAGGATGGAGAACAACACATGGACACAACAAGAGCTGGGCTGGGGGAAAGAGGGAACGGGGTTTTGGAAGAGTAGGGCACCTTGAGGGAGGAAAGAGATGTGATCTTAGAGAACAGGGCCAAACTATGAGGGGGAAAAAGCTAGATCTGTTTAGGTGGAAAATAAAGGTCAAAAGAAAAGGCAGATCAAAAACTGTTATGAAAAATTCTATGGGAGGGGGATATAACTGACTCCTGTTCCAAGGCACAAGCCAGAATTGCTGTCTGGTTGGAGATGCTGACTGCAGCAGGAGTAAATTGGGGAGAACAAACATTCTGCTCCAAGGCCAATGGGAACATCATGGGAACTCCAGAAATGGTGTCATGTGGCAGAGACCAACAAGGTCTGGAGCAGGGACAGGTGGACAGGAGTGTCCTGCAACCCAGAAGCTGACAGGCTGAGCCAGCAGCAATGGGTAGGGAAAAGCTGTGAGTCCAAAAGGGAGACAGACATGGATTTACATGGCTGCAAACTGGAGAAGGAAAACACTTGGGTCTGCACAAACATGAACAGGACTGCTCCTGAGAAGAAAAAGGAAGGTTCAAGGAGAGGTAAAGGTGGTCGGGTTAGGTTGGGCAACAGAACAAAAATCCAAGGTTTAAAAAATATACTGTTCATTTCAGAAAAAATGCAAAAGCAGCTTCTAAAAGTGCCCTTCACCAGTGACAGGAAGCGACTCCCAAGTGCCCCCAAACTGCTGCAAAATTCCTTGAGCTTTTTCTAATCCCTTCCTGGAGAAGGGATTAAAAGATTTTGTAAATTCTAAACCCTTGGATTTTCCCATCCCAACATACATAGGAGTTTTACATACAACTTTTCCTGCTGTTACTTTTTCTTAACACTTTATAGCTATCATAAGGCAAGAAAAAGAATAGGATTCAACCTGAAAATACCCTACTCTCAAATACAGCAGATTAAAGCAAAGCTCAAACAGAACTAGAGAGAAACATCAGTGGTAAATCATGTTTTTAAAGGACTGAAAAAGCCTTACATGGTTATAATATTTACAGCTTCACAGGTACGCTGATGTACTCTTTAAGATAAAAAAATAATTTTAAAAAAGTCAAAAAGTACTACAGGGCATATGGTGGGGTCAGCTGTTGTTGTTCTGAATCAGGGAAGCTGGTCACTGCATTTCCAGGTCATTCTAGCTCAGTGCCAATGAAACAAGAACTACAGCACATTAGTAAGGAGGGCAATCACTGGAATGAAACCTTTGTTCTGAACACCTTGGGAAGTTGTTCCCTAAACAGCTCCTGTACCACAGACTGGCCTTGCTGCACCAGGACCTGCTGTCCCTCACACCCTGGACACACATCCCTCACACTCCAGGCTCTCCTGACACACTGTCCCTCACATACCAGAGCAACAGAGCCTTTTCCACTTGTTTTGCTATTCCCTGCATAAGCTCCAGCATGTTTTGAAGCTGTACTGTGTAAATCAAAACACTGAACCAATCATATATGGCAGATCCTCCCTCTGCATGACAAAACGTGAGAAACACGAATTTCCCATCAGCCTTGGACTGCCCTCCCCACAGGAGCCCTCAGAAAAGCTGAGTATTTCCCATCACCCTCAGTGCAGAGAGCACTCATGTTCAGAGAGAGAAGTGTTGGAAATGCATGGCAACTTTGGCATCCCTCAGTTCCACCTCACCAAGTGTCACACAAACGGCGATGCCCTTTGAGCCAGCTCTGTGCTGACCTGTGGGAGCAGTGAGATTGACTCTGAGTTCAGCTGCTTGACAGGGACTGACAAACACCAGTCACAATGTGTACAAGCCTTGGGGACAGCTGGGATGAAACCAGCAGGCTGTCAAAAGCATTTAAGGGTGCATTAACTTGACATACTGCTGTTGAGAAAGTAAAAGTGAATATTCCAAAGGATGCTCCTCACTCTCAGAGAGGGGCTTTCTGCTGGAATAAGCCCAAAGTTATTTTCTCCATCCCAAAGATGTGTTTTTCCAGATACAGTTTGAATAGTCCCCACCTACACGTAAATACAACACAGATTCACACTCAGAGCTTTTACACTGCACCCACAGACGTGTGCATGTAAAGGTGCAGGAACCAAGGCTGTAACCATATGTCTAATAATTCACTTTGTGATGCAAAGCCTTGTGGGGGCTATTTTGGAAGCTTATATAAGTTTGCTCATGTTGGTTTAAAGAAATCAAGAATTGAAAGAGTAACATTCGAAGAAAGAAAATTCAACTTCTTTAACTTTTCATCTTTGTCAGGACATATGATTACACATGAGGCAAACACCACGATGGAGCCCAGGCTCTGAGGTGGGTGATTCATGGAGCACGAGACAAGCCAGGATGCCGAGAAAACAGAAAACCAGACAAACATGCTAATGCTGCTTTTTGTTTTCTACACATTCCACCTGCTTTGAGGAGCTCCCATCACCAGGTTCGTGTGAAGTCATGCAAATTGAGCTAAAGGAGAGCTGCAGACGCAGGGGGGTGTGTTAGGGGTTAGTAGGAGGCCAAATGCAAACAGGTCTTTGCCTTTGAGATTAGTAACAAATACAGTCATCAGCAAGCTCGTGTTACTTGTCACCGTATCAATTCTTGGTTTAAATGGCCCCAGCTCAAAAAGCGGCCCTTTTCCGAAATAGCACAATTCCTCTGTGACACACAGCAGAGCTTACAATTGTCCTGGATTGTCTGGGGCAGTCCCACCAGTGGCCAGGGGGTCCCGAGGAGTGGGAGCACCGCGCTGGGAGCTCCCACCCCGCGAGACTGATCCTGCAGCCCCTCTCGAGGGCACCCCGCTCCTGAGCACGGGCACAGCCAGGGGTGCCACAGGGGCACGAAGGGGACAAGGGGAAGGGTGGGTGGGGGAGAGAAGGGAACACATGGAAAGGGGGAAGAACAACAACAACAAGGTTGGAGAGAGGAGAGAGAAACAACAATTGATTAATGACCTTAAACAAATGCACCAATACTACTGCAAGACATTTCAAAACTGTCCTTCAGCAACAGCTCTTCTGTCACTTTGCCATCCTAAAGCTGCAGCTGCTGATGGAAACAGGAAATGTTGCATCCCCCCAAAAATACCAGGCCATGATTTGATTCAAATCCTGCAAGTAAAATCTACCATGTAACTTCTACATTCCTCCAAGGCATTTGCAGAACCATGATTATTGTTATATTTGAGTTAGACAGGAAAAAGAAATCTCATAAAGGGCTCTCATTTTCTTTTCTAAGGGAAAACTTTATTAATTACTCCTAAATTTGTACTAATCATTGTACAGTTCCCACTCCCAACCCTCTACTTGCAACCTTCTCAGGAGTCGCATCTCGGTTCCTGAGATCAAATCCTCCTGAACTGAGCAATGAATTGTTATTTCTAGAGAAATAATGTACCTGGAGGTTCTCAGGCTCACCACTCTCAGTAGAGAAGCAGAGAGTCCAGCAAGTTTATTGCAGCAAACAGAAAGATTAAACAGATGGACCTGTCTCATAGGTGCCACATGGCACCTTGGAATTGATTACGTAAGCTGGAAAGTAACTTCAGCAACAGCTTACCCTCAAATATTACTATTAAAAGAAAAAGCTCCAGTGAGCTCCAAGTCATTGCCTCCAAGGAGCAGCTTACAGAAGCAGCCCCAGCTATTCCTACTTCTTGCTCAAGCCAGAAACCTGCTTTTTCTCTTTTTTTTTCCTTTCCTTAATTTAAACTTGCTTAATGATGAGTTTCTTTTCACTACACATTCACAATTTTCCCTTTCTCAAAGCCATAATGAAAATACAGCAAGAGGAACATCCCTACATGTTGCAGTGAAGTGGACAGGCAGTTTTCCAGGCCTTGGGATTTACTCACAGTTTCTGTTCTAAGCATCCCTCCAGCTGCCCCATAGTTTTCAACACTTGGACAGCAAGTGACAATTGAATTGCCAATGCCAGAATATTCAGTGCACAAAAGTCAGTAAGTGCACAATCACATAGGGCACAATCACAAAGGGAAAGATCTGGAATATTTCCTCCACAAAAACTTCCTCCTCAAAAGCCTACCAGGTTTCCCTACATACCTGCCTGAAAAAGAGAATGGAACACATCCTGGGTTCCCTTCAAATCTGGAGAGGCTGAGAGAGCTACTTCAGCTCTCCCTTCTGCCTTTGGCAGAAAATCTAAAGCTTTGGGAGCTGCCTTCAACATTCCTTGTTGCCTCTTCACTCAGCCCTGTGCACAGAGATTTCAAGACCCCACAGCCTCAAGACCTGCCTTAGATTTCCCTGAACATTTAGGATTGCCCTCAACACAGACAGCTGAGTACTTGCAGACTTTCCATTTCATCTAGATTGATCAACTGTCACTTCAGACCCTTGGAGGTGCAAAGAAAATTCAACCCAGGGATTTCAGAATTTCGTCATGGGCAGACAAACCCTTTTCCAGCTGCTCCATTCTTTTGTCAGAAAAGAAGGACTTTGGCACAGCTACAAAGCTTCCCTCATATTTCATACATCTTCTGAGAGAAGTCAGCTTTAGCCTGTGGCACTCACAACTGGGAGCTCCAAGATTCTGCAGGAATTGTGCCCATATTGTCCCACTGTGACCAGGAATTGCAGTCTTGCAGTAGCCAACTTAATCCTGCCTTACTGCACCCACACTCCTGCACCTTTCACAGCTTAAGGCCCTATTCAATCACAACGCCCTCAGGAATCAGTTTTGCTGACATTTTGCCATGAAATCAGAGCTTCTGATTGTTTCACTATTTGTATTAATCCCTTGAAAAAAGGAAAGTGAATTTATCTTTGCCTAACAAGTGACATATGGAAATTACAAGATTTGTTGTCAGATTGATCAAAACAGCAAATTCCAAATACCAAAGGTGTGATTGTAGTGAAGCATCTGTAATTTAAAAAGGAGATAAAAATGCATACAGGAGCTGTGACTCTCAAGCAGAAAGATGGGAAGGACAGGGAACAAGGGTTTATTGGAGAACTAGATTAAAATGAAGTACAAAACTGTTTATAACACAGTCAGTAAGAAGAAAAAAAGATAGGAGAATGTTAAGACCTTGCTTTTTACTCTCCTCAGTCCAGAGCCTGGAGATGTAGCACGGGATGGGTTATTCCCTTGGGATGCCATTTTCATGTGCAGCCAATTGTGAAGGGACTACTCTAAAAGTCAGGGGTACTCTCACTGCAGGGGAAATGCCTCCCCATTTCAGCAGCCACCAGCAGTGGGAGGTGTGGAAACACTGGAGCAGCTTCCCCAGGGCTCTGTGGTGCTGGCTCGACGTGGCCTGTCCTCCAGGAGAGGGGCTGAGGATGGGGACAGTCCAGAGCCATCACACAGCACAGCCATGGGTGCACAGAAAGGCTTCCCAGGGACCTGAAGGGGGATTTGCACTCCTGGACAGGAAATGGTGCTGAAAAGCTGCACAAGACACCGATGCTCTCACTGAAATCATTGGTAATTCATGATTACAAGACTTTTCAAGCCCAGCTTAATCAGTCAATTAAACTCACTCTACATTTGCTTTTGCATCATCAAAACAGAATAAAACAGCTGGAGGGTAGAAGGGTTCTGGTGTGAAACATCTGTACCACTGCCACTTATTATTCCTGTAACAATTTAGCAATTCACCCAAAACAAAATAATAATTTTCCTTTTTTTAACTCAATTTGCAAACATTTATGTTTGTCAGATGATACACTATGCCTTTTTGGAGAAAAATGAAGGAATAAATTCTTTATTTGAGGAAAAGAGACATTCTAAAAAGAAAGGGGAAAGAGAAGGTTATGGTCCAACATTTTATTGTAAAAACCACTGATCCTCCTGAATGGCATTGTTAAAACATTGCAATGAAGAAAAACGAGTGCAACATTTTTCTTCTTATTGCTCACACCCCACATTTCACACCCAATTCTCCTGTTTTGCACATTTACTGAGCAAAAATGATAAATTATTTTCTATTCAAGATGTTCAGCACTGCATTCTTTGAGAGCTTTAAAGACAGAAACTTATTTTTTCAAGGCCTACATGAGATTAGGAAGTATTATTAACTCCATTTTGTCTCTTGCAATAACAGAACAACTAAGCAAAAATTCTCTCTGTGGGTTAACCCACAGCAGTCCTTTGTGTCAGTGCCCAGGGGCAAGAGCAGGGAAACTCCTGATAAACAAATTATAATTTATAAGAAAATATTCCATCAAAAGAGACCGAATGCATTTATAGCTGAGTCACCAGCTGGATTCACAGGTAGGAATTTACTGCTCCAGATTTTGAGGAGGAATGCTCTTTACTGGTTATAGGTGCTCTTGTTCTGTTCCATCAGCTTTTACCATCCCCTCCTTTAGGTCTGTGTTTCACTGGACTCATCCTCTGTTCTCAGCTCTTACCTCTTTTCTTTGCTCTCCTCTCCAACACTGCTCCCCTTCCAGCTACTTTTATTTTTAAGAATATTTAAGCCTAAGGCCAGCGTGTGCCATGGGAAATTCCAGCTTTAACAGTGACAACCCAGCACAATTAGAAGTGACTGAAAATCTTTTAATAAAAGCACCACCCAAAACCTTAACCACAAAATATCTACACGCTTACCAGTATCACAAGTGCTCTGCTGCAGACACACACTGGTTAGGAGAGAATATAAATGCTCATGAGAGCAGCAGAAGAGAACACCAGACTCAGAGATGCATTACATACATGTATGTTTCTCCATCACATTAACATGTTGCATTCTGTGAACGCTATTTTTAATGTTACTTGGTGAATTTTAAAATTTCTGTCTTATTTCTAAGGACCAATTTTAATTGAATGAAAAGAGATGCAAAAAGGGCACACATGGAAGCAAAAGCCTTTGTGGGACATACCTCTCCTCCACTGAAACTTCCTTCAGCTGCTGGTGGGGTTTTGTGCCTTCCATTTCCCGGATGCTCACTGCATAGATCTTCGTGGTATAGTCAATTGCTTTTTCTCTTGCAACATCACTATCGTAACCTTAGAAAAATAAAACAGAATAAAACAAACTACCCTTGTTTCATAGTGGGAGAGTAGAAAACAAGAAGACCTGCACCAATGAAATGAAGGAAACAAATCCTACCAAGCTCTCCTTACACTGAAAGTCAGGACAGCAAAGCTTCAGCTTAAATGCCTGTGTGAATCTCTGGCTCAGGCAAGCAAGACTGGATTAAATCCTCTTTACCTCCATCTTCTTCTGCATCTGTGTCTGACTCTTCACTGTCCACCAGCTTGCTCTCCTGGATGCCCAGGAACTCCCTGGTCCAGATCATGAGCGCGGTGTCGGCGCCGCCGACCGTGAGGAGCACGGAGTCGTTGTGCAGCCACTGCACGTTGGTCACCTGGGCACTGTGCCCCACGTACTTCTTGAACTTGGCATGCTGGCCCTGCAGCACAGAGAACCCCCAGCTGGCAGTGCCTCCCTTTGTGCCTTCCCAGCCACTGAAATCAGCCCTCCTCTTACCTTCACTGGGTAGGAGAAGAGCTTCACAAACCCAAAATCGTCCCCCGTTGCCAGGAGCGTCCTGTCCTTGGTGAGACTGGCGGCGTTGACAACGGTGACATCGCTGTGCGTGGGCCAGATCCCCTCGCACGTGGGACCCAGCACACACGTCCAGGTGTCCCACTCAATCTTTTCTATCTGCAAGCACAATTCCCCCAGACGAAGGCTTCTTACTTTAAACACACCAAATGCACACTAGTTTCAAGTGTATAGTTTTCTATATGCGACATTAATTTTTATTTTCGTATTTTTAGCTCTTAAGAAACGGTGCTGTTCCAGCTTGTTAATACAAATTGTGTCTTCATGAAAAGGTTTAAACCCATTTTTATGAGGCAGAACACGATTTGGATACAAATCTCCCTGAAGATTTTCTGAGGTGCTAAACATTGGCAATTTTGTAGCCATGTAGAATTACATGCCACAAAAAATCAGCTTCGTGAAAAGCCAGATCCTGCTGTTTGCAGGTGGTTTATAGCTTGCAACTGTTTGCACAAAACAGTTCTCCAATGCAACTGGTTACACAAAAAACAGGTGACTTTGAGAAGGGGATTTTGCCAAATGGTTGCTAATAAATAAAAAATAATAAATTTAGAGATACAAGCAGAAAGCTGCACATTCTGCCATTTACAAATGCTAGGAAAGACACTTTGGAATTGCTAAGTAATTTTAATTCTAGTCTTTGTAAATATAGCATTATAAAAGGAAAAAATACATCATTTGAAGACAATTCTTAAAATTAATTTTCACAGTAAAAATAATCCAGCACACAATTCATACCTCAGCAATTCTTATAATATGTCTTTTCCCCCTCGGTGCTTCAAAAAATAGTTGTTCTTTGGCACCAGAATTGACTTGCAATAACTTTCCTGAATACAAAAGGAGAGTTTGTTATGAATCCTCTTAATTATTATGACTAGTAAGAACTTCCTTTTGATTGAGGTGAAGAGATTTCTGGGGTTAAATTAAGAAATTATCCTCTAGAGAGTTATTCATAGCCAAAGTAACACAGTAAAATCACTCTTGTAAGGGTCCTATACTTTGATTCAATTAATAAGTAATATTTTAAATACCATCCAACATCCTTAAGAACTTGCTGTTGCACAGCAAATCAGTTTCTGCTGATAGGGAATATTTTGCTTGTGTTTCATCATTACACTAATGGAAACCAAAAATAAACGCATGTGCTATTAATTTTCCTAATAATTTTACAAGGCAGCTCTGCCAGAAGTGGAAGCTTTGCCAGCTCCTGTCCCTTCTGCACTGCCCCACAGGCAGAGCCAGCTCCACTCCAAGGTGCCCTGGGATGGGGAGCTTGCTGTGCCCATGGAGATGCTGCTGCCACTGGCTCACGCCACATTTTGGGGCTGGCACACAGCAGAGACAGGCTCAGGCACACAGGTGGTCCCACACAGATCACATCTGCTCTAGGAAGGCTCTCTGGCACGAGTTCATTATGGATCCTGCTGGATTTAATTAGTTGGGACCATCAGGCTCCAGCTACTTGCAGGGATTGCCAGGCAGAGCTCAGCAAGGAAAGGAAATTGGATACCAACAAATGTAATTGCACTGGATCCATACAGAGCTCCACAGGGAAAAAGATTTGCATCAGTGCTTGATCTCAGTAACTGAGTGGAGCAGTTTCCTGATATTCTATTTTATGGGCATTTCCAGTCTGTATCTCTGGCCAGCACTTTACCTCTGGAGTCCCAGTCGATGTGGGTGATGTAGCTGGAGGCACCTTTGCAAATGCCAACTCTTTTGCTGGTAAGGACATTGTAAATATCTACAAAGTTATCGTGGGAAGCCACAGCCAGGTACTTTCCTGATTCTGTAAGGAGGAGACACCGAGGTTATTAAAGGGTAAATCTTCTAACTGATACTGGTGTGATTTTCAGCACTGTAGTGAATTCACCAGGCAGGGGTGGGCCTGTTATAGGGCAGCCACAGCCACAGCATGGAACTGTAAAATGTTTAATGCATGGAGCACACACAGAGCCAATCTTCCTTTGGAACACTCAACCTTATCTAGGCAAGAGAAACAAACTGCAAGACAAACTCCTCTTCCCCCTTATCATCTGGCTGTACCTCGTGAAAACTTTATATCCGAGATCATCTCCTTCCTGTGGTGAAAAGAGACCATGTCCTCCACAGTGTCAGCGTTCACCACCAGGAAGCTGCCGTCGTTGAGGCCGACCGCCAGCGCCTTCCCGTCGGGAGAAAAGGCACAGCAGCGCCCGCCTGCGGGAGCACAGCGAAACCAGTCTGAGTTCAAAACCTGGGGCTGAGAACACCACCAGTGAACTGCCACTGAAAGGTTTTTACATCAACTGTGTCGTTTGAAAACAGATTTGGCATCTCTTGAAACAGATGCGTTCCAGAGGGCTATGATGGATGCTTTGTTACAGGGTGCTCTGGAGTTGATGATTTCATCCCTTTTGAAAAAGGTTTATGTGCAAACACCACCTTCCAGCCATATTCTAAACACACCAATGACAGAAATAAAACAAAAACACCCACCCTGTGAGAAACAAGGCTTACTCTTTAAATTTTTTTTAAGTTTAATAAGGCATGCTTGGCAAATTGCCAAAAGCTCATCAATTAGCTGTAACAACTTTCTTTATATACTTTTCATTGCACTGTTCAAATGCATATTCATGAAGAGTATATATATTCAAACATTCCTCAGGTTCCTTTACATGTTCTGGGAGTTTTTTAGCTTTGTTCAACCCCTGACCCATCATGCAATAGCACAGATTTGATTTTTGGGAGTTATATATGTCATTTCCTCATAATGTCTATGCCTGCTCCTCACAAGGTGTATGCCAGTTCCTCACAACAACAAACAGGGAATTATTGAGAACTGAAGTCCTTTTCACATCCTTTCTTTCAATGTTATCCAATTATACAGACAGTTTTAGCTATTTCCACAAACTTACCTGAGTTATTCTCACTATTGTCAATCAGTTACAAAAATAAAAGCATTCTGCAAAAGTTAACATTACACAGGGTACTGGCCACAAAAGCTGATAAATTATACTATATTAAAAACAGTTAAAAAGTGATTAAAAACCGTACTACGTCAAAATTGTTGTGATTAATAATAATTTGCAAAAGCTGATACATAACAGTGTGACTCAACAACTACATTGTCATTTATAAAAACCCAAAATACATACAGAAAGGAAATCCGTATGGAAAATTCAAAGACTCATTAAGGGCAGTGTTATTCCTGACCATATTCTCTCCTACAGCTATCTTTATACATCCCCAATTTTACCTCTCCAAAACATTTAACTCTGTTTTCCCCCAGCCACTTAAGAGTTCCTGTGCTCCAGATCTGTCACTGAAAATGAACAATTTAAAATTTCCTGAGGGATATCAATGAGTTAATAGGAGTAATTTTGAGAAGGCAGTGTTTCAACACAGCTTATGTAATTTTATACAGAGGAGAGAGCAGGAAAGTGTTAATTTTAGAGAATTTGGTTTAACACTTATAGCTCACATTGACAGCAAAATATGATTGTGCTCAACTTGTGGGAAATTGTACTTTTGTCTTTATAAGGAAATTCCTTTACATCAGCAAAGTACTGGCCTGAAGTATTCCTAGGGAGGAAATTCTGAGGTCAACTCATTCCCCTTGAAATCGGGGAAAAAGAGACCCAAGTCCACTTTATTATTATTCATTACAATAGATCACAGCCCTTTTTCTTCCTTCCCTTTGCTCTGACTTGACACACGCCAAAGACAATTTATTTCCCGCGCTCCCAATTTCCTAATGACTGCGTCCTTTGCCTCCCCAATTAACGGCCGTGCCCTGAAAGCAGAGGGGGAGCTGCAGCAGGAGCAGAGGATCCATGGCTGCCCCGGGCTGCCGAGGCACAGTTACCTTTTTTGAGTTTCCTCACGGCCAGCATGCGGTGCTGCGCCGAGAGCTCCCAGATGCGCAGGGTTTTGTCGTCGCTCACGGTGGCGCACACGGGCAGCAGGGGATGAGCTGCCAGGCCCCACACTTCTCCTTCCATATGGCCCTGGAGGAAAGCATTCCACACAAGAGGAAATAAAGCATGTGGGGCTCTGGAATATGCTCATCCCAGGCAATAAAGCCTTTTCCATCTCCTCTCTCCAAAGTTTTCCACAGCCAAAGACCTGAACATCTGCTCTGTCTCCCCTGACAAATGCCTCAAACTCTCTTCCATAGCCCCCTCCACTATTACTGCCTGGAATTCCTGTTCTTCCAACATTCTCCTTTCCAAACTTGAGATGAATAGAGAACAGTTACACCCCAAAAAGGACTTTATCCTGAAATCCTAATATTGGCTAATCCTGAAAGTTTATGTCCTTCTTTAGATCCTTGTTTGCCCAACATAATTCTTTGTTTTAATCTTGCCTCAGATACTCAGTTTTCCATCTTGTTAATCACTCTTCCTGCTTTTTTCCAGCTTTCCTTCAGTTTGCATACAGTTTGCTAGCACTACATATCAAGGTTAAATAATTTCTTACTGCTCTCAATCTGCATTAGTGAATTGAGTTCAATGTTTTATAAAACACAACCTCACACATCTTGGATAGCCAAGCAGTCATGCAGGCAAGACAAATTGGAATGATTACTTCATTGGATCAAAATGTACTGAAAAAGGAATACCAAAGAACCAGCATTTTCATAAAAATACAGGAAATATTTTGCCATGGGAGATCCATGCAGTACCTGAACAAGCAGAGTCATAGGCCCACTTTTATCAATTTCAAGTATTTCTCCATTTTTAGTTCCTACCAGGATGTGCCCATGTCCCAGGCTGATGGCTCGGATGGAGGGGTTGTCTTCTAAAAGTAAACCTGAAGAATACAAGATTTTTAATATTTTTTTCTATGTCACTTGCAGTTTATATATAATTCAAATCTGTTCAAAATTTTGAATATGAGATAAAATTGCCTCATCGAACTGCCAGCTAATCCATGGATTCTGTACTAATTCAGGGAGGGGAATTTGGCTGTAGTAGTGATACAAAGACTGATATTTTACTGCTTTAACAGGAGTTCTAGCACCATGGACTAGCTCTGTGATTATGTGTGAACATCCCTTTCCAGACTTCCACACTGAGATCTGGGGAATTTAACAAGACCCTGGGAAGTGGCCAGCCAAGGAAACTGGATTGACCTTGAAACTGCCACACTCCAAGCTGGGGACATTTCTCCTTAAAATCATTTCACCAAGGAAAACAAAGCTCAAAGTCATGAAATGGAGGAGGGAATAGCAGAACCAATTATAAATGATGAGGAATTCAAGAAATAAATCTTATATGGATCAAACCATAACATTCCAGCACAGAGTGATGTGTTGCTGTTCCCATTGTTTTCTGGTAAGATGTGACATCCAGTCCTACCTTTTTACTGCCACTGTACCACCCTCCATGCACACAGTCCTTATTGAAACACACTGAAAACCAATACCTTTAGAACTAGCAGAGAGTGCTGCTCTTTTAATAGCATATGTCTTCAGACATCTCTCAAACATATCATCCCAAAGGGCCACAATTCCATCTTTTCCACCCGTTACAAAGCCCTGTACAATCACAGTAGAACACACACAGATGTCAGCACTCATGGGGGAGATTCAAAAGGACATGTCCAAAGGCACAATAAAATCTCCCCTGCTCTTTATTCATGTGTCAAACTAAAAATACTGGAGTCTAGATCTATGAGGGAAAAATTCAAGTGGACAAGATTTAGAGTTGCTTTTTTAAGGTTATAAAGATTTGCAACCATATGGAGCACACACTGTTGTAAATAGGAATGCTGGAGCACAACATTTGCCTGCATGCAGGAAAAATGTGTTTTACCCTTAAAAGAGGGAGCTGTCAGCAGTAAGATTCTCAAGTTATTCCAAATTCAACTGACTTAAAAGATGCTTCAGCCAAAGTTCTAATAATGCATCAGGGACCAATTTTCTCATTAATTCCCTGGGTAGATTATCTGGCCCAAGTGAATGCAAAAGAGCATAAATAACTAACGAACAAAAATCTAAGTGAAGAGGATATTCAGTGCCAAGATCAAACAGAAAAATTGATGGGAAAGCTGGGAACAATCAATTAGGGCCAGAAAGGATTGAGCCACAGGGATCTTAATTGACCTTGATATATAAAAATGTTAATAGCTAACATTCTTCTCATCCTTCACTTCTACAGTTAAAACCATAATCTTAAAAGGGATATTCCATTAGCAACATTATCTTCAAATTGCCAGGGGCAAAACTTTGTCCTAAGCTCATTTGTGTGATGCAAATATTTTGCCATAATTTCTTTCACAGATATATTGATGAAACTGAAAGAGAATTCTTTTGATATCTGGAATAGTTTAATGCAAAACCCAAAACCTTTGGATATCTAAAGTCTTGACTAAAACACAGTGATAATATTATTAAAAGGTCGTGTTTCACATTTTGGAAACTGGCAGTGCACAAATATTTTTGGTGTCAGGTTGAAGAGGCAATCAATGTTACCCCTTACTCTCTTGTGGTCTACACAAATATGAAAATGACACTCCTGAGCAGAACAAGAAATAGATTCTGAATTTTTAGAGGTCAGAAAGCTGCTGGTCAGGTATCAGCACATGGAACATTCTTACAAATCCAGGTCTATCAAATAAGGAAAGCCATTCCTACCGGCTCTGTTTAATCACAAACACCTCTAAAACCCGTTACAGCAACAAAAATCAAGGTGAAGGAAGGTGATAGGTACCTTGTCCAGGGCATGCATGGCAAACACAGGTCCATCATGGGCCTTCACTGTCCTCAGCAGCAGGGTCTCCTTCCAGATGTAGATGTCCCCAGTGGCAGCCCCAGAGAACACCAGCTCCTCCACGCGCCCGTACGAGACGCTCATCATGGTCTCCAGCTTCCCCACACTCCCAAACGTGCCCCGTTTGGAGGTGAAGCCTCCACCTGCAACAGCAGCACAAGGCTTGTTCTGTTTGGGCTCGTAGCCACAGGGCTGTAAAGGACAAATGTTTGACCCCAAGATCTCCTGTGGCTGCCTAATAATGGAAATCCAGGAATCAGCACACGAGAGAAAAGCGCAATCAAAGAAAGTGAACCCAGCAATGACAGCTCTGGAGCAGATCAGTCTCAGGTTTTCAGACTGCCTTTCCAAGAAAGAGATAAATTTGGTGGGAAATCATGCAAAACCAAATAATGCAATGTCTGGCAGGATAGTTTTTGCCCCCAGCAGCTTCTGCCATACTGCTTCTCTGTAGAGATGACCACAAGTAGAAGATTGGTTCAGCTGTCCCCTGGCACCCTGAGAATTTGGCAGCACTTTGGCAGAATAAATGGCAGGGTTTGCTCCTTTTCTGGCTTCCTGAGAACCAAATCACCACAGCCTTGCTTTGGGTCAAAAAGCAGAAGCAGCCACAAAGGCCCATGAACCAATGCTTAGGCAAAAATACACAAGAGAAATTATAAAATATCATCTGTGGTGGTGACCTTGTGTCAAGGTACTGTGGGCTTCACAGCTGGCACCACACTGAGTCCCCACTCCATCAAGCAAATCTGAATTAAAAATACAACATTTTTATTGCAAAGAGACTGTTCTTGGAGTAAGATGCTGCTTAACACACATTCCCATCTTGGAATTTGGCAAACAGCAATGCAAGTCTATGTAATCACTGGAAAAATAACCTAAAGATTAAAAAAAAAAAAAGGCAGAAAAAATAATTATTAATCTGAGAGCAGCTGAACCACTTGAATGTTTAAACTATGGTACGAAGTGTAGGAAGCCCTTAAAATTAGCTAATTTTGAGTTGTCTTGAGTACTTGTGTCATGTGTACGCAACCAAAATGTCATGAAGAGTGAAAAATCCAGTCCTGAATAAAAACATCCTTGATCAGAACCTGATTTCCTGGGAGCCAACGATGCTTGCTTAGGAGAATTCCTTAATATTATGACTAGAATTTAAACACAATTAGCTGGAAATTCTTTCCAAGGAGGAAGGAATATTGTGACATTTCCTGACTCACGGGTGGGTTTTTACCCCTTTAATATTTTGATAACTGGAAAAGCACTTAACAAACAAAACAAATTCTTCATCTGTGAACATGATGCTCCTGTATTTTAAATATTCACAAATTCTCATGTTATTAAAATATGAAATATTCAATACAGTACCTGTTTGCTGCCAAAATTTGATGTGCTTCATCCCAACCGTGACCAGTCTGTCCACATGATGTGGATTACACTTCACTACAAATATTTTATCTTTATGGCCCCTGCAATAAAGGTAGACATTTTAAAAGCTTGGCAAGAGATGACTTAACATTTCAAACTGGTTAAATCATTGATATAAATCATTTCCCCATCTAACAAAGAGCAGAGAGCCACATTTCTAATCTGCAAGGGTTTAGTTCTGGGAGTTTGCCCCACAGAGCTGGCAGGAGGAATTTGAGCATACACCACATGGGGAGTACAGAAAAGTGGGGAATAAAAATCCTTTCCCACTGAGTTTCAGTTCATTTAAGTGAAAACAAAGGAGCTGGCAACAAAGGTCAAGGCAATTAAGAGAAGACATAAAGGTCAACAGAAGTATTTGAATGGATGAGAACTCAATAAATATTAAAAGATACTTTGACAAGAAAAATGAGGAAGTGTTTCATCTGCGGGCTTCAAGATAGAAAATAAAATCACAAATTATAAAATTATAGTGTAGGAAGCAGTTCACTCAGCAGCACACTCACCTCCAGGTTTAGTTCTTGGGTAACTAAAGTCATGCTTGATGTATTTATGGGAATTCACAAGCCTGAGTCTTATCACAGCAAAAAATATTCCAGGTGTAGAGCATTAGTTATATCTATGTCAGTGTTTTATAAAGCCCCCAAAGCAGGAACCATGAGCTTTTCACTGTACATCTGCAGGTTTTGTGCTAGGATTAAGTCACTTTTTCCTGACAGGCTCTGGAAAATCACGAGGTTCTGAAACCCCTCTCAGGGTCAGTATTTCCTTTTAGTGCATCAGTCTGGATGCAAACCAGTCTTGGCCACCTTTGACATCTGCAGTGCAGAGGTATTTGGTTCTATCTTATTCAACAAGGATTTTAATTAAATTAGACAGGAGCTACAAGAGCCAGGACAGGGAAACAGGCTGCATAATTTAGCCCTATAACAATTAAAGCAAATAAAAAAGAGTGTTCTTAATGTTGCAACAAAAAAAAAAATCTGAGAAGTCCTGTTGAAATAAATCAGCCTAGAAAGATAAAGCAAAAAGAACATTCAAAAAACCACAAATGTAACGGCAGAATAAACATGAGTGTCTGTATATGGTGAATGGACACCCATTTTTCAGGTTTATATGGGTCCATATGATTGTAAGGAGATGGTTTCTCATTCTTGTGTGCAAAGGCCACATGAGGGATTTTGTCTGTCTCTCCCTCTCTGTCCTCCTGTGCTCACCAGAAAAGGGGACTTGCCTTTAGGCACTGCTAAAATCCAAACAGTAGTTCAAACTGGAACATTTTAGAAGGATTCTGTGAGGATCCTGCATATTTTCAAGATAACAGATTAGCAATAATAGATCCACTGGGTACATGCAGCATTACATGGTGAGAAGAACCCGAGTGCTCCATGTTTTATCTGTCCTGGGAGCACCAGCAGCCAGGTAGTGACACAGCTCATCATTATCTTGTTTTTAAAAGCTTAAAGGTCAGCATGGGAATATATAAAGTATTTCTTTGCTTGCAAGTCAAGCACAATCTGTCTGGGGACAGCAGAACTGGGATTGCAAAGCCCAGGAAAATGTCACGTTTTACAACACAGCCAGGGCTGTTGCTAAGCAAAGCCACCAGCACAGATTTTAGACAGGATCTAAACCCTCACTGCCTAATAAATTTTGGATACCTGAGGTGCAAATGTACAGCTAACAGGTTGTGGTACACACATGGAGTAAAACAGTGATTTCTTCAGTAATGGTACACTCCTAACAAAGAGTGCTGCCACCAGAAAATCTCATTTCTTCTGCAACATGTCACCATATAGTAATAAAAGTAAATTACCTTTCCCAGGCAGTTTTTTGCAGCTCTATTAACAATTTCTACTGAGCAATGCTGCATTCTGTGGTTGCAGAGAGCATATGGAATTCTCTCTCCTTGTCTTTCTGGTACAAGCATCCACAGACACAGGAATTCTGCTCAATCTTAGTGACCAGGGGCACATGTGCTTTGTCCAAGGCTGAGACAGAAACCATGCTCTCAAACACTTTGATTCTCCTACACTGAACCACTATTGTTACAATCCAATACTTGAGTATAAAATAGCAAATATGTAATTTTAATCCAATTCTCTTGCCAGCACTGGTCCCTTCAAGCAATTGCAAAGGACTCTTCACTGTCAGGCTACTGGCTGAGCTTTCAGATGGCAATTGAAAGAGCAAATAGCTCAGAAAAAAGCTGGCTCAGAAGAAAGGCAGGATCAGTAGTGCTTGAAAAAAAATATAGAGAGAGATTAGAGGGGACTCTTCTTTTCAGAAAGTGATCTGCTTATTGATGGAACCCAGCACATCGTTGAACACATAAAGGAAATTACACCTCTGGTGACTTCTGCCCTGAGCCAAGACATAAAACTGGGAGAAAATATCACTTGAAAAGTCTGAAACAAACTACAGTGACAATGTGGCTCTCCCAACAGAAAGGCTAAGGAACCCCTGACAGAAACAGTTCACACAATTTCCAAACACTGGGCTATGCATCCCCAGGCTTTTAATCTGGGTATGTTGCTCTGAAACACCATCCTGTTTGCAGAGGGGATTCTGCTTTATTTCTCTGTTCACAGGAAAAACGGGGATGCTATTCAGAAAAAAGTAATCAGAGGGGACATTTTAAACTGTAGGCATCCTTACCTGGTTGTTGCCAGCTTTTCTCCCTTTTTCCAGTCCCAGAACACAATGGCATGGTTATCATCCAGCCCAACAGATGCCAAACACTTCCCATCAGCTGTACAGAAGCAATACTGAATGTTAAAGGTGCTGATGTTTTAGCTGAAAATGTAACAGGCAATGAACAGAGCAACCACATTGCAAACTGAATTTCTAATGATGTATTATAAATGAAGCAAAAAAAACCCCAAACTAACAGTTTGAGAAATTGGAGCTCAGATCTTTCCCAAAGGCAGACACAAAACATTCCTATGTGTAAGTAAAAGGAAAATAGGGAGAATCAAACAAGGCAATAAAATTTGATTTCATAAAGCTCAAGCACTCTAAATTCACGTTGCATTTTATTTGAAATATTTCTGATTAGATGATGGTTCTTTTCTTTGCTTGAAATGTTGCAGAGATTTACTGGTGTACGAAATGTTCATAGGCAGGGTGATGAAACTATAAATATGATACAAAATTTTAAGGCTAAAAATAACGGCTGGCTATCTTTGCTTTCACTGCAGGAAAGACACAGCAGTACTGATAATGAGAGGAAGGAAAGCCAGGAGAGAAAATCATCCATAATTCAACAGTACCCAAGCACTCTTGCCACGTGTATGAAATAATGATAAACACAACCATCTCTGACAAAGTTTTAGAGACAAACTTCTGTCCTGAAATTCTAAAAAGTTTACAAAACTAAGCCATGATTATTGCAGCTTATGATAAGACAATTGAACTTTTTAGGGTGTAGGAGAAGCTGATCACCTGCTTGTTTTTTTTTAACTGCATAAAAGTCAGAGTTGGAGGAAGCAGAGCTGGGCAGACACTGAACAAGAGCACTGATCTGGGAATGTGCTTCTCATAGAAATGAATGATGTGAAGGGCTCTGGGCTTGGACATGTCTGACTTGAAGAAGAAAAAGAGAGTCACTGGTATAAATTACTCCATCAGAACTACTACAGAGTTCAGAGGGCTGAGTAAAGTCTTATAGACTAACAACTGAGTCCTAGTAGAAGCAAGTCAAGAAGGAAAAGGGAATTTAAGAATCAGTTAGAAAGAAACAGGATCAAGTGGAAGAAGCAGAATAAGGAAGGAAGAAACCAAGTTAAAATACAGGACAGGAAACCAAAACAGAGTTTATTTTAAAAATCCCCAAACAAAACAACAATTTCAACTTTATTCACTTGAAACAGGAGGTTTATGCACTAATATGGGCTATACCCTCCAAACTACATCCTAAGGTATGAACGTTAAATTAGCCACCAGAGGGCACAACCAAACGTTGCAGGAATGAAACGATCCTCTCAGAATCACAGTGTCATGAGAAGGGCTGCACCAGAAGGATCCAGCTTTCAGAAATGGGCAGCAGCTGATGTTTTAGAGAGGGAGTGAGGGCAGAGAGAACTGAGGGAAGAGTCAACTGCTGCATCAGCTACAGCCAGAGAAGGTTGGGAGCTCCTGGTTTCTTTAAGTTCCTAATAGTGTGATCTGAACCTAATTTTGAAATTTCTGTTATTAAGACAACACAAATCCCCTACACAGGGCAGTGCAGCCTCTGATCCTGCAGGGAGGTGCACATTTGCTCAGCTCTCTGTCCCTGTCTCTGCCAAGAAACCCAACTAAAACCAGTTAGGAACACAGTGTGTGCATCATTCTGGGGACCAGGTCCTAAAGCAACACTGCAGTATTGAGTGGTTGATACTTTTTTACAGATTTATGCTCACAGAATATTTGGCCAGCTCATTCTTTACAGGTATATGAGCTCTAAGATCCAGAATATTCCTACTTGGACAGGAATCTGGTTGGTGTTAAAAATGTAAACCACAGAGTATTTTCAAATATAGGAACGTTTGTTCAATTAAGGATCTCAACAAGAAGTTTTTGACATCTATGCACACTATCTACTATCAGTTAAATTATCCTTATCCATTTTCCCTCCTTCTGGCAGTTTATCTCCTTTCAGAGCAAGCTTCCACACCACAGTGGGTCAGTAATTCCACCTCTGAATTCCAGCTCTCAGGGCTCCTCTCCTGATAATGGAATGTGACTGAGTTCCACAGATTTATCTTTGTGAAGTCAAACTTCTTTCACATAGTCGTGTTTTACAAATGTGATCTACATCCTAATGAATTCTTACCACATTTCTGGAGGGTAGAATATGAAATAAGCCATGTTTAATTGAAAAAAAAATAAATCAGATCAAGTAGAGGATAGTTCAGATAAAGTAATCTCTCTATTTTAATAGAAGAAGGGAGAATGAATTTTCAAGCCCTTTTATAAAGATACAGAAGTATTTAAGTCCCCACCATATGGATGATATTCTTCAGTGCTGCACACAGGAATTATCCCTTAAAAACTCAGACAGCTTAGGGCAGCCAGCTTGGAAAGACAAGTGGGAGAGACAGCAGACAACTGTTTGTCATATTTACTTCTTCTGTAAACTCACTGAAAAACGTGGCAATTGTTAGCAAATGTGAAGAACTGGATGAGCCCAGAGGTGACATTTCCAACTCATTTATATGCCTTGAGTCACCATCCTGCCTGCTTTAAAATTCTCACACCACCATGTAGACTGTGACCAGAATTCCAGATGCACACTTGGTATTATTTACCAGACACCACCAAAATCAATCTGAGTGACCAAAGGCCCACGACTGACTCCACCAGACACCATTTTCATCTCAAGACAGCAAGCTCCCACGTGGAATTGGTACTGGCTGCAATTCTACACCTCTTTGAATTAACATTCATCACAAGGATTACTTTAAAATTAATCATTTAGATAAACACAAGCTGTGCTTACCTGAGAAATCCAGTGCACACACTCCTCTCTGGTGCTGGCCTTTGAGCAATGACAAACATTTCAGGGTCTGGGTGTCCCAAACATGGATGGCAGCATCTCTTCCAACCTAGATCAGAGGGTTAATTGGGATCTCAACCCACAGAAGTTCTAAGCACACCAGTAACAGTAATTAGCATTATAATATCTTTAAAACACTACAGAGGTAGCTACTTTGTCACATGCCCTATTTTATCTTTTTTAAGATTTATTTTCTTTTAGAGAAATATCAGTGGATGGTCTCTATCATTATTCAGCAGAATATTCATGGTATCATTTATCCTGATGTGTGAATACATATGTACACACTGAATACATCATATTCAGTACCAGATATCAGGAAAGTGCCCAACAGCTTTTATCTGAAGGAGGCTGCTGAAAGCTCCTACAGTACAAAAATACCACAACTGAGTAAAGGAAGTCCAAAACCTTCTAGGAAGGAGCTAGAATACAGCTCCTGTGTTTTACAGCAGAGATTAACAGTAAGTATGAGACTTTTGAAGGCCACAGCACAAGACTAGCAGTGTTTATGCCATACAGGAATGGTTTCACAACCACCTCCAACAGTTTTGGCAGGGGAACAGGAAACAACATTCCGTTTGCCCAGATTTAGGGGGAAACACTACATCAAAGGAAAAAAAAAATGGTGTTTTTTCTAGTTCTATATAAAAATATTAGTGCTACCTATCACTTTGCACTGCCCACCTGCCCTGTAGCCACGTAGTCCTTGATGGGGTGGATGCTGAGGCTGAGGATGTCGTCGTCGTGGCCGAGGTAGAGGCGCTGCGAGTGCTGCTGCCGGTTGTAGACGACGGCCACGGCGGCGATGTGATAAACAACCTCTCCTGCCTGAGTGTAGAACAGGTTGTTCCTGCAGTCATAGCCCCTGTACCTGCAGCAAACACCAAACACCTCGTGGCTGCCCCACAACCGCTCGGGAAATCTGTGTTACAAACCATTCGTGTGTTAAAGGAGTCGTGAGGAGACAGTTTGAGCTCAGAAGTATCACAGAGACTGCTCCCCACAAGAGCAGGAATTCAGGAATCTTCTCAAGGGTTAATTTGCACTCAATTCCTAAATCAGCACCGACTTCACAAAAAGGCCATATCATTTACATAGAATTGTGTCCAGGTGAGCTTCACAAGGAATTGGATTGGAGCAGAAATCTATCAGGCATTTTAACAAATCACAGCTATTACAAGGAATTAACAGAGAATCTCTGCTCCAGGAAACATCAGGTGTAGTGAGCAACAAGTACAAAACTCAACACTGATTTATCAGCATTATAAGCTTCCCTTGTTCCTTAACAAAGAGAATCATGGAATGGGCTGGGCTGGAAGGGACTGTATGGATCACCCAGTTCCACCCCCTGCCATAGGCAGAGACATCTCCCACTGGTTCAGGTTGCTCAGAGCTCCATTCAGCCTGAAATACAACTGAAAAGAGAAAATCTGTATCTGACATTCTCAGAATTACCCCAGTGACAATGACAGACAAATTAACTGTGGGTAAGCACCAAAAAACGCTTTGCTTATGCTCTGATATGAATTGTCAGAACAGCCTAGCAATGTTCATAAATCAGAAATAGCAAATATTATCTGATTTTACTCTACCCGTGTATAAACTGCAGCTTCAAGCTGTCCTCAGGTGCTCGCTCTCTCTTAAGGAAGGGCACAGAATGGTTTTTCTCTTTACTTTGCTGTTTCAGCTGAGGTAGGTCTTCTTTGTAAACCTAAAGAAGAATTGCTAAAGTTAACTGCACGTCTCTGGGTTTCTAAATATTTGTGTGTGTGAGTGAAAGTGACTTTAAGCATGAAATTTAATATATGCTAATGTGATGTTCAGTGGTTACAATGCAGAGCCAGGCACTATTGTTCCCAGCCTTCAGATGATAAAAAATGTTTTCTGGACAATGAATTCCTCTGGCCTGAGTGGCCCATACAGCAATCTGGAGCAGCAGCAGCAGAGTGTCTTTCTTCTAGAAGATTCCAGTGTCACATAGTGAAAAAGAATGTAAATGGTGACTGGGAGTCTCCAGATGCTTTTTAATTTCATCTGTGCTTCAGTGTCCAAACTCAAAGCTGAGCATGAAGAACTGCTTCTGTCTCAAGGTCATGGTGAAATACACAGGAACCAAAACCAGAAATCTGCCAGCATGTCCAGAATCCCTAAGTAAATTACAGCTCTATAAATACAAAAAATACTTTCCATTTAAACACTTCAGAAATGGTAAAACTCTGTGGAGGCACTAAAGGTGTTTGAAGCATTCCCAAACAAAATCCATTACAATGCTGAAATGCAGTTTTAGTGTTTGTTTTCTGTGCCTACATTTCTTGGACAAATGGACAATGAATTTGCCACTCCCACAGAAATCAACCTGACTTCCAAGAAGCAACACTGGATTTTTGGAAGAAAGGAAAAGAAACAAACTCATTGAAACAAAATACTGGGGCATCTCAAAATGCAGAATCATCTAGCTATAACAACAAAAAGAAAAAAACCAAACCAAACCCCAATTCTCAAAGTAAGATCAGTGTTTTTATTTCCCTGTGCTTTTGTCAATTATTTCTTTTAACAAAATGCCAAACGCAGCCTCTGCTTGGGGCTGTCTCACACTTCCCAGATCAGATGGTATTTGAAGCTTCTCCTGGTTTTCCATGCATTAACCTGCCTGGAATATTGCTGTTTAACTGCCTACAATGATATTGCCACTTGTAGTTTTTAAACCCAGACGTCCTTTCTGACACACAGACAGCGTGGAGGAGGATGATGCCTGATTTGAACAGAGATGGAAAATCAGGAGGAGGAAGAGGAGGAGGAAGGGAGGAGGAGGATGGGACCAGCACTCTGGTGAAACTGGGGGTGAATGAGAGGGAAAGGAGGGATTTTGGCAAAATCTGTTTCATTGCCAATCATGACTGATCTCTGTAACAAATAGGAGAAAGAAGCTGTTGGCAGAAGGACCCTATGCAATTTATTGTAGGCTAGAAAGTGAGAAGATAAAGGATGCCCTTACCTAAAGCCTGGAACGTTAGAGGTGAACTTCCCACATTCTCTTAAATCCATGTGAACCAACTTATTCTGTGATTTCCCCCCTCTGCTCTGAGGAATTTCTGACCTTTCCCTATTGCAGCTGAGAGGTCACTGGACAAGGGGACAGGCAGTGCTCAACTCACAATGACAACAGCTCCTGGGATGAAGTTCAAGTGATTTGTAAACAGAACCCAAATCACACAGTGGTTTGGGTTGGAAGGGACCTTAGGAATCACCTTCCAACCTCCAAAATGCTTCTAAATTCTTTTCTCCAAACCCTTTCAAATTCTCATCTCCAGCTCAAGGGTTTATTTATATTGCTTGCATAATCAGCTGAATACCATCAAAATAACTGAGAGCAGCCTATGAGTCAGCAGGAAATTTCTTTTCCTTGCTGAACAGAGATGGGGACTTGCCAGGTACTTGGCCCTGTGTGTTATTTCACACTCACCTGGCGATCATAGTTGATTTGAGCTTCCTGCTCAATGTCAGAATCCAACTCTGGCACATCAGATAAATCTGAATCAGATTCCTCACTGTAGGAATCAACACCACCCTCTGCTTAAAAAAAAAAAAAATTAAAATCCATATACCGAACACAGAAAATCACAAGAAAATAGTATGTGACATTTTTATATAATTTAGACTATGGGCAAAGCAATATTCAAGAAGTTTGGAAGCTCAAGCAGCTTGTAAAAGTCACGGGGGCTGACTGAATGTGTCAGCCTTCATTTCTGTCTCTCCTGTTTTCCTGCCCAGGGCAGGAAGGTGGCAGGGAGAAGCAAAATCACTGAGCAGTTACTGGTACAGCTCCAGCATCAGAGAATTCTGCTGTGAAAACAGGGTCTGGAGAGCAGACACACAGAAATAGCAAATAAAAGCTTTCCCTGATCACTCTTTGTGCTTAAAATATTTGCTGTAATGTAGATATTTTGCCAAATTGTGCATGTACAGAGTGAAATTTTGCCCTTCTGCTGCAGGAAACCCAGATTTTAGCAATCACTATGAAACAGTTCATATGGCTTTGGTAGGATATTATAAGGATCATGACTATAACAAGAATATTTGAAGTACAGCTACTGCATAAATACAAGAAATTTGTTGTGAGAGATGTGAGATTGCATTGAAAAATAAAATCAAACAATTAAACATGCTGAAGTGTGACTTCTGAATGCAAGTTAGAAGGTTAAGGTTGAAAATTTAATTATTCAGTCCCTCCAAACGTCCTCTTTCACACACTTTGAGGAATACTGCTTATGTATTCCCAAACACAAATATTGCAGACTGCAGCAGCTTTTAATGTGCCCCAAACCAAGGCTTGTCTTTCAAAGCTTCAATATCCCAAACATGCTGAGTATATGCAATTCCAAAGAATTAGGAAATTCTTTTTCCTGTTAATTCAATAAAAGCACTTCCAGCAGTGCTGCATTCTCTGCTGATTTAATTTAATAAAGACTTAAAAGGAGATGATGTCTACCTTGTGGAGAGGCTTCCAGGATGCCATTGGTTATCCCTTCTGGAACAAATCTCCACTGAAAAACAGAGTGATCAGCACCTCCTGTGCTCAAAACCCACTGGAAATCGTGGGACCAGCGCACATTGGTGACATGGGCTGAGTGACCAACATATTTCCTGAATTTAGCTCCTGAGAAAAACAAGAGAACTGTTGGTATGTAAGGGGGAAGAATTAACCCTGTAACTCATGAAGATAGGTTCCTAGTAGAAACATACACTTGTGAAATCTGAAAACCAAAATATACTCGAATGCCTCATTTGATATGCTGATACAAAAAGTAATTATGGTATAAAAATAAGTGGCATAACATAATATGGACAATATCTTCAGTTGTCAGGAAAGTACTTCTATCTTGCAGCAAGTACCAGACAAACACAAATTCTGAAAATACAGTGAGACATGATATCAAATGAAACACTGAAGCTCACAGGCAAAAGGTTTAATTTGGATTGCTGGCTTTATGCTTGTTACAGTGCAAATCCTGAAGGAGCAGTCACACATTCTTCACACTTCTGAAAACAACTACACAGAGAGGTTTAAAGTCTGGCCTCTCTATCACAGGAATTGTGCACACACTAATTCATATTTTACACTAGAATGAACAGCCACCATTAGAAAATGACGACTTTTCAACACTGATACAATATTGAGGTAAATCTTACATTTTTCAGTCACATAAAAATCCACCTTACCTTTCTTTAGGCACGGAAATCTGAATAGTTTCACCAGCCCAAAGTCATCACCAGTCACCAGCACAGAGCTGTTGTAATTCCCATCCACAGAGTTGACATCTGTGATGTTTGTGTATTTTGGCCAAATCCCACTCACTTCAGATCCTATCACGCAGGTCCACGAGGCCCAGTGAATTCCTTTGATCTCATCTTTGCTTGTTAGATGCTTCCCAGCTGAAAATGTGCAAGTGAATAACCAATTTCAAAATTTGCTTTTTAGAAACTCTGTTCCTTTTCATCTTATTTATCTGTGTACTCTAATTGTGATTAACTAGATGTGATTAGTTATCTAGTTGTGATTTTTAGAAGAGTCACAATCTTCTATACATTACTAAAATCTCTCATTTGTGGTGTTTGAGGACATCACACATCTGAGGAGTTCTAATGCAGCTGCATTAGAAATAATTAGAATACTAATGAGAATTAGTACATTAATTAGGATTAGCATGTTTAAAACATATAAAAGTGGAAAAACTTCGTAATTCCAAACCTACCAAAGAAATGCCTTCAGTAGAAACTACTGTGAATAGCATGAGTTCCTAGAACACTTTCAAGTGCTAGAAGATTAATAATATACAATTTCAAATCATGCTCACGTGCTGGTAGGAGTTTTTCATCCACATTATCTTAAGTCCCTGAAATGTGAGGTTTTGGTCAGTCAGCCATTCTGTGGTACTTTTAATTTATAGGGGCTGTTTTAGAATTGATTGAAGGCTGCCAATCTAGCTCAGAAGAGCCCAACATTTTATTTCTAAAGCTCTCTTCTGCAAGTTTCTTCTAAATTTTAGAAACATTTTCAAATAAGAGTGAGACAGTCAATTGGTTATTGGTGGTGTTTCCACTAACAAGCTTTTACATCGAGAACTTCAACAACTGGAGCTGACTCAGTTCTCCTATTATTTAAATCCTTAAAAAGATCCCAATCACTAACAGGAATCATTCACCATTTGAAGGAAGGGACAGAGGGGCTTTGGTAGTTACCTGAGAGTGAGTCAAGCTGTAAAAGTTGCTATGAAAAAATACATAATTTACACAGCAGAGACAGCTTTTCCTTAAAGCTGAGGATATTCAGTGAGCACTGATTTGGAAAACGAGCAGTGGCTATTTCTCTAAGTTCCAGCCAGGAAACTCCACTTTCACCTGTAATATCTGTGTCATATTTGCCGTGTTTTCTTCAAACCAAAACTAAAATTTAATCGTTCATAACACGAGCCCCTTGTAAACTTACAGGGCATCTTGTAGAAGAGCCTCTCTCCAGCACCATCGTTGGTCTGCAGGAACTTGCTGTCCACAGACCAGTCGATGTGAGTGATGAAACTGGAGGATTTGTTGCATTCCCCGATTTTTTTGTATCTCTGGGCCACGGCGTAGATGTCCACGGGCCCATCGTTGGAGCCCACGGCCAGGTAGGAGCCATCTGGGGAAAACTTCATCTCATGGATCACCTCCTTGCGGTCCTTGATGTGAACCACCTCGGTCATGTCCCTGCAGGAGCCAGAGGGGACAGTGACAGCTGGAAACCCAGGAACTGGCAATCCACAGATAACAAGATGCATTGAATCATTTGTACAACAGAAGTCAGATTTCACTTTAAAAATCTCTTTTTTTTTTTTTTTTTGTGGAATGCTTCCTAATCCTTCCATTGATTCCAAGCATTTTTTAAAGCACACTGCCTGCCCACAATGCTCTTCCTTCTCTTCACCTGCTCTAATGAAGTAATGCTAGCAGCAGCCAACCCAAATTTATTCCGGTATATTTTGTAAATATATTTTTTTAAAACCTGACACACAGCACTGTTAAAAGCGGGGTCCTGAAAGAAGAAGCATTCCCAAACAAAGACAGAGATTTCTAGGAAGCATCAGACAAATTAACAAGGACGAGATTACTGGGAGACAAAGAAGATTAACTTCTTTAGAAAAATAGTCATTGGGAAGACTTTTAAATTAATGTGAACAGCTCACTTAAGTTTTGTTAAAGTCACTAAAGCAGAGCTTTATAGGGTTTTTCCCAGGCTTTTCCCTCCTATCAGCTTGGAGTTCCAAGTATATTAAGTATATGCTTGGCAAATATATGGAGAATAGTCAGGAGATGGTAAACTCTTCCAGGTATCAATTAAAACAGCTTTTGAGTTTTGAAATCACACTGGGGGTTTGGCTGTCCCACTCTATGGTCAATTTAAGGATTTACCTGCCTTTGTGTACCCTCCAGAACAGCATTTCAGACAGAGAACAAGGTAGGAAACTGTTTTCCTCTAACACAAAAAATCAAATTCAGGTTTATCTTAAAAATACTTTGTCTTCTGACCACCAATTATTTTGCCTGGTGTGTGTATGACAGGAAATAAATCATCAGTGAAGAAGATCCCTCTCCAGACTATGTTCTCTCTGTTGTGCACACTTCTTCTCACTAAATACCTGCATAACTTCAGACCACAGGAAAAGAGCCAAACTTGAAAATCTAAAATTTTATCAACATTAGTCCTCAGAGTTAATATTTTGACATTAATTAAGTATAGATTTTCTCCCCTTTACCAAACTACCACCTCTTAAAAGTGATACGGATGCAGCTGCAATTATTATTTCTTTTCCTTCTGGTAAGATACCCAGCAGTTTTCTCCTCTTACCTTACTCTGAGGACAATGAAAGAGCCATCCTTCATCCCAAGTGCCAGCTGGGACCCATCAGGACTGAAGGACACGCTCCGTACGGCCTCTTCCATATTGCAGCGAGCGATCAAGGCGTGGTCAGCCAGGCTCCACAACCTGCCCCAAAGGGAAGGGAAAGCAGGAGGGGGCTTTTCCTGACTGCCCAGGAATTGAGGGTCATCAAAAGGAACCCCAAAAGTCTAACTCAGCTGGCAAAATCACTTGCACACACCCCTTGTGTTAATATCGTGTAAAGGATTGAGTTCCTTTCAACCTGAACACAACTGTGGTAGAAGAAAACAGAGTGAAGCTCAATTACATCTTCATTTGGTGTTATTTCCAAACTTTATCTATCTGATTGAATTCCCCAAAATGAATAACAAAAATGCAGCTTCTGTAGACAGGAAGGGTCAATTCAGCTAAGAGTGAAATTTTCACTGAAGGCAACACTCAGGGAGCCTCAACATTCCAACCACAGGGAAGATTTTCTTGTCCTAACTCTGAACAAGCTGGAAGACAAAACTGCATCTTGATTCCCTCATTTACACCAGCGCAATTAAAAAGAATCAACCAGTGAATTATGTCCTAAGATAAAGGCAAATAAAGCCCCTATATTTTTCTAAAGGAGTGGAGGGAGCTTCCCAAATCACTACAGGCTGAACCATCAGATCTCAGTAATCTGCAAGACCTAGAAATTTAAAGAACAATTGAAATAATGGAGAAAAATGCATAAAAGATCTCTCACAGGGTAGAGAAATTAAGGCAACAGCACCCAACTATCTTTGTTTTGAGGACAGTCATAAATGTAATGTACTCATAGTATCTTCAGTAAAATATGTGAATTATGAATCAGCAGATGTGATTATGTGCTAAACTGGAGAAAAGGACAATTTGTGCAAGAACTGTAATGTGACACTGCACCAAGTTATAAAGCAAAGCTGGACAGAAAGGAATACTCAGGGTAGATGGGAGATACTACTGAGAGTTATAATAAATGCTTTGGAACAGTAACAGAACAGTAACAATTCCTATTTTCACTGAAATTCCTATTTGCACTGGCACCAGGAATGTGGATGCTACTGAGCATCCACATCTGCACAGGGAGCTGGGAGGCAGTGGGAGCACAAGAGGCTCCAAAGGAGAAGTTGTTCTGTTGTTGGCACTGGAATAAACAGCACAAACACAACTTGGATGGGGTCTGAAAAGAAGGTGGCAAATAAATGAATGTAGGACATTAAAATTGTTTTCAAAGACAAACCAGAAGTAGGATCAAGAATCTTGCAGCCTCACAAGGCAGAAGCTGAGCCCAATATAAGAAGGAATGAACCAGGAAGGCTTGGGAAAGATTTTGAAGAAAACACCAGGATAACAATTGTTGCTCCAAAATGTTACTTCCACATAAATCAGTTTGTCCAACACTCTAATTGCAAAACATGACAATCTATTTATTAAATGTGATAGAAAATTCTCTATGCCTTCGGAGAATGATAATTTTTCCCTGTTCTTATAGTAAGATTGGGAGCAGGCAGCTTTCCTAGTCAAGATGATTTGCTTTGGAAATGTTAGAACCTATATTTGGCTAGAGCCTTCTCTCAGCTGGGCTAGGTAAAAACACAGTAACTGCCCTTCTCATTTAGACATCCCAGACACAAGAATATCATCTGACTCACTAAATATTTTTCTTTCTAAATCAATTTAGATTTATATTATATACCCACTCTGGAAAAATTGTGTGCTAATCAAATAGTAAGAAAAATTACCATGAAGGGCAATACAGAAACATCCCTGTTGATGTAATTTTAGTATTATAGAAAAAATTCAGGAAAATCCTTTGATGTGCTTTTTTTATTTTAATGAAAGTATTTATACATTTCACTAGAATTCCTCATGTGAAGCCATAGTCTATAAACAAATCCCACCCACTCTAGTGCCCAAACAGCTCAAAGATGTGTGATGCCAGGCAGGAAGTCCTTGCACATTTGAGAGAATGGCAAATCCAAAGGCACCAGGGATATCATAACTGCTCCAACAGAGATAAGAATGGTAAGAGCAGCACTAATCAAGCTCTGACGTGCACACAGATCCCACAGTGCTTCCTGGAGGGGCACGAGCTGGGCCAGGCTCTGAGTCAGCAGCACCTTCTCCAGCTCCAGGAGCTGAATTACTCTGCTCATCAAGGGATTAGCCCAAGACAAGAAATCCCATCTTAGTGGGATTATTGGCTTGAGGGCAGCACAATGCTAATCCTGGCTTTGCAGCCCTTCCTCCAGAGCTGACCTGCATCCTGCCAGGACACTTGTGCCTGTCTGCAACACTGGGCATGCAAACCCCAGCAGAAGAGACCATTCATGCATTGCAGAAACTGAAAGAAATAATCCTGTAGGAAACAGGGAGAAAACAAGACTGTAGAGAACAACTGGCAGTTCTGTGGGTTTCACACCTGGATTTTAATTGGGTTGGCTGAGATAGGAAACCAGTACAAGTGAAAAGATTGAAAGGGAAGAAAAAAGAAATCCCTGCTGAGCAGCAAGCCTCAAGGCAGAGAGGAATCATAATGTGCAGTCTGAAGGAGCAATAATCGGAAGCTGGGTGTATGGTAGGAGATGGATTTTTGACACTCAGGAAAATCCCCATCTCTTTAATCACAGGTAAATAATCACTTCCATTGGGCAGAGCCCATGCTCAGGTGAGAACACACAGCAGCTCTGTGGGTGTGGATTTGGGGAGAGTCTGAGCTGGGCCTCCAAACTCTTCAGTCAAGTCCTACTAAGCACAGGCAAATGCCCTTTTTTCCCCCAGAGGCTCATCAATATGCCAGATTTTAACACAGGAAGGAAAAGAAGCATCCTAGACTTTGTGACAACATCCAAAAATATGTGGACAAAATTTTAAAACTATGCTACAAAGCCTCAAGACACAAGTGTTGCAACTAAACACAGGATCACAGAATATCCCGAGCTGGAAGGGACCCATCAGTGTCATCAGTCCAACCTCTGGCCCTGCACAGACACCCAACAACCTCACCCTGTGCAACCCTGGGAGTGTTGTCCAAACTCTCCTGGCCAACTTCTGGGGGAAGAACCTTTCCCTAATATCCATCCTTGGGTCTTGTCACTGGTCACAGAGAGAAGTGATCAGTGTCTGCGCCTCCACTGTCCCTCATGACACTGGCACATTTTCATTAATCTCATTTTTTGGCGTTTTAACTGAATTGGTTTTAGATCAGATTTCCTAAACACTCAAGGCTGGGGCAGACACCTTCTGAGTAAAACACTGGACAAATGAATTTAGGCTTTAAGCTTGTTGCTTGGTATTACCAGAAGAGAAGTATGAGGTGACCATTCCCCACTTACATCCCCTGTAACAGCAAGAATAAATCAATAATACAAACAGAAGATATAAATCCAGCAAATTCCGATTATTTTTACACGACGTGTGTAAATATAAAAACCGAAGAGAAAAAGCAAAGCTGCTAAGAAAAATATAGGGGGGGAAATGTCTTAAGAGAGTCTTAACATAGGGTCACAGCAAGGCAATCCATGACAAAAATACCAAAACAGACACAGTGGACGTGGCCTTACCGCACGGAGCGATCGTCGCTGCCGGTGACCGCCAAAGGCTTCTTGGGATGCACTGCCAGGGCCCAGAGCTCCCCCTCACAGTGGCCCTGCATGATCAGCATGGGCTTGTCCCTCTCCCTCACGAGCACCTCGAAGATCTCGCTGTCCTGCGTCCCCGCCAGGAGCCTGTCGGCTTTCCAGCACACGCTGCGGATGGACAGGCCTGGGGGCACAGCGGGAGCTGCCCTGAGTGCCAGCCGGGCCAGGGGGGCACAGCCAACACTGCTGAGAATTCCAGAGGTCATCCCCAAATGACATTTTTGGCACTGGGGGTCACACAGAAGATCCCACTTGATTCAAAGCTCAAGGCAGTTCTGTCAGATTTTCTCCATTTGGCACATGAAGAGAAAGCTCAATCCTGGGAAAATATGCTTGCTGCATACCTTGGGAATTTAAAAACCAGCTCCATTTCACAGGATTTAAAGATCTAAATTTTATATTAGCCAAGGGGTTCCTGTGCTGAAGCTGGTTTATTCCTTTTTCTATCTTTTTTGCATATTCAAATAAAATTTTAATGGGACATTTAAATGGTTTGCACCCATTTAATGCACTTCTCTGCTTTAATCAAAATGGGTTATTAAAAAAAACAAAAAAGACATCCCTCCTCCCCAAACCAACAGAATTTTCCTTTGTATAACTTTAAGAGAGTTTGATCTTATTCTGCAAATCTGATCCTAACTTTGGAGCTGGAATTTTACTGACCACAAGCTTAAAAGCACCCTCTCAGCAGGTCCAGCAATTTAGTAGCACTCAGATCAACTGCTTGCAGGGTTTGTATTTTCTGTTCCAGTACATGAAAAATGTTTGGATAATAGGTCTAGATGCTGTGAGATGTGAATGAATAAAAAAATCCATTTGTCACGTAGTCAAGGTCACCCACATCATCATTTTCACATATTTTTGGACCCAAACACATAACTCAGTGAACTACTGGTCACATAAATAAAATATTCTCATCTCCTGAGAAGGCTAAATTAATCCTAATTCATTTTCTTGTCCACTTCCAACAGCTTTTAATTTTTATAATGCCATCTTATGACTTAGCTAAATTCATACTGAAGTTCTGACTTTCATCTTCTTCTCAGTAAACACCAACGACCACACAATGGAATTTCGATTGGAATCCAGTGGAAGATGGGCAGTGCTAAGATTTAGAACACAAACACACCTCTGGATGTGGGAAAGGCAATGTCCTCTGTGAACAGATTTCACAAGAAAAAAGATCATCTGCTCTCAGGGTTTGTTTGACAGACAATGCCTTTGCAAAATGCTTTGGAAAAATAACTGGGGGGGAGGGACAGAAGGTCCCAGATAAGCACTAAGGCTCCACCACTGCTTGAGGCTACAGATGTTCTTAAATTAATCAGTGCCAATGACAAATGAAAATGAAACCCCACTTCAGAGGCTGGGAGTAGCCTCGAAGGCAGTTTTTATTTGACCACATCTTTTCAGTTATTTGTTGCTACTGTTTTCTAGAAATTCACATTAAACATTATGATTGAGGCTGCAAAAGGCTACATAAAGGAGAGCAGAGCACAGGGACTGCTGCTTGGGTGTCTTGGAGAACTTTATGAGGGCTAAATTCCCTGAGTGAACACTACACCCTTGATAAAGTGCATATTGTCATCTATGAGATTTTAAGTGCTTCAAATAATAAAATAAAGTGATGACTGAGCTCACAGGAAGCAGGATTAGAGTCAACAAATGTGATTACCACCAATTTAATAATATTCTCTCCCACAAAGCTGCCAAGTGCTACAATTCCAAGTACATGAGGGGAGTGTTCAGAGGGTCAGCATCTCTGAGTACCAAGTTCCAGAGATCTCATTTAGTTAAAGGAATTGCAAGTAATTAATTAATTAAGGATTGGCTAACTTCATTCTCCCATCTTAAGGTGTTTAATTAGTTCTCACTTATCTTCTTGCATTTGTATGGTGGGGAGCAGTGATTTTATCCCTGTGTTTATACCATGAATCACGGAATCCACAGGTTTCAGAATTGTCAGAGAGGGAAGGGAACACACATCCAAAAATAAATACAGTCATTAAGTAAAAAAATCAGCAATATGCACAGACATCTATGCTTCACATTAAATGCTGTCACAATCCATTATCCAGATGAGTGAAAAACCATTAAAGGAATAGCTCATTACCTTTGTATCCTTGTTCAGTCTCCCTGAGATCAATTTTAGTAATTGGTTTGAACTCGGTGTCCCACAGCCGAATGCAGCCATCTCTCCCTCCAGTGGCAAAGCCTTCTTCACAAGCATACATACTAAAAATTCCAGCCTGTCAACCAACAACAGCCCAAGTTTTAAAGGTCTTTACAACCAATTTAAACACACAAAGCAAATGTTTCCAAACAGACTCTTGTCAAAGGCCAGAAACAGCTGGGCACAAAAAAAAAGCTGTTGCCCATCCAGAAAGCAAACCAGCAAACAAAGCTTTTATTTCAAGTGCTGTACTCGAGTGGTTTATGCAGAAATCCTTGTGCAAATAGCAGTGATGCAGCCTATCTGCAGAACTTCAAATTTAGGTTTGGTAATATTATGACAAGGACAATTGAACAACTAAAGGAGCACTTAAAATAAAGAGTTACCGTGATATACAAAACCAAGCAAACAAGCAATACAAATATTCTTACAGCAGCAGAGGTGACTGAGACATTCTTTCATGAATTCAGTTCAGACATCATTTGGAATCTGACAGGAACTGAAAGAGTGTCAATTCATTCTCTTTGTTGAAAACAAGTTTCTATTACAGTTTGAATTTCTCCTCGGTTTTGAAAATGCCTCATGACTAATGACTGTGCTTGGAACAGTTCATCTGCCTTGGAATAGTTCAAGGAATGCCTGCCTAGTCAGTATTTTATCAGGAAAACCTTGGTTAGGAGATAAGCTGAGCTGCACAGAGAATGAACACACAGAACACACAGAGAATACAATGGAGAGAAGACCTCCATTTTCAAAGTGGCCTCATACAATGTCTGCATAAATTAATATTGCTTATTATTAAATACCTAGAGATTGCACGTTAGTCATGGCAAACTCCATAATTTATCACATTATGCATAAAGAGGCTGTGTTTAATCATTCTAATGAATCCAATTAAAATTCTGCAAACAGAACTCTGCTAATATACTACAGTGGGTTATTGCCTGCCAAAGACACTCCTGTGTTACTGCAGCTGTAGCTTCACAGTAGTTCCTCAGGTAAAATGTCCCACTGACTCCAGTCTCTCTGTTTTCATAAACTAGGGATTACTTTTGTAAATAATCTATACTTAGATCTCATTTGAAGAAGTCCTATGAACCCTGATGAACTGCCACCATAACTAATTTTGGGAGACCAAAAAAAGCCACATTTTTATAGTGCTCTTTCTAGAAGAAAGCTATAGTGACAAGTGTTAGATGTCATATCACTTTTCTAAAGAAAATTGTCTTGTTTCTTTTCATTCCAAAAATCCCACATCAGAATGCCATCACTCACAGTCATTTTCCAAGCAGGAGCAGTTCTCAAATATATTTGAAATAAGACAAGGAAGTCCTACTGTGCCTTTATTGTAGCAACAACAGAGGCAGAATAATTGTATTAGACTGGTTAGAAATCCAGCACAGTCCTGCACATCCCCCTTCCACTCTGTAATTCTGAGAGCTCCAGACTAGGGGAGTGTTCTATGGAGGCAAATGGAATAAAGTCTTTGGGGTATGACTGGAGTGCAAACTCACAGATTCAACAGGTTTGCTCCACACTGAAGCTCTTCTGAGGAGTCAGTCTTCAGCACTGGGAATATTAATGGTAAAATTCTATTTAAGCCTAGATAATGTGCTTACCAACTGTTTTTCAGTAAACTGACAATAACTGAAGCTACTCAATCTGTGAAACTTTAGAGATTTCATTTGGGGTTTGGTTTACTTGGTTAGATGGAAGTTATAAATATCAGTAGTCCTGGCACTGTCAGTTCATCATCTGCTGGCAACATGCCAACAAATACAACATTACATCTAAGTTCTTAACTGCTGAACAGCCTCAGACATCCTTCTGACCCAAAACAGAAAGAGACCATTGTAGCTAAGCCTTCAGGAAGTTTTTTGATTCAATGAACAGCTCCTTACCAAACAGACATGATAACAGCACTTACACTGTGTGCTCCTTGAATTGTGCGGACCAAGTTGAGCCCTTTCCAAACATAGATGTCTCCATTTAAAGCCCCAGAGTAGGTGATGTCTTCTTTAGCACAGGCTAAACACAGGATTGTTTGGAGATCTCCTGTTTTACCAAATATTCCTCTCTTTGCTGTCAGGGCATTTCCACACAATGTCCAAAACTGTGAAATGTAAATGGCAGATTAGGAGAGGTTTCTGCAGAATTTCTGTTTTCTTACATTAGTGTGCAGATCTCAGACACACATCCTGACAGAGCAGTGTCTGGGCAGGCACTGAAGTGATTCCTTCAGTCCTATCAGAACACCCACTACTCCAAAGCCTGCCCAATTACCAAGGGAAGATCCAGGCAAATGTAGAACATCTAAACCCAAACCAAATGATCAAACTGCTTGAGGGGGTGAGGCTCAGTGCTGCCTCACCACTGCCACACTGCCCCTTTTCATTCTCTCACTGTCCTTTAACAAGTTTTGGTGGGAAATGCTGTCCAGACAAGTGCATGTTTTTAAACCCAAGAAAATCCCATTTTTCTCGTCTGTGAAACACAGCTAGAGCACTGAAGTGATAAAATACTTCATCTTACACAACCTGTGTGCTGAAGCAGACATTTCTGCCTTTCTCCAGTGCACTCAAAGAGTTCTGTCCCTCAAATACAGTCATGGTTGCTGAGAAACCATCTGTTCCACAGGGACTGCAAACACTTGAACGTGAGACAGCTCCCTGACTCCCAGAGTAACAGGTTCCCAAGTGTGGAAAGGGGACTCGCTCAGCTGCCACACCAAAGTCGTGAACATTCTGCAAAAAGGAATCTAAGACTGACTGGGGAGGAGAGGAGTGGAGAAAACAAAACATTTGTCTCAGAAGGTTCTCTTTGGAGGCAAGCTAGAAATATCAGACTAGTTGTTTTTGAATAAGAGTGCTTTTTTTTTCTTTTTTAAATTTAAATAAACATTTATCAACCACAGACCACAGTTTGTGTTCTCAGCCCTCCCTCAAGGACCAGACCTTCTGGGGAAGGCAGAATAAAGAGAATAAAGAGAGATGTGCAAGAGAAGTGCTGAAATCTCCTTTTCTGTCAGCACCAAGGTGTTCTGGACAGGTGCAGACACAGAACAGTGAATCTCTGGGGTGCAGCACAGCACAGTGTGTCACTGGAGACATCCCTGCTCTGTCATCTGACAGACACTGCACAGACACTGGCAGATTTCCCATATGAATAGTGATTTCTCTGATATGGATTCATCCTGTCCATCTTCATTTGCCTACAGCCAAATTTTTAAGTATTTCTCTAAAATTCTTCGTTCCAGAAAATCCTTGGATTAAGGTGGGTCTTTATTTCAGCTCCTTCTCTATTATTAATTCAATTAAATTCTCCCTTTGCCTCTTAACATCAGCCAATTTAGAAGGCAGAGGGAACACTGCCCCCAGGACTCTCATTCCTTGAATAAAATCTAAACTCTCCTCCCTTCTGGTCAGCTGAGGGAGGGTTTGAGAGAAGGCAGCAGTGTTAGAAGGGTGGAGGGAGGATCCTGAGCTCAGTGAGAGATTCTTTAGCTCCTGGGCTTTACCTCAGCTTCCAAGCCCTGCTCAGCCAAATGAGCCAGCAGAACTGGACTGCTAATGGAATAAACAGCACAATTCCCAAGCATTAGTCCCAATTCCCACAGTGATACAATTCCATTACATCTGTTATTATCACATTACCAACAGTCTTGTACCAAACAGCAGGTTCAGACCACTACTAGAGCACCACTGGGGGGGAACATGGAGTAATTTCCCATCCATGCTGCTTTTTTCCTTTTTTTTTGGCATTCCCTTACCTCCATGTATTTACAGTGCCTGGTATTCTCTGTGTTCAGGGTGATTATGGCCATTTTAAACAGAAGACAGGTGCCAAACAAACATAGGTTTTGGAAAACAGCTTGCAGAACACAACAGATGGTATCACTGCAGTCAAAACCACCCACAGTTTGAAGCAGTGGTGGTTTAAGGGCATGAGCTTCTCAGGAACCAGAACTAGAGATATTAACTGATTTCCTAAACTTCTAGTTAAAGCTCTTCCCACCTCAGTCATGTGAAATAATTGCCATCTGTTAGGAATGTTTTTGAGGAGACAGGAGAAAAATAGAAACCTAAAGGGGATATTAGCAGACAAGGATTTATTTCTAATCCTTCCACAGACACGATAACGTTTTATCCTAAACATCTAATATATATCTAGGTTTGTATTTTAAACATTTCCATAAATGGTGTCTTAGAAGCAGTAAATAATGGGGCTCTAGACTTTTGTCTCTGCAGGCCCTGCACAATTCTCAGTGGTGTTACATGAGAAGGATCATCCTGCTCACACTTTTCACTTGGTTCCTCCTACAGCTGCACAGTGACCCTTTGTGATGCTGGATGAGGGAAACCTCCAAAGGCTGAGACCATTAGGGTGCAATGGAGAGAGCAGAAGTCCCAAAATTATAAGTATATAATGATGAAAATTACACCAAAGGATCTTCCTTGTAGGTAATCTGCAGCTCAGGCACTGCTGAATGTCTGAACTGGCTTCAAACAAAACATTTTGCAAAATGTTCACAGCATAAAGAAAGAAAAACATAATCTTTCCTATATTTCAAGTCCTCATCAGGTAAGAACACTGATTTTTTTTGTGCAAGTACTTTTTCTAAGTAAACAATGAAAGCTCTTTACCTTTATGTGTTTTACTCCACAGCTGACAATTCTGTTTGGTTGATATTGATCCCAGGAAATATCAAATATCTGTTAAGAAATATATTAAGCTGATATTTTAACATATACAATTAATGGCATTTAGGTTCAGCTTGCTTTTACCAGTGCTTCACCAAAATTTCTGTTGGAACATATTACTAAAACTGAAAGAACATCCTTCAGGTAGATTTGGGACTCTTTGCAATCAAAGGCCAAGGCAAACACGGAGAGTTCCTCTCAGAGTTCTGTCACCACACTTCATCCCTGACTCCACACTGCCAATCCATTCCAGCTTCAAAATATTATTGAATAAACAATATTTGCAGAGGGATTCTTTCCCACTCCCTCTTCTGTGCAGAAACTCCTTTTTCTGGTTGGGAAAGTCTACTGGTAATACTTCTAACTTGTGTCCTGGAGAATTCTGCTAATTCAGAGCCTGATCTTGCACTTACTGAGGTCAGGAGCAAAACTTTCACAGATGTGAAACAAGTTATAATATGATAATACATATACAAGTTGTCAGACTGTGTCCATAATTTATTTTAACATATGCATCTATGTGCTTATATATGTCAGGGAGGTATTTTGCTTATGCTAAACCTGGTAAAACATTTCCTGGCCCTGAATATCATTATAAACTTAAACCTCATCAGTTTTCACATTTATTTAAGTTATGATCCTCTACCTGAAGCTAACAGATATAAAAGAAATATTTATCTCAATCAAGTTTCTTCTACAGGTAACTGTCTTAAGGAAAACTGAAAGACATATAACTAAATTTGCCCTCAGGATAAATTGCTTTTCTGACATACTCAGAGACAAGATGATCTTTGGCCACTTTCACATCTCACATGAAGAGCTACAAATCCCCCTACTCAGTGTGTAAGCACAACATGTTTCCCCCCCTAGACTTACTAACAGTGCCTTGTGCCAGGTCTGGCACAAGGAAAAGGAATAAATATCTTGTCCAGTATTTTAAAAGCCAGGTAGAATGACCAAAATTACCTTTGTGTTAAGCTAATAGAAACAGAAATTATTTTTGAAACACCTGTGCAGCCCCCAGACACAATCCAGGAATCTTCCATACAATTACCCTGTCAGAATGGCCTGTAGCTGTTGCCAGGAGCTTTCCTCTCTTCCAGTCCCAAATACACACCGTGTTTTTGGCATCCAGTCCCACGGAAGCCAAACGCTGAGGAAAAACAACAGCAATCCAGTTAACAGCAAATCAACCCCAAATCACTTTGCTGTAGCTCCCAGGATTATGTGCACAAATGGATTTTCCCCACATGTGACCTGGGTTTGAACCACATTGCAAAGGCAAAGACATTCACATCCAACATTCACTCACTGGAGAGAGCACTGAAATGTTTCATCTTCTCTAAAAGGTCAGGTTATTGATTTCAGGCTACCAATGTTTCACATGAAATTCCTACCCTGAAACATCTGAGGTGCTTGCTTCAGGTACACACTTCTCTAGCATTTTGATTTATTAATCTGATAATAAAACTGAAAGGGAAATAAAAGTTTTCACTGTTTCCAACTACTGCTTTACTCATTATGCTCATTTTGTTGAGCTTTAGAACCAGAACTGGATGCACTTTTAATAATTACCTTTTTCATAGTTTAGTGCATCACATCACCAGTTAAAATATCAGAAATAATTAACTAACAACCAAGCTAAATTAACGTTTTTTTGGTCATCAATTAAAAGAACCTTATTTTAATACTTTTTCATCTCAATAATGGAAGAAATAAAAAGAACAGTATAAAATGGAGGGCGCATTCCGGAAGGGAAAAAGCAGAGTGTATCCATCTGTGACATGCCCTTGAAGGGGCAGATCAGTCATTACTGTGGAACTTGTAGGTGTTTTCCCTTCCAGTGACTGTCCTAATTTTGCCCAACTTTACACGAATTCCATAAAAAATTTGCTCTGACTTTGAGTAAGCAAATTGTTTAAAATCTGGACCTGTCTGTGAGAACACAAAAGGACCGAGCCAGCAAAGAAAACAAATGTCATTACCATACATGCCTCTAAAATGTTATACTAGGAAAAATATTAACTACAACAACAGAGAATAACAGAGAGAAATAACTCTGAATAACAGAGAGAGGAAAGAACTGTTCATAGAGGAAGAGAGGGCCCCAGTTTTCATTCTGTAGCAATAATTCAGAGAGCAGGTACTGGAGGCCTTTTCATCCCACTCCTGAGTGTAAACACTGAGTGCACATCTTCCCTCTTGGGAGAACCCCCTGACAGCCTCTGCATTAACTGTAGTAGGTCCACACACCCTCCACTGCCTTAACAGACACAGTTTCTTGACTTAGAGAAATGAGAAAGATGTTTTGGGACTTTGGTTTAATGAGATGACAACAGGCATTACCCCGATGCAAAACCTGCCTGGTGAACAAGGCAGAACTCAATCACTGTCCCACCAGAAAATGCACCAAGCAATGAGGTATTAATGAAAACAACAACAAAACAAAAAGCCTTCAAAAAACCCAACTCAACATCCCTCACCACCAGAAAAAACTAGAGTTATACCACAAGTTCCTCCGAGTTCAGTCTCCTTCCATAGAAATAAAAATACAGAGAAATTGAATGAGCTGTTTCTAGAGGAACATTAAGGTTTTCATGGGGCAACCTGGATATGTTTTCAGATATTGCTGGGAAGAACAAGGTTCCCTTGTAGGGGTTACCCTAGGTGGGAGGGGCAGGGCAGAACTTTCAGTGGGCTCTGGCTGATAACAGAGTTGTGAAGGGAGAGTTAAAGAAGTTTGTGCAGCAGAACAAAGAAATAAAACTATAGTTTTTGTTGGAAGTCACAGTATGAAAGGATTTCTGTGCTTTTAAAATGTCAGTAGAAGTCAGGATGCTGGAGCTGGTCAGCATCACAGCACTCCCAGCCACAGGGCCACTGAGAAATGGAACTGAGGACACAGAACAATCACACACAGGAGCCCTGCATCCATCAGCAGTGGGAAATAGGAAATCAGGCCTTAGTACTGGGAATGGGACCTATTTCATATGTGCAGATAATGCCTATAAATAATTTCCTAAAGGTTCCTACTTCCAAGCACTATTAAATGCCTCAGCTAAGGGTAGTTTGGCAACAACCACAGGGAAGTTAGGGTCAAGAGAATATCTTCTATCCAGGGAGTGCAGGACAACTTGCAATTATACTCCCTTGATTTTGGAAAGCAATTTAATTCAGTGTCATACTTGTTGTACACAAGTTTTTTGTGCTGGAAAATGAAGTATTGAGACTTGTCTAAAAGAGACCATCTCAAGCAAATGGGGACTTGATAGACAACGTGGAGAACAGAAATGTTCAGTTCCCTTGACATTGCAAAATAGAGCAAAACTGCTAACTAGCAAATTACATAAAAGGATAGAAGAGTCACACAGGATACTAAAGGTAGCTGGAACCAGTGGATAAACACTAATGAGGAACCTGAGTGGGGTTTGTGGCAGTTATGTAACACAAAACACGCCCTGAGAAGCTCAAGGCAGGGTCATTACAATAGAGGGGGCTCTCAGTGAGTACAACCACTGGAGACCCCTTTGGACAACCCTCAAGGACCACAAACAGAGTTCCAGTAAAGGGCAGAGACATGGAAATCAGTCCTAGGGAAAGTGGCATTTATGGATTAGCTGGGAAGTGCACTGTAGTGTGTGTGAGCAGGATGGAATAAATGACCTGTTGTGAAGTTTCACAACACACATTTGGTTAGAGAAAAAAAAATCCTTCAACTCCTCCAACTGTGTCCAATGCCAGGATAAGGAATGGCTGCTTTCTAAAACTTCAAATTGAGTTAGAAGGTTTATTCCTTCGTTGACTTTGGTATCAGCAGGGAAAGCACTACAGGAAACTAAGAGGTTTTTCATATTTTCTTTTAATCTTGGCCTGCTGAGGAAGGTCTCCCACTGGTAAGAAAAGTGATAAATGCTGAATTTCCATTCTGTTTGAAACACACTTTTAGTTCTCCTTCTGGAAGGGAATTTGACAGAACTCTATTCAGAGAACTCACAGAACTACCAGAAGAAAATGTCTGTCAAGTAGTTTAGGCACAAACAATTATTTTTAAATCTACACAGATGTGGAAGATCTGGCTAAAGAAGCCTAGTGCTGCATTTTAAATTCTTTTCATTAAGCATGTATGAATTACAGCAGTGCCCTTCCCACTCCATTAAAAAATACTTTTAGAAAGCACATAAAAAGTGTTAATCTGAAATAACTCAGAGCACCAATTGAGCTATGTGGTATCAATGAAATAATTCAGTATGAAGGACCTGCTTTGTAGCAGGTGAAGGGGAAATGTTGGCACTTTAAGGAGAAACTGTAGTTAACTCCTGATTGAAGAGAAGACATGTTTAACTACAGGGAAATGACAGCCCCTCATTAAACTTTTGAACAAAGTGCAGTGTCCCTCCTGCCAAATGGCAGCTCCTGCTCAGAAGAAAAACTCCAAACTAAAATATATATTTTCAAATAGCAACACTTCTGCAAGAAATTTAGCTCCCATCAACACTGTATTAATCACAGGTAACATAAAACAGGATATTTACTCCAGCTCTATTTGTCTCCAAAAGCTGCATTGAAGGCAAATAAAATAGAGGAAGCATTCAAGCTCTCCCTGGAGCATTGATGATTTCCATTTATTAGAAATGATAACAAATCCTGTGCACATGGATCTGTGCTCCACACCCTGCAGAACACGAGGCCAGGGAAGCACTGCAGGAGCAATTGTGCTGTCTCGGTGTGGGGTCAGCTCCAGCCCAGCCAGGAGGAACAATTCCCCTCTGATTCATCCAAAATGAGCAGATACTCCAGAGTTTTTCGTTCAAAAGTAAATTCACTTGGCTCAGAGAGAGGCGTGGTGGCTCTGTTTGAGACTCCACACACAGAGCACAGGAAAGCACAGGGAACTGAATCCATGCAGATCTGCTCTGGGAATGCAGCAGCCACCTCAGCTTTGCCTCTGCCTTTGATTTAGGAAGTGGACAGCTGGCAGAGTTAGCAGTGAAAAGAACACAGTTCCTACTGCATCTGTACCCTTCCTTACTGTTGCATTTATTCGTGTTTTGGGGCTGAAATACAGATCCTCCCTGGCTTCTAACAGCCTTTGGATGCAAACGAAGGAAAGCTTTGCACTGGGAGGTGCAAGCAGTGTCTGCAGAGTCTTTTTTGCCCTGTCACAGACACCCACTTCCCTTGGGAATGCTGACTAAACAAACCAGAACTGCCAGCAGCTCTGAGCTCCAAATTCACTCACAGACTTCCTCCCGTGCCCTTTAATTCCAGCTCAGCACAGCAGCTTCTCCTGCAAAGCCAGGAAGAGCAGCAAAAAGCCAAGATGCTTTATCCATATTCATGTTCTCCAGCACAGGTCATTCCCCAGATATAAAAGTGTTCAATGCAAATTTATATTTCCAGAATAAACTGTAATTTCTCAAGCACTGTCAGAAAGGGAATTGTCACTGTTCTGCAAGGTCAATCTAGCAGTGAGTTTGGGTTTTAATTACAGCAAGCACTCATCAGGGTCTTCCTGAAGGCCTCCACCTCAAACATCCCCAGGCTCATGAGTCTTCATTCCCATGAGGTGCTTAAATAGCTTTAAAAAAAGCTTAACCACCAGTCTTATGAAGTTAAAAATGATGGTGAAAAAATGAAAAGCATTTATTTCTGAATGAACGTCTTGTTATCTTACACCATTGGAAATATCATTCTGTTGATCTGAGGGTTTTCTTGCCTGAGGTTTTTGGTGTCAGCTAATCTAAGCATTCCTAAAAATACTTCAGCAAGTACTATATCAAGAAATTCATCAGGACAAAATTGTCAACAACAATGACAAAATTGCACAGTCAGATATTTATTTATAAAGTTCTGTGAAATATTTCTCAGGTATATGTGACGTTTATGTCTATTTGCCTAAAGCTTTTAACACTGCCAGAGAGAAAAAAAAAAATCATTGTGTTTAGCTGGGAACAGCCCAATATTTAGTTATATTTTAAATTTTGTTTCAAGATATTATCTAGACTAATCACACTGAAGAAAGCCATACTGCATGTCCTAATGCCATTATTCAGTTAAATTGCCCGTGCACCCCAGCCAAGGAGACTCTCCCAGCAGTGAGATTAGTGCAGTTTGTCTGCCAGAAAAGCTGCGGGGTTCTGAGGGCTTTGCCAGGAATTGATTTCTCTGGACAGCAGGTGACAACTATGTGGTGAAGCCATTGCAGTTAAGCCACAGAGGGGCATTTCTGCTCTGGATACCTGTCCAACACCCAATGCCCCCACTCCACTGGGATGCCAGGCAGTGATTTCATCCCAAAAGCACCTCCTGTGCAAGAGCTGCGTTGGCAATCCTCCTACTGCAATTACAATAATGATACAAACCAACGGCAATCACGATTCAATTGCGACAGGAGTTCCAACGCTGCAGCCCTGTAGCTGCTGAAACACCAAACACTGAAGGTGCATCTCTCAGTGAGCCACAAACGCAGGTGAGTTCAGAGCCCAGAGGAGGAGCTGTACTGACCTGGCCGTCCGAGTCGAAGGCCAGGCAGGCGACTCCGTGCGTGTGCGCATCCTTCAGGACAGACACGGTCTGCACGCGATAGGAATCCCAGATGCAAATGTAGGGATCTTTCCCAACCTGCCCCGTGGCTACCAACGTTTTATCCGGGTGAACTGCCAGGCTGCAAACAACACACTTCAGGTTATAACACACTTTGGGAATGACCACAGCAGCTGTCTTCAAAACTCACTCAATTCCGGTATTTACTTAAAATGCTTTGCTGAGACTGACATGGTGAGTAGAGAATACAATTTATCATGTAATAATATTTTAACTAGAAAAAGGAAAGTATAACCAGAGAATTTTAAAACACTTTTGATTGATAAGCTGATTGAACACAGACTCAGATCTTAGTCTTTCACAGGTTTATAATGGATGATTCTCTACTAATTATTCCTCTTTTGCATGTCAGCTCAAATATTCTGAAATATGGACCACAGACTGACTAATGGATATTGTTTACTATGAGAAATACACACAATAAATTCTCTCATTTTTATCTGTTTAAACATAGCAATCTCAGAAGAGACACAGAAATAAACTGTTTTGCCAGAATCAAACCATGTATTTCTATTCACAACCCTTCAGACACCAAAGTAAGAATAAAACCTCTCTGCAAAGTCACATGAATACAAAGGCAGTTTTATAGAGTTACCCAGGAAACAAATTTGAACAATGGCTGAGTATGTGAGCTACACACAAAATAAGGAAAAACATCCTATTAATAAACTACCACTCATCAGGTGGCTGAGGGGAGCTGAAGACTTCTGCTATCCCAGGAAAAGATCAAACTAATTATTAAGAAAAGTTAATAAAAAAGCTTAAGGAAGATTTGTAACACATGCACTTCTTGGAAAGAGAACAATTTTAGCACAATTTAACTGTTTTATCTCCATTCTCTTTATGCCCATTCCTCCTTTTCTCTGCCAGCTTGAGCTGTACATTCTATTGTGCATCACCTCAGTTCTACACCTATACAGGCAATAAAAGGGGGCATCATAAACTGAAGGTGTGATAGCTGTAATTAAGTTGGAAGACTTTTCTTCAAGAACCAGAAGGAAAAGGTTAATTGGGCTAATCTCCCTCAATGCTGGAGCAGAACTTAATTACATGTGCCACCATTTAGCACAGAGCAGTCCTCACACACCAGAGCCTCCTCTTGGGTTAAGAGCACGAACACATTTCCTAAACATCAACACGTCTGCACGGAATGTCTCTGGTATTTGTTTTATCCTTTGTGATGCATGAAGTCAGCCAGTGGAGGAACTAAAATTAGGGAATAATATCGGTTTTTGGCACCTAAATTAGCAGTCTGATTTCCCAGCCCTGCTGAGGACATTCATCTCCTGCCACCAGCCTTTCCAATGCACTCCTCCCCTGCCCACGTTCAGTCTGGCTGTTAGATAATCAAGGGCTTATTTTTGGCAGACGTAGCAGTGGATCAGAGGAAGGAAATGAAGCCAAATTTCAAGAACAATTATTGGTGACTGTTTGTTACCTGTATATGACTTACATGTTTGATGTGCATTAAACTATAAAAACTCTAAGTGCACCTACACAATATCTCTGTAACAGAGGCCGTGTGCTATCTTCAGGATGTAAGATTTCCATGCTCTTCCCAGCCTCCTTAAATGGGTATCAACTTCACTGGCTGTGTTTTGAACTGTAAAGGTGCATTTTCTAAGCAAACACCCCATAACTAGACTATTTGTAATGAAATCACCTTGCTACTTGCACCACCAGAAAATACAAATACTGTTATGTTATATTTATATGGAAATATGATTAGAAGAGGCAAGGCATTCAAACGACAGCAATTTATGGTATAGAAAACAGGATTAATTCCTATTCCTTCTACAGGGAGGACAAGTTCTAACCAGAGTGGGAAGAAGAAATTCCCCAAGAAAATGTGTCTGTTTTCCAAGTTTGAGGGAAAAGGACACAAACTTACTAAGGAGCTGGGATGCAAATAAGGGATCAAAGCAGCAGCAGCAGCTGCTGCTGGTGCTGCCCACTGGCCCTGGCAGCCACTTCCCCTCATGAGAAGAACTTCTCTCTGTGGGAACAGCAACAGGAGCAGCTGCACACACAGGGAAAGGGGCACAGATCAACTGCTTTGGGAGTGCCCATGCCCCTCCTTCCAGGGAAGGCAGAGAAAGCAATGGGATTCCTGGCTAAATGCACTTGTGCAAATTCCAAAAGCACTCTAACGTGTCTGCAAAAAACCTCTTTAATCCAAGTGTGTCCAAAGGCACTTCTTTTACACAAACAATCCATTCAGGATGAACCAATAAAGCTCAGGTAATATTTTGACATTTTACCTCTTGAATAAAAAGGTCTGTTAGGAAGAAGATATTTCAGGGAACATTTCCTTTTCCTTCTCTTCAAAGATCAACAAGCCTGAATCTAAGCATCCGAGGCTGGAACCGTGTTAATTTAGGATAATTAAAGATGCCAGACACGTGTTTCAGCAGGGTCTGATGAAATGCTCTATAAAAGTCATTAGTGGATCCATCTGGTCTGGGGGCCTTGCCAGATGGAAAATTCGAACTACCTCCTCAATTTCTGTTGCAATAATATCCCGCTCCAAGATTATCTTTTTAATAACGCATTAGAATTCCAATGGACTAAAAGTGTTTCTTGGCTACGTCGTATTTCTGCCTATATTGCTTTTCTGTAACAGGTTCCACACACTTGTAAACAGTGTGTGGATCTGAAGTTCCAAGATAGAACTAAGCAGAAAAGTTTGGATGTGGCTCAAGCCTCAAAAGCAGTTACAGAGAAGGTGGAGGTGCTCTTTTCACATGGATGCACAGGGAGAGGACAAAGGCAAGAGACAGGAGCTGCTTTGTGGGAAACACTGTCTGGATACAAGGAAAGCATTCTTCACTTAGAAAAACTAAAGATTAGGATAGTTGCCTAGAGAAGTGGTAGAATTCCCCTCACTGGAAGCAGTTCAGGACTTAATTGGCTTGACAGGACCCCAAATAACCAAATCTAAGGCTGTGCTCTCAGGAGAAACTTAGATTGGATGATCTCTGGAGGCCCCTTTGAAATCAGTGCTTTCTTTGGCTCCAAATACTGAAATAAATCAAGACAGTCTAAAGTAATCAAAGTAAAAATGCATTTTGGCTCATAGCAGTTAACTTACATTAGATAATTGCTCCCTGATGCTGCAAAAAGCAAGCACTTCTGTTATCTTTAATACAGGCATAGAGAATTGATGGAGACCTTGGAATGGGTGTATCAGATGAGAGATAGATGTTTAAATCTCACTACTCTGGGTCTTTTCAATCTATCACTGCACTATCCTATTTATCAGATAGGCAAAACACTTTCAGTGCAGCAGCAAAAAACTGAACACTTGCTTTTGTAGTTTTAGTGCATAATTTGTGTTTTCTATTTCAAATGCCATATTAATTTGAGTCTTTTTATAACCATCCTACCAACAATTTGTTGTTCATACAAACCAAAGCTGGCTTCCAGAACATCCCACCCGACGAAAAAGAAATTGCTTTTTGAAAAGCAAACAAACACTTGCAGTTCTGAATGAAATCACTGTAGACTGGTTGAAAGCACTGTCTCAGGTGGACCCTCACCAGCTCTTGACAATTTAATTCATCCTCAGTGTTGGGATGTTTTGCACTTTAAAGCCGTGTGCAAATTTGATGTTAATCTAAAATAACTCTAACTGGACAGTTAGACACTGATCAATTAATCCCTACTTCAAAAGTTTTAGATGTGGAATAACATTTCCTGTTTACACAAACCTTTACAGAACTCTGCAGTTTTCTGTAACAGTGCTAGATCATGTTAATGGAGACTTGGGGAGAGGCAGATACTGTCTGTATTCTAGCAACTGTCTTCAAGAAGTCTCTCTTCACAATGAAAGAATTGATGTTCTTGTTTAAAACCACCTACAAACCCCACAGTTTAACAGAACAGAGAACACTGCAGGTATTTCTTCAGAATTTAGGTCAAGCTTGTGAAGTACTCAGGGCACTGACTCTGCTATGCCTGAACGATGGACACATTAGACAACAACAATTTTTCTTAGGACTCTCTGTAGCAAAAATATCTCTGAAGAAACAATACTTCCAAGAGGCTCCAAGCCTGTCCCCAAATAGCCACAATGTGCCAGCAGGTATTTTCTCCTTTGTTGCCTCCTCCTGCTCCTGGCAGGACACTTCCAGGCTCCTGGCAGGCCAGCAGCACATGGGAACACCAGGGAGCTTCTGCATTTTACTGTTCACACAGTGCCAAGGACAGAGCTGTCCTCACATGGCAGCAAAGAACTCCAACACACTCACTCAGCAATTCCCCATTTCAGAGAGCAAAATGAGTTATTTCCTCAGTCGTGGGGTCAAAAGGGAACTCACTGTGCAGACAGAGCTATTTCAGCAGCAAAATAAGGCAGGATGCAGCCTGATTCCCTATTTCTGAACACAACACAAATCATCATCAAGCCCCATCAAAAGGAATAATGAACAAAAACCAGCAGTTAAATGGAAGCAAATGCAGGGGCCTTCAGGAGTGAGGGATTATCAGGGAAGGAAGAGGAGCCAGAAAAAAGGGAAGAGGAGCAAGGTAACAACAAAATCTGCACAAATCCCTCCAGATCTGTAAATACGGAGAGCATTGAGAACTGCAACTGCAGAGCATTGACAATTCCAAGGATCTGACAGGCTAATCCTGCATCTAATCTCCCCACAAATAAGTCCTGAAACACCAACACCACAACCATGCTTTGAGGAAAATCCAGCTCTTAATAATGCCTGAGATTGCTGCTTGTGCACAATCACAGCTCCTAATCTTTGGCTCCTCCAGCACAAGCCCAAGACCAGCAGAGCAGCACAGAGCTGGCAGGCAAATCACACACTCCAATAACCAATTTTATTTGGCATATACCATAGAGCAGGTGAGGGAGGTTTTGGGCAAACACTGCAGGCATGAGGAACAAGTGAGAGAACAGAGAACATATCTGTTAGTCCTGAGATACAGAGACTCTCTGAGTGGACACATTTGCATGTATAATACAGTTGATACACATGCTCATAGAAGTGAATTGCTTTTTTTACACATCTAAACATACAGCTCTAATGATCCTTTAAATATACTAAATATTGCCACATGCTTCTTGCAAACAACTAAAGTACAGAGCATATTTATCCTGAGAAAATAAAAACATAAATGTTGATAAAAATGCTGCAATGGCAACATTTTAATTTACTGGCTTGATTGCTATATGGCAACATCTTGTTCATATATAACAGAGAACAGGGTATGTGTACAGGATGATGGGCTTTTTAAAAATCATTCAGGCATTTCTTAGGTCCAAGCTCTTACTAGCTCTGTTCCACTGCTGGTTTTCCCCTCCATGCTCCCTGTGTAGGAAGAAGAGTGACACAGGTTCTAGCATTTACTCATCACTCTGCACCAGCTTCTTTCTTCCAAGAAGTCAGGCTGCCTCTGAGCCACAATTCAGGAGTTCTGTAGCCTGTCCCAAACAGCCCTCATCTGCTCTTCTGAGGGAGCAAACACCCCCAAGACCAAATAAAGTCAGAGCAGACCATGACTGGAATCACTGTATTGGGCTGGGCCACAAACAGAGCCCAGACTGAATCATTTATGAAGTGGAAGTGCAGCTCAGACCTAATAAAGGTCCTGGAAACAAACACATTAACAGCTGCTGTTCAGCTCCAGCACACTTAGAGTGCCCTGGGAATCCAAGAGGCATCCTGACTGGTTTTATTTCTGACTATTTCCCAGAACTCACCTGAGGTAGAATGGTGACAGAAGCACACAAACAGATAACCACTCTTTATCCTTGGAAAACTCCTGCTGACCTGCTCCTTGTGCCAGTGTTTGTTATTCAAGCCCTTGGAGTTACTCCACCACGTGTCAATAACGTTTGTGCACCTGCCCAAGGCTTATCATAACTCCTGAGAGATCAGGCCCAAAAGGCCTGAGCATGGCAGAACGTGGAATTGCTCATGGCACCATGGAGCTACAGAGGGATTAGAGTCAGGCCAGATTAAAAAGTAAATGGCTTTTGAACACATGATTAAAATTTCCCCAATAACAGAAGGTGAAAGAAGCAGGAGAAAATAAAAAAAAAGCCTCTTAAAATGTAATGCTTTGAGCAAAAGCACTTTAATTAAGATCAGCTCTGATTTACACTCTTATGCACCTGTACACAGAGAAATACTGGTCAGATTCCCAAATGAAAAGGGACCAGCACCACAACACTGTTCTGCAGCACTGGGGCTCCTCCTCACACATGGCTGCAGTTCTCGAATGATTTTTTTCCTTGTACAACTTTATTTTATGGATAACTTACGGGTATTTTCCAACTCTTGAGCTTCTCCTAGTGAAAAACAATCCTAGGAGATTTTATCCAAAGACCTCATGATGACATTGAAAACTAAGCAACAACAACTGTTGATGTCCTCATGAATTGTGAGTTTTAAGTAACAACTGATCAGGGAAAATACCCAGTATTTCTCATGAGCCACACTACCCCATAGACACACTGCTGTGTAACTCTGAAATTCGACCACTATATTCCAGTTTTCACACGCATGCTCAGAGCTCCCATTAGAGTCTAATGATATTTGCATTCATGATGATGAACCAAACACTCATTCTGATGGACAAAGCAGCTGTAAATAAATACCCAGAACAGATACACATGATGACAGCCTTCTCAATATAAGCGTTGTGATTTGATGCAATCAGTAAAAGGGACCTGAAACCATCACTTGTAAAGAAAAATCTGCTGAGATTGGAAACTAAAATGAGAGGATTGGGAAAGAGCAAGAGCAGTACTTAAATCAGCATTGCATTTGCCCCTACTGTATTCTATGCTTATGATACTTTATGGACACACAAAGTAATAAAATACACAATAAACCAGCCAGTAGATATTGGTCTGTGATGCTGAGATAAAGACAGCAACCCAAATGCTATCAGTGATTTCTCAATACATGGAAAGCTAATGAAACACTGCTGTAAATTCAGTACTGCTCATCAGGACACAGCAAGACTTTCATGTTCATCTCGTATAAGGAATTTGAAGGCCAGTCTGAGCACTGTGATCGAAAATATAAAATTATTATGTCAGATAAAGCCTGGAAGTGAAGAAATCACTGCCACATGTTGAAGCCTCCTTTATTTCTTATGTTCACCTTATTCCAGCCTGACTGTGGAAACACCAGAACCAAATGCAACCCAAACCAGACACACAAACCACGTGCAGCTGCTGGCAATCACACCCTTTATTTTTCCCATTTCATCACGCTCCAGGGCTGAAACAACTGAAAATGGTCTGTATGTAGCTGTGCCTTTCCCCCAAAAGCAGAGATGTGACAAACATTTAGGTAAAGATTAAGCTGACAGCCCTACAACTGCTGGTCACAGTGAACAGCAAATCTGAGCACTAATTAATTGCCCACATGCACTAATTAATTAACTGCCAAAGCATGGTGATAGGTATAGATGGCCCCCCGTGCTTGGCAGCACAACGGGAGCTTTGCCCAGGGGGATTCTCCTGTTCCCTCCAGAGGCTGACTCAGGCACAGCTGCTTTGGCATTTCCTCCATCTACTCTGCTTTTTGTATAGCCAACAGTCAGCACTGAATATGGGTATAACTATGCAGATCACAGTCTGAATCAAAACATTTGCAGAAACAGCTAAGAAAGAAGAGAAGGAAGATGGTGAGAGAATTTTGGAAACAGGACAGACAAAAGACAGAGCTGACTAAAAGAGAAATCATGGGGGAGCTGAAAAATGAATATAGAAGATGTGATAAAAATAGCCAGAAAGCCCAGAGAACAGCCAAGGAGAAATGGGAAATACTGCAGAGAACAAGGAAAAAAACCCAGCCATTGTCACAACTTCCCTAAATCACTCCCACTTTTGTCTTTAATTTAAGAGATTTCATCTCATCCTGTTGAAAATTCTCAGGTATATTCACATCTATGACAAATTGTGTGCTCTAACAAAACTCTCAGGCTGTTGTTAAAAAATTCACACTAGGATAATAATACTGTTTGCACAGGTTTGCCCTCTCCTGATGATCAGAAATAAGGACTTTAAGCCTAGGGAGAGTGTTCTTACTTCAAGGACAATAAGCACAGCTCCATCCTGTTTGGGGGTTACAGCCACATTGTATTTGGACCTTCTTCTCATGGCTGTCCTGCCCTACAACATTTAAAGATTAGGCACTTTAATGGCAAGGGGAAGAGGAAGGGTTTGAGTCCATAAGATGTCAAACCAACACACAGAGAGCTGCATTTCACAGGCCAGAAGCAATTCATTCTCTGTACCCTGAATGTCTACAGGAAGGATAAAGGTGGCAATATTAGATGTGGCTACTAAAAAATGTTCATTTTTAGACTCCTCAGGATAGGGGGAGTTTTTCAGTGCTACTAAGAATTCTTTTTTCTTGCTATCTCACAGGAATGGAAAGCCAAGACCAACAACTGTTCTCAGGGAAAATATCTTTCTGTTTTAGAGGCTGAAAATCAGCAGAAACAGGAAAGAAATGGAAAGTTCTTAGACAATCACACGGAAATCCTGCTCCCTGTTTGGCCATGCTGAAGTGAATAACAAACATCAACTGGGGCAGAAACCACTGCAGAGCAAATAGGAACCATATGTAACATGAGAATGGGTCTGTTCTCTAAACTTCCAGTCACAATGGATCAGCAGCAAAGTCATGAGTTATTAGTTCAATGAACTCACCATGATTCTGAAATTCTGCTTCACCAGTTAATTATACAGAACACAAATACAAACACTACTCCTAAGGTTTCAAACACTGTTTATAACAAATACATATTATAAATCCATTTTCTTTTTTCCCAACAATTGAGACTAGAAAGGTTTCTTTACAATTTTCCACAAAGCAGTTTTATTTTTTTGAGAAGAGCATTTACTAAAATAAGTGACTTTTGTTACCTTGCTTTACATTGCCTGACACAGCCTGAAGGTTTTAAGTATCAAGTGTCTCTTTTGTGTGAGACAGATTAAAGAAAACCTCTGTTAAACTTCTCAGATAACAGAATTTACCTGGTTTCCCAGAGCCTATTCTGCAAGACCCTATCTGGCTGTAGCCTGTTATTAAACAAAAAGCAGCTAAGTACCATTGCTTCTAGAGCCAACACACAGAACAACTAAAGATTAAAACCAACACCTTGATTTCACCATACTCTGCTGTTTTGCTGATGAGAGTTATGCAGCACCATGGTAAAACTAACAAATGATTCACCAATAGCACACCCCACTCTGCACATAAACCCCAGAAACAGGGAAACACCAAAGCAACACGCTCAGAATTTAATGCTGGCTACAATTTCTCACTGCTTCCCTTTTAGCCTTCTCTCCTTTCCACCACAGGCTTTGTGAGTTTGAGTTTTTTGGTTATTTGGCTGTTTTAAAAAGCATAAATAAGTAAAAGAAGTACTTACCAAGGCTCTGGAGCAGCTTTGGAGAGGGCAGTTCAACAACGGAACCCTTTCTATAACCTCCTGTACCCTCCCCCTTCCAGCTGAACCAGATTTGCAATAAAGGAGGGCAGGGCACACCCAGGTGCTGGCACTTTGATTTGATTGCTGCCGTTAGTTCTGCTGCTTCCAAATTCTGCTGATTAAATTCAGCTGGAACGTTCACCTGAGAACAAAGCTGTGCTTAACAGGTGGCAGACAACAGAAAATCCTCCCAGGACAGAGCTGCTTTGCACCACAACAAAAGCTAGGGCACAAGTCCACATCAATTTGCTATCACAAAATTCATTCTCCAGCCAAGATCTTTTTCCCAGTGGAATTTCCAATGGCCAAGACAGGGACGTTACACTAAACACCTCATGGATCTGAGTGCTTGGCTGAGTGGAGATTTCTAAATGTCTAAAGAAAGGAAGCTCATTTTGAAGCTTTCTACTGAAAGAAAATCCTTATTAGTCACGAGTAAGGAAAGGACACACCTTTAATGGGAGTTTGGCTCACGGCACTGCCTGCAAATATTTGAAATGTGTCCAAAACTCAGCTGCTCACACTGAAGGATGGGGTGTATTTTGCTCCACTTGTCAAAATACACCTAAATACTCTCAACTCACATGTCTCAGAAAAATCACCATCAAGACACATCATCCTTCACTCAGCACTTACAAATTTTGTTGAGCTTGTCTTTACAGAAATTACTAAAATAGTAGGAAACTCTTACCCTTTGTGTAAAACCCCAGAAGTCTGTGAATTAAAGAAGCTGCACCTGAATCCAATAAAAGACAGACATTCACCTTATTAACTTCACCTCATTAACTTCATTTTTAGAAGTTAATTGTATATAGAAATTAAAATCGGGAAAAAGGTTTATTTTAAGTTTTTTTGCATTTCTTGGTTCAATTATTATTTTTATGTGTAAAACAATAAATCTATGATGCTTAATTGTCAAATCAGCTTTGTATAGTCACTTAAAATGTTTTAGTTGTTCCACTTCTAATTTCTTTTGAATCCTTAGTATTTTCCTGTAATGTTATTGAATATTTCCTCTGATTCATCTACTGCTATGTTTTGTAAGTATTTTATCTGCTTTTATTTAAAAAAAAAGCTAAGGAGAAAAGAATGACTTTATTAGTTACTTAGAAAATGAAGTCTGGAGGGCCATACAAAAGCAGGCTGCCTGAAGAGTTAGAAAGTCCATTTTATTATTCCATCAATCCACTAATGATGTAAAAGAAAGAAGCAGCTTCAAATGTAAATATTAATAATAATTACACAAGCCAAAGTAAACATCCTTTGCCTTTTGGAATCTCACAAAGGCTGTGCAAGCTCTAAAGATGTATTTTTTCAGACTTGTGTGGATATGAGCAGCGCTTTCAGATGAGAAGCTATAATTCATCAGGACTAGAAAATCAAATTACTTTTTAGACTTCTACAATAGCAAATCTTACTCTAGAGAGTCCAAACACCAGGAGTTAATACCAACATGCCAAGTGCATCAGACATCCCCTGTCTCTGCTACAACTACTGATGTGAAATAAATCAAAATATTGTTTTCCCCAGAGTCGTTTCCACAATCATAATGTTTTAAGCACATAATAAAATGTAGGATTTGAAGACAATAAATTCAGCTAACTCAAGTTACTGCCTCCCCAGGGTACGTGGGACACACCTCAGGGTATTGTTATTTGAATTTTGTAATGCAAATCAGCTTATGAGCTGACTTGGGGATTCAGATCTTTTGTTGTGCTCCCAGCATAGGCAAACAGAACAAATGGGAAGCAGACTTAATTTAGGCAACAGTGCATTGGAGGAATTCCCAGGTTTGCCATAGAAGGAAGAGTAAAACTGAGGAGAGTTCCATGCCAGTGGTACCTAAGTTTGCTGGTTTAAATTCTCTCTAGTACAGTCTGCAGTACTGATACACTTGCAGCTCAACTGAAAATACAGCTGTCAGTATTTTCTGATCAGATTTCTATTTCTGAAAGCAAAAGATTAATACAGGTGACTGATGTGGGACACATTATCCACATTCTGCTCTCTCTTGCAAAAATATCAGAGAAGTTGAGAAACAACTAGAATTTTTGCTTTTATTTTTATATTCTGCAAGCAGCTGGAATAAGTAAAAAAAAGATCTGTAACCACTTCAGAATTAGAAAAAAAAATTAAAAGCCAAAGCTTTGTTCTGTATTCATAATTTCAATATTAAATTAGTAAAATTATATACTTTGGCTTTCATGATCTTATAACAAAGCCATAAACATATCTAGAAATGTTTGCACTTTTACTTTGAAAATTAGATTCATAACCTGACTGGAACACACCTTAAAAAAGAGTGTTTTGTTTAACATGGTATTAGATAATAGTAACTTTTTCATTTAATCAGAGAATGGCTGAAATGTTTGCACTTTGGTGTAACAACATTCAAGTTATCTCATTTGGCTGAAAATAGGGCTCACTGGATGAGTTTTTTAACTTTTTCTAAACTATCCAGACCAGGCCCAACAGGATGACACCCCTTGACCAGTGTTTTACAATCTCCAGGTACAGTTCAAAAAACCCCTCATAAAACCTGGAGTTGGGCATCTATTTTCCAACAATTCCTCATCTTAAAACCTCCTTCACTTTGAGATGTGGGTTTGGGAAGAGGAGCCCTTGCAGGTTTTCATGAAATGCCTTTACAGGCAATACAAATGTCTGAGATGGAAATAGCTTGTTCCATAGAAAGCTCTCTCTCTCAGGTGCCAGGTGAGTGTTTTGGGAGCAATCCAGCCCCTTCTTCAGAACAAACCCCTCTACTGCTGAACTGAACTGCCCTCAACCACTCAGGGGAGGAGCCACAACATAAACACAGATTTTCATGCAGAAGAGTGAGAACAGAACAAGCAAACAAAAAAGAGGATGCCAGAGCAGAATGAAGAGGAAATAAGACAGCAAGGAATCCTCCCATATATTAATCCAAGAATATCTCAGAGTTAGAGAGACTGAGGCAGCCTTTAGGGGGGTCATGATGAAAAGTAGATTCCAGCAGCTGAGTGGGAGTTTAATTGATAACTCTGAAGTCATCTCCCTGAAGGCTGGTGAGCAGCACTCATCTTCATTCATTCTGTCAGATGGGCCTTCTTGTTACAACAATGCAAGAAATATAAATAAAATAAATTCGAGAAAAAAGGAAAAATATTCAACAAAACATAATCTAAAATATAAATGAGGATTCTAACCAAGAAAAAATAAAGTTTATGTTCAGAATGTATGAGATGCTGTCAAATTTTTCTACGAACCAAGTTCCTCAGGGCTTTTGCTGGTTTCTGAAAGAGCTGTTCAAAACCACATGTTTACATTTTCAAGGTGAGATAGGTGAAATGTGTTGGCATGCTGTATGAACAACCAAGTCTGGGAAGCCCCACATCCAGCAGCAATCCAGAAATGAAATAGGAAACCAACCTACTCCAGTCATTGCTGCACTGGAACTTTCCCAGTTGGGGTGGAGGATGTCAGAGGTATCAGTGGAGCAGTTCTACCCTCACTGACTCGGGGGAGCCAGGAGAAACACTGAAATCCAACATGTTAGAAACAGTATGCTAACATTCCCACAGGAATAACCAGTGCAGCACATAACTGAAAATGACATTTGAAATGCCATGGTCTGTCTACAGAAGAGAGAAATGAAGAGCTAAAAATCCCCAGGACCTCCTGAGCAGAATGCAAAGTCTCATGCCTTAAATTCATGCTGACATGCAGTGAAGCTCTTCTATTTTGACATATTTGGGTGTGTTGTCCTAAAGCCACAGCCTAAGCCCCAAAGAACAAATCATGGTTGTGGCAATTGCTTTTTTTGGTGACTCTCACCTTTTTTTTTTTTTCCCTTTTTTAAATTTCTGTCACATACTAGAGGGAAAAACCCTTCCTGCCACATGCAAGAGGGTTTTTTTTTTTCTGGAAACATTTCCTAGGAGCCTAAATTTCTGCCAGCACTCAGAAAAAGCTTAGATGTGCCAATATTGAACAACTCTACATAGCCCAAACTGCTCAGCAATTCCAAATTTAAGGGCAGTCCGTTGATAAATGGAATGAAGAGACATCACTCCCCACTGCTCCCTCCAGCACAGAAAAGGGGGAAGTAAAAGGGGCAATTGTGTGATGACATTTAGTTAACAATTTATTTGAAAGCAAAAAATATAAAATTTTTATATTTATGCATTATACAACACTGCATAATTATATAATAATATTGTGTGTGTGTGTGTATACACACACTATTTATATGTATTTGTATGTGTACATGTGTTTAAAACCCAGAACACAATCCTGACAGTGGCTGAGGTGGATCACAGAAATTCCAGCTCTATTGACAGCAGCCAGTGACAGCTGCAGCAGATGTTCAATTTTGAGGGGTTCAGGCTGATAAAATAGTTATATCTGATAGGGACAAGGAAAGCAGAAAAAAATGTGTGCTGTGCACTAACCTGTCATCCTGTATAAAGTAATTCCTGCCAAACTGAATGACAAGGTAAAAGAACATCTACCCCTAGGCAGTGGGGAGTCCCACAGATTGAAAATGGAAAATAACAAGATATCACAGGGAAAACGTGAAATGCAATACACATTCAAATAGCTGTTTCATACAGCAAGGAACAGGGCATTCTGAAGAGCTGTGTATTCATACCTCATTTAGTCTGTCCTCGGCTGAAACACAAAATATATGGTTACTCCTAATTTAAATTATCTTATGACCCTTCACCAGGTCTAACGGGAAACAAAAATACAATTGTGAAGTTTTACTGATGTAGACACAAGTGCCAAAATATTCTCTGCTCAGACAAATGCAAGCTGCTTTCTCAGCTCCCTTAGAGGACAACCATGTTTTATCTCACATAAGGCCAGCTCTCAGAGAACAAGACTCTCTGTTCAGACTTACAATATTCTTAAAATAGGCATTTACAAAAATAAATAGCTGTCACCCATCTCCCATGCAGATCTAAGATTTCCTCACATGCCTAGTCACACTCATGTATCCACCAGGCCCTGGAAAGTTAAAGATCCACAGCCTCGCTCCCATCAAAGCACACAAACAAGCCCTGAAATTTCAAGTATTTTCTAGAAATTTTAGACATGGTTTGCTTCCAAGCTTTTAAAATGATCCATCTGTGTAACAGAGCAATTCATACGTTCACACATAAGGCAGTGCCCACGGAGTCATCACCACGGCTGGAAAGCAAATTATGTCTGTGGTAACTCCACAGAAAGGGAAGAGAAACAGCAAAAAGAGGACAGAGTCTGGGAATCTATCAAGTTCTCTGAATCAGATAACCTCCCTTGTGTGCTAGCTATAAAATGAATAACTGGGGAAAAACATGAAGGGAAAAGGTTCAGAACCTCTATTTAGTGCTGCTTCAGGCAACGAACTTGGTAGAGGTTTGAGGAAAGCTGCCCTTGCACGTGGAATAAGCTCAGGTCCTGACTTTGAGGTCTCAAGGAGCACCACAGGCAGACAACAGAAAGAGCCCCCAGAAATACCTGACACGCTGTTCAAAGCTCCCAGAGCACTCAACAAATCCAACTCAACAGTAACCTGTCGTGCTTATGGGTCTGCTTTACATCCCTTCAAAATGAACTCTTATCAAATGTAAATACAGCAGGTTTCAAACAGCAAGCTATGCCATGTTATTAAATTAATGTTTTCCATCAGCAAAACTCCCAGTATTAAATTTCTGAGGAAGCAGGGTGTCACTGGCAGTTTTCACTAACCTTAGTGTTCTGCTCAAAGACTCATCAGACATTTTGAAAAGATGCTCACAAACCACTTCAGCTTACCTGTCCTTCCACAGAAACAGCTGCACTAGGCACCTTCAGAACATAGGACCCTCCCTATCATTCACGACATGTCTTCTAATGCAACATGAAATTATTAATTATCCAACCAGTTATTAGTGTCACCTGTGTTTTAATGGATGTGCAGCCAGCCACAGACACAAATAGGAAAGAGCACCAAAATCCATGACATGCTGTACTTAAGGGAGATTACCATGATCCAAAGGATACCTTTTAAATTTCTGTTTTGTGAGACTAATACCAGGAGTTATATAAACAAACATGGAATTGTGCCTTTCTATGTTTTTATGTAAGCACTGTGGGTCATTTTCTTGCCTATTATTTCTCTTTTTCTCTTGGTTTCTTAGCCAACTCTTCAGAGCAGAGATTGGGAAGCTGGAATTGTGCTTTCAGTGAAACCTCAGAGAGCTGGGCTCGTCGGAGCCCTTTTTGCTGTATTTTAGGCTCAGTGCTGCAGTGGAGGCTGAAGAGTTTTGTGCCATTATGTAACTGCCTAGCAGCATGTAGCTTCAGGCAGTTATAATCTGGTTTACTGCTTGTCATTTGCTAATACTTGGGGTTTTTCTCTAGCTTATGGTATCAGGGATGTTACAGGGGGGTTTGCCTTCCCCTTCCCAGCAGGAGAGAGCAGGCTCCAGCCTGAGCTGCCAGGCCCGTGTGGAGCACACAGCACATCTCCCTGCTCAGCCCATCCCCTGCCTCAGCACACAGAGCAGTGCCCCCTGCCCTGCCACACGAGGGGTGGGCTCTGCTGATGGCTGCTGGGGCACTGGAGGCTGGAGCTGAGCAGAATCCTGGAGCTGGAGCCCAGGGTAAGATGCGGGTGGTGCTGCTCCAATAAAATCTGCTCATCAAGTGCATTGAGCGGGGTTGGGCAGACTTCCAGATTTAACCATACCATGGCAGACAGCCAGGAGTGGGAAATAGCAACACACTTGGTTGTGTGCAGGGACAGAGAAACAGGTCTCTGCATCGCTGATTGAAGGCCCCAGTTTCTTTCAGAGCTTTAAAAATTACAAGATATTAAAGAAGGCTTCACATGTCCTTAATAACAGTTCAGATATCTAATTGCTTTTCTGTTCTCTTACAATTTTCCTGAGCAAAATATTCTTTCTCCTTCATCCTTTTCACCCATGCCAGATAAGGCAAAAAGATATTATCACTTCTAATTCTCCAGTACAAACCTAAGGTAAAATTACAATGGAAAAGCTCTCCTTGGGAAGGGAGCAGCCAAGAGCCAGTGTGAGGCCTCCTTTAGGTGTCTGCACCCTGCTCATTCTGAAAACAAAACTAAAATGGTATTTTTCATGCTGCATTTTACTGCTCTCTCCATTAAATCAATCTCCTTAAAGGAGAATAAAAAATTAAATCTGAAAATCTGATAGAAGCCATGGCAAAACTAAATGAGAATAAAATTAACAAAAACCACAAAGCCCTCAAAACTCCACCTTCTTGGCTAAATTCTATTTCAAAGGAAGAAATTACTTTACATCTATTTTATTAAGATTGCAATTATTTATAAAATTGCTTTCTTCACAAAACTATTAGTGTTCTGCCAGGGAAGACCTGAATTTATGAAAAGTAATTTTAAAAAGGATACAAGGATAACTTAAAAGGACAAAAGAAGAATTATTAATAATCTGAACTGTCCTTCCCAGAGAGGAGATAAGACAGAAGAGAGATGAGCCTAAAACAGATATGAAGATTCCTTTAAAAAGGAACTTCTTCCTCCACTTAATGGAAGAGAAATAATGGGAATTAGGTCTCTTAATTTATTCTTTGCCAAAATTTTGTGTCACAATATGAAATGTCGAATTTTCACTTGAAATTAATTTGATTTAATTTTTGAGATCTGTGGTACAATTATATCACAAACTCTATATTCCAAAGAGTCCCATATCCAAAAGACCCCCAAAATTTTGAGTGCATTCTGAATGGCATGAGCTGTAATATAGAAAGCAACAGATTAAAGGATGCAGTGTGGGAAATAAAAGGAGGATGAAAATGCCAGAAAGGAAAGGAAAGGAAAGGAAAGGAAAGGAAAGGAAAGGAAAGGAAAGGAAAGGAAAGGAAAGGAAAAAGAAAAGTAGCATTTCTTTAACACCATTATTTAAAAACATTGAAGAACCAAAAATCTCATTAAGTCTCAAAGAAGAGAATGGGAATGCATGTGGAAGGTAACAGTGCTCTGTTGTGCATCTTTTGCAAATTCTTAATGAATTATTGCTTACTGACACAATTAATGAAACCTGCCAGACCCACAGAGTTGCATTAACCCAACGTGCAGCTAAGCAGATACAGCAATATTCCTGTCTGGGATTTAAGTGGGCTACTTGTTCTAAGTATCTTTTGGAAATTCTCTTTTCTGCAACCCCCAAAGCCCAGGTGCAGTTCTTTAAACCTGGGTTGTGGTATTAAGATGTAAAAGGCAGAGCTGGGGCATGTCTGGAAGCTGGGGCAGCTCTGGGTTAGTGCCTCAGCTGTAGCAAGCCTCAAGTTCACACAGGCAGCCCAAGCAGGGCAGATGACAGCAGAGGGACAGATCCCTGCAAGGCCACAGCCACACACCCAACCAAACCACAAAGAGAACTCCCAGGGACAGGCAGTGGCCCTTGGGAAGGAGGAATAATTCCTTTATAAGGAATGCAGCACAGAGATGCCCATTCTGAAGCAGCTTGAGAGCCCGACAGAACCACACAAACCTCTTCAGTCTGACAGGCAAAAGCTTTAAAACAGCTCTTTCAGCTAAAGACAGCTTTCATAAAGACTCAATATAATATCCTTTTAGACACTTGTAGCCACTCCTGGATGCCACATATTTTAAAAATCTCAAACCCACTGTGGGAGTAAAAGGCCAGCACACATGAAACAATCACTGCATCTGCACAAGACCTTTAATCAGGAACACAACTGTGCATTCTAAACTTGCTTTACAGCCATTAAGAAGGAGCAGTTTCACTGAACAGCATTTCAATTTCTTTTTTAATAAATAATTTCTAAACAGGTTAGAATCCCTCAGAATCCCAGAGGGATCAGGAACCTGCTGTAGACCTACTGGTAACCTCTCATTTAAGTGCAGCCACAGTTGTACATGTTCAGCACAAGTACGACCAGGGCCAGAGAGCAGGGCCCCAGTGGTGACATCTCTGATCTGCTGGCAGAGAGAAGCCACAGAGAAAGCTCCACTTCTACCTAATCATAAATTCCAGCACTGGGAGAAGCCAAAAGGTCCTGTAAGTAACTTACAAATAGTGCTCAAATACTAGAGAGATGAAAGGAAAAGTTAAAGAAATTTACATTTAACACCTTTTCTGGTCAGGCAGCAGCTGACTGTGACTAATTCCACTTAAAGAGCTCTTAGGATACAGAGAGGGAGGCATGGTCTGCCTAGTCAGGGTGAAAGCAAAAGAGCTCCAGCCTTAACTGCAGGTAGAGCTGTAAAAAACTGAGGGTGTATTTTAATGTCTTTTTCACTACCGTTGTTTTCTAAAATAAACAACATCGCTTTAATAAAAGCCCAGAAAATTCTTCTTCAAAAGTACAGCTCATCTTGCCCAAAACTGTTATTTTGCAATTAATATTTGCCAGTTGTGGGTTACTACCACAGTAAACGACACTTGCAGATTTATCTCTGCATGTGGAAGACAGTTTCTGAGGATGAGGAAGCAGATGTTTGGCATGAATAGACACTCAATTCTCATGTGGAAGTACCAATATTACTGTGACTACGTATAAACTGCAGTGCCAGTCAGCAATTTTCATGTAGGGTTATTCCTTGAACATTCAAGTTTGCTAAAAATAATGGAGGCACTCAAAATTCCCTATAAAAAAATCCAGTAAAATCTTTTGTAACCAAGAGTGTTAGGCAGCCAAAATAACAGGGTTGCTGTACCACTCTGAGAGTAGCCTTTATTTTCCATTCTGTTTTAATTACCATCATTTCAGTGTATTTCCATCCATCTGTCACAGAAGAAAGAACAGACCTCACTGCCAGCACCCACAGAAGTTCCAGCAATGAGGTTAAGCATACCAAGGTTCATGGTGCTGCTGGAATGCTTAAAGAAGCTTGACATAATTGTACACTCAGCCTTAAGATCAGGCCTCCCTAAAGCTTCTGAGGTCTGTTCCCTTGTAAACACCACCTCTAAAGGAGAATTTAAATTCAACATGTCTCTTGGATGCAGCTGATGCAGACAATGAAATGTTCCTGGGGTAGAAATGCACCTCACGAGAAACAAGCTGATGCTCCAAAGAACAGTGTTTAGGTGGGAAGAAAAGGAGGCATTTTTGCTCCTTACCAAGGTTCCCAAAAATCAGAGCAGTTGGCAAGTCAGCAGAAGACCTTTTTACAGACCTCAAATCCCCTCCTACTTTCACACAGAAGCATTCCAATAGATTTTTTTTTTAAATTTGAAATTAACTAAATTAATTCATATGAAAACATTTTCTGTGAGTTTTCATCCTGATAAAGAGTGATTAGACACAACCACCTGACCATCGTGTCTCCAGGCCATCTGAAATCAAGTTGAAATAACACAAGTAAAAAAATTGCAGAGACTTAACACATAGGAAATGTAAAAAAATGTATTAAAAAATTAGGTTTAGACTGCTCTGCTTAAAGGCTGTGGCTAAATGAGCATTCTCATCAATGTATAGTGACAAATGCCTCCTGAGTTTCTCTCCACTTTTAACTGATCTAAGTATTTCTAAATCATTTTCAATAAGATACCATAACTGTATATTGCAACACATCTGATGCATTAATAAAGATATTTTAAAAATCAATTTATAGCAGGTAACACCCTGATAAAGACTTCAAATCTAAGCACAGCACAGCACTTGAGTAGAGGCAAAAGAAGCCACTGGAACTTCATGGAATAAACAACATTTTCCCCAGGTTTTCCAGCATTGAAAGCAAAGAAGGAAACAAACTGATTAGAGGAGTTCTTATGGGGAATTAATTTCTTTCATATGAAACTTGTTTAACAACTTGATGCCTCCAAACAGTGCCCAAAACCCTGTTTTGCCCCAGCTGTGCCAGGTGTGTCAAGTTTGGATGGCTTGGTGGAGGCACCCGTGTAGCATCCACATAAGAAACAGGGCTGGAATTCCTGCTGCTGGAAATCTCTCCTGTGCTCTCTCAGGTCACTGAATCTCAGCAGTCCTGTGGGGTCACCTCGGGTGTCTGAAGCCCAGGGTTAGCCCAAGCTGCAGACAGTGCAGCTCCCAGGCACTGATGATAAATAACCACAGTAACCTGAACATCACTCTACAACTGCTGTCACCAGCCAAATGGTAGCAACTGAACAGAAATTCAAAGTAATTTAGATGCATTCAAATAGGCATAATGCTATAAATGGAAATATTATAACATAGAATTTTAAATAAAAAATATTAAAGTACAGTTCAGACCTTTTGTCTCTGAGGTATGGATTTGCATAGCTCTGACATGCATTTACTAATTCCAAAATTATCTTTACTGTGGTCAGCAACACACAACATTGCTTGAAGCATATTACTCCTTTTTTCCCCACAGCAGCAAGACAAGGAAAGCACATCCTGACACATATCCTGTCCCCTGAAATGACCCTTGTGGAGAACCAGCCAGGCCTCCAGTGGCTCTGGCAGCCCAGTAAATCCCATCCCCGCTGGCACGGCCGCGGATTTAATCCCAATCTGTCAGTGCAGTGGCACCCCCAGCACACTCAGGGCAATATTCACATAAATCCCACACTGCTGGTACACTGGGAGCAGCCTTACATAAACAACAGCTCTGGAATCCATGGATAACAGGAGGGCTTTGCAGGTAAGACAGAGACCTGGGAGAGGGAGCAGGCTTGCAGCCAGAGACTGGCATGGAGGCAGTCGGGATGCAAAACTGCTTCTGTGAGTGCATAACACAAAATACCAGATTCCACAAGAAACTAGGGTGTACAACAATATAACATATCCAAGACAACTCTTCAATACTGCAGAAATGCTTGGAACTCAGAAACAGGGAGAAATAACTTTGTCACTACACTAGAGGAAAAATTTCTCAGAGTTAAGAATCTCTGTTAAAAATTACTTAAGCAGAAATAGACAAAATCTGTTGTATTTTAAGTGATAGAAGTATCACAGCTGGCTATATTTTTATCTTTGGTGTTTGCTGTGGCTTTTATATGTACAAATTGTAGAAAAATTATAGGAGAGAACTGTCTCCATTCAACACTTAACTGAGAGAAAAACAAGGATTGATCTAACTGATCACTGTTCGACAAGTAATGCACAATATAAAAGTCAGAAAATCTGTTATTTGGAAAGTTTTTGATTACTGTCAAAGCTAATGCTCTGGAGGTTACTCACAAACCCTTCTGCAAGGCAGGGCTGGCTCACTTAAAGGTTAAATCAGTGGTTCAGAACCTCATCTCCTCCTGAAGGTAGAAAAGGAGGCGCAGGAAGCACAGCCCCTGGTGGTGGCTTCAGACAGAAAACAGGACAATTCCGAGCTCCCTTGTTCCTGCTCAGAGCATCGACCTTATTAGCTGAGTGCAGAACATTCAGTTCTTGTACAGGCAGAACTTGCCTTTCAAATGTGAATCTTGGAAAAAATGGCATTTCTCCAGTACGATACAATTTAATCCAATATATTCTAGTCTGCTTTAGCCCAAACTAAATTATGTCCAGCTGCATTATTTTGATGCAAAACAAGAGACAGAGCTATTAATCTTGGAGAACATGTTAAACATACACACCTGCCCTTTTCACCAAGGGCAAATATCCCCTTTCACAACTTCAATAAACACTTCAAGGTAACACACGGTATTACTTCTGAGAATCATGGGTTTATCATCTCTTTTTTCAACAAAACAGCATTTACAAAACCACAAAAAAAATCACTGAAGGACATAACAGCAATCCTTGGAAGCAGAAGATTTTCCCACTTGAAGGTCTCCCAGTTTCAGTAACTTCACAGTATTTTCCAAAATCCAAGTTTGCTTTTTTAAACAGTGTTTCAAACCTCTTTAGAAATTGCAACCTGTTGGACTGCAAATGCACGCCCTGCTGTTTAGAAGCTGGCCTCAAGCAAGTAAATCCCAACAAACCCAGAAAAATTGGATAAGTACATTCATCCCATTCATCTCAAATGGATGAGAGCTGTGAAGCTTTAAATGTGAGCATTTAAATTCCTGCATTCATTAGTCATATCAGCAATGACCACACAAGGCATCATCTACTTACAGTGATGGGATATTACATCAGTAGGGACTGCACAGTGGCAAAGGAGACAACCATCCATGCCGTGGTGCAAACAGAATGTTCCAGCAGCATTCTGGATAATCTGTCCTTCCTTAAACCTCACGGGGTGACAGCAATAGTTCTTGGCCACTAAGAGCTGATATGAGCTGTTGCTTGGCCTATGCTCATGCCCTCTGGACCCAAATGTTCCATCCTTTGTGGAAATGACACTTTTCCACCAGAATTCTGGTGGTGTTGCAGAGGAGAAACAAAACCCATCTTTCCAAGGCATGACCAGGACACTCAGCATGTCCCTCAAGACACAACTACTTTGAACACACACTTCCAGTTTCCTTTAAAGAGCACAATAGGCAGCAGCAGTGTCAGAGTATAAACAAGAGACATTCATTCTTTCTATCCCAGCTGAACCTTTCAAGCATGACACTGCCAAAAGCAGATTCCTAATGTGACTTAAATGTCTTAAAGGGTACAGAAGCTGTACAATACATTTGGTTTGGGGATGAGGTGCTGCCTATATATTATAATAACAACTCAAACAACTCTCTACATGGATTAAACTTCCTATTCCAAAGAGTATCACATTTTATGTCCATACAACAAGCAAAACTTTTAATTTCCTGATCCTGCACATGCCTCTAAAATACTGACTCTTCTCTGAGCAGCCCAGTGCCTATTTTCAGCAGCCTTTTGGAGCTGATAATACCTTTAGAACCAAAATAAACTTGGATGCACATGCTGTACTTGATGAAATGCTGCTGCTTTAATGAATAAGGATGCTACAAGGATACACAGCAGCCAAAAGCTCTTCCAGGGAAAAGTGGATGGTTTTTTTTCAAGCAAGGCTTATGTGACAATTGTGTGGTTTGGTTACAGAGTGTCAAAACTCTGGCTTCAGCAGATGCTTCCACAGCACTCCCACACCATGAGTCACCTGGGACCGTTCTGCTTTCACATCCAGGAAACACTTCATTCATGCTGAATTGGGTGAACAGGGAGGGCAGCAGATAGCTGTGCTCAGAGGAGTGGCATCACCAGGCAACATCCTTCGTGAGGATATTCTAGGGTCAGATTTCTCTCATCAAGTAGTAGCTACATTAATTTTCTGGTTTTTCTGATATAAATTTCTGTATTCTGGACAGATTTTTTTAAAGACTACCTGCAACACCGTAACTGCATTTTTACTTTGTGAGGTGCAGAAAAAAAATCAGCATTCCTGTAGGACAAAAGCATCAATTAAATCCACTTCTCATGCAGAATTTGAGAGAAAGAAACAACAAACTGGACAGATGAGGAGCAAGACCTGTCCTTCTGTAGCCATCTTGCACCAGCACGCTTGGGATTTTTTTGCCTGGATGCAAACAGCTGAACTTGATTTTGATTTCCATTTTCTGGATGATATTAAAACCAGATTAGTTTGAGCTACATGTCAGATTTATGGCACTCTCGTGTTGGGATTCGCTGAGGGTGAGGAAAGCTACACCTGCCTTTTGTACGAGGTCAGAATTGATGAGCTGATGTCCCAGCTCTGGAAACATCAAGGTACTGGTGCCACGATTTTGCAGCACTGTTGCACTGAGATCTTTCCAGTGCTGAAATGAAGTGCTTTGCTTTTGGTGCAGTGCAATAGAAAAACTTAACCTTCCCTCCCTTATTGCTGCAACGTTTTCAAGCTTTGCTACAAAATAATGATAATCAACAATATCTAGAGATTCAGCTCTCGCAGAGACTGCTGCTAACAAAATCTGAGCTGCTCTAAAACGGCAGGTACAAGCCGAGCTGTAAGAGGCGAGGAGGGGGTATTCTGCTAGCACTACATTCTCCTCCCTTCCCTTTAAACCCCACCCCACCCCACCACCAGAGAAGTCAGCCCCCTTACCTGATAATATCATCGTTGTGCCCGAGGAAGAATTTCTGGCTGTGCTCCCTGGTGTTGTAAACCACGCCGACTCCAGCCACGAAGTACACCACCTCTTTCCCAGCCGTGTAGTACAGGTTGTTGCGGCACTGGTGGCCCCGGTAGCCGTACACCCACTCCAGCCGGAGCTGGCAGCGCGGAGCCGTCCGATCCGCCATGATAACCAGCCCCCTGCCCACCGGCACACACAGCCGAGCGCCGGCCCGCCTTCCCCCGGCACGCTCTCCCCTTCCGAACGGCGGTGATCCCCGCCCGCCTGCCGAAGCCTCAGGTGTCCCTTCCGCGCGGGGATGGGGATGGGGATGGGGATGGGGATGGGCAGCGCATCCGCGGATCCGGGATGCCGCCGCCGCCGCCGCCGCGCTACCGCCGCGCCGCCACCATCATCTGCTGCCGCCGCTGCCCAGGACGAGCCGCCGCCGCTCCGCCGCCGCTGCGCGACCCGGGCAACTTCTCGGGGGCACAGAAACACACCTACATAAGCAGCAGACCCGGCTTTTTTTTCTTTCCGAAGGCAAAGTAACTTCTGTGCGTCACCAGCACCACCTGCCAAAGTCTCCCCGCTGCGTCTCCCGTGTTGCACCTTCTTGGTTTCCTGCACAAAGCTTCCTCCTGGGCGCTCTTCTTTTTAACATATCTACCCTGGGGGACAGAGCTGGAAGAGAAGAAAACACAAAACCCGTGCTAGAACCGCAGAGTGCACGTGTGTTTAAAATGCAAAGGGACTGCCTGGACGGGGGAGCTCTGCTTGCATGGGGAGCTCTCGTTCGATGAGGGCAGCTCTCCTCGGATGGGGGAGCTCTACCTGGAGAGGGGAAGCTCTGCCTGGAGGGGGGAGTTCTCCTTGGATGGGGGAACTGTTCTTGGATGTTCTTGTGCTGTGGTCTGGGCGGCTTCTGAGGCTTTTCAACAGGATCTAGTGCTCATACAAATCCTCTCTTTCAATATCACCTCATAAATATGGGAACATTACCCCACCTTTCCTCACCCCCGGCAACCAAAAACTTTCTCCTTCTGGAGTCTATAGAAACTATGTAATTAAGACAATCTTATTTTCCCGTTTTCAGTCACAAAAACACCCCAAGTCACCATGAGATAGAAGAAATTGTGACTTTTTTTTTGTTGTTGTTGTTCCACTGTCATCCTTTAGAAAGCTATTATAAGGAATGGATTTCCTCTCTTGCCTTCTGCTTTTCCTAAAGCAGAATTCATATTACCATTATCTGTCGAGGTTGGCTGCTTCTTGTTGTTGCTGATAAGACATCCACTGCTTTATAGTATCACTGCACAAGAGCCCAAACCCAGCCCTCCAGAAACTCACTCCAGAAGGCCAGAAGCGCAGGGAAGAGGATGCAGAGGAGCAGAACCAAACACCCATTCACAGTGCACAGCGCCAGACGGACGGGAAGAGGGAATTCCAAGGCTGACGACCTCTGTACCTTTCCCCACACAACACGCTTCACACCGACCGAGCTGAAGAGCGGCGTGCCGGCACCGCTCGCACTCGGGGTCACAGCAGCGCCGGCAGCGCTCCAGGACACGGCAGCGGGACACCCGCCCTCGGGGAATGCGAACCCCGGAGGCTCGGGAGCCGCCTCCGGNACACGCAGATTCAGGGGATAAAAAAACAGCTTTCTGCTTCCCTCGTGTGCAGTAGTCTTCAAAAGTCTCACAAAACACAACCAAATTCGCGCCCAGGTTTTTTAACTTCTTCCCCAGCAGCCGCTCACCACAAGGGCCTTGTTTAATCATAGAATCGTGGAATAAGTTGAGCTGGAAGGGATCCACAAGGATCATCCGGTCCAACAAACTCACCCTGTCCCTGGCAGCGCTGTGCAGCTCCGGCAGCCTGGGGGCCGTCATTCCCTGGGGAGCAGTGCCCGACCCCTGTGAGGGAAGAGCCTTTCCCTGAGAGCGGCCCGACGCTCGGAGCCAGCTCCAGCCGCTCCCTCGGGTCCCGTCCTGCTCGCGGAACTGAACTGATCGATTCCAGCCCCTCCACTGCCCCTCACGAATTCCTGATCCTTCCCCACCCCGGCAGCATTCAATGGAATAACCTCCATGCGATCTCAGCTTTCTTTTCATGATTTTTTTGGTTAATTATCTGATTTACATAATAAAATTAATCAGTATGACAGATAGGTTCTTCATCTATGCAACCAGGACAAATGAAAAACTAATTTCAAGCCTCTGCTGCCGTGGCTGTCACTTCTCTGTGAGCGACAGCAGTCAAGCTGAACTCTGTATTTAACTCTCTAGGAAAATTTATATCCTGTGTTTTGGGGAAAAATAAATAATTATCATTATTTTAGCAATTAAGTACACTAGTCATGAATGAACTCCCCATAAAAACCTCAAAGAGAAACCTGAAACATGTGGAGCAACACAAGTACAGTTTCTATTCATTTTTTTCTATAATCCGTACTCTCAAGAATTTGGTGAAATTTTGATGGCAATTGAATTAATTGAATTAATTTAAGCATGAGGTTTTGTGTAATTTTTTTCCCAATAATAAATAATAATAAAAAAAGCATTATTACTTTCCTATTTGGAGGTGTCATGTTGCTGAGAATGTTCCTCAATGCTGCAGCCTGCTGTTCACTGTCAGCACAATGTAAATATTCCGGATGCTTTCATGGGCTGGTTTTTGGGTGTTAATTCCAGGTTCTGCAGCTCTCAGCATCACAAAGAGAATGGAAGGAGCAACACAAACAAAGTGTGAACTTAAGATGAAAAAGGGCATTTCTGTTAAAAAAAAGTAGTCTAAGTATACTTCCAATTTCATGTAACTGTAAAATGAATTTTTAAAAATATACTGAAGAACTTAATTAAAAGAGACATAAAAATTGGCAAGAGCAGCATCTTTCCTCCTCATTGTGGCGAGGAGCCCATTGGCTGGGAACACATTTTCTGTGACTTTACTACTTTTCTTTTATACATATGAAATGTAAAAACCAACTAATGTAGCACCTTGGATGAGTAGTACCTGAGTGACAGTCACCACTCTGCCAAAAGGACCATTTGCTCCTGCTGTTGGGTTTCTGAGAGCTTTGGGGTTGGTTTTTTGGGGTTTGTGGGGCTTTGGGTTTTTTTTTTTGTGGTGTTCTTTTTTTGTTTTGTTGTTTAGTTTGCTTCTTTAAAATAAGCTTTGTATAGAAGATGCCAGAAAGCACCACATGTCAAATGAACTCCAATCCTCTGTGATACATCCTGCCCACTCTGTACACATCCAAGAGCTGTGATTAACAATGAACACTGAGGTTTTCCCCCCCAGAAACATCTGTGTTATGTCCTAGATCTCTGCTCCACAAAGTAGCATTTATAATTCATATTTTTATGGATGAATGTACAGCAGATGCACAGAGATGGCATATTAATTGGTATTTCAAAATTGGTACCTCTTATTTGAGCTGCAAATGCTTTTTAAAATTATATAAAATCCCTAAGAACTCGGGATGGATCAGAAGCAGAAGCTGTGATCTAGTTCTGTTTATTTGTTGCCTGGCATTACATTAATCCAATCCTGACTGATGCCTCTCGGTGATTTTACAATTTAACTACAAAATCATAACGGGGGAATTGGCTCTAAGCTCTTATTCCTTCTGGGCAGAAATACTGATTTGCATTAATGAAATGCTTGGATCTGGCCAGAAACAGCTTTAGGAAAAAAAGAAGGAAAGATAAAATTGAGCCTTTTCCATCCTCACACCCGTTTTGGAGAGACCTGGCAGACCGGGCTCTTTCCAGAACCAGCCTGGAGGGGAAGTCCTGACCAAGCACGACAGATTGGTTGTGCTGCTGTGCCAGAGCTGTGCAGGACAGCCAGAGAGAGCACATGGAGCAAAGCTCCCCATCACACCTCTGCACTCACACACAGCGGCCCCAGGTCTCCCAAACCCCCTCTCTCTGCCTTCCTCCAGCCTGGGGGGCTGCCTTTCTGCCATCTCTTCATGGATGCTCAGTGACCAATTTAAAATCACCGCAGAAAGCTTGATCTTCCTACAGAACCTCCTTTTTTTCCTGCCACAGCAAGGATGGTGGAGCTCCTCACCTTTCTGTATACTGGCTGCCATACTTCACTCAGCTTCCCTCCTACGATAATTCAGCTGAGACGTGTCTAAATCTTGCCACGACTTTACATAACTCTTTAGAAATCTGACTTCCTGAGCGAGGAGATCTTTGATCCGAGCTCTTTCTTCTCCCGAGCGCACCCGTAATCCTCGGTGTGCGGCGCCGGCGGCAGCGGCTCCGTCGCAGCTCAACATCTCCCTGGATACAGTGACCTCTCATGGACGATGCTGGCACTCAAGCAAGGGACAGTTTTGTCTCAACTGGGCGTGGGAGGAGAACAGCAGTAGCAAGGAAAGACTTGTAACAAAATTCTTGTTAGGCCCAGATAATTTTTGCCGTTACAACGTAATGAGCCACCCCAGCGTATCATGTAGCAGAGAAAGAGTATTATGTGACGTTCCTTACTTTGGAATATACAGTAAATGATATTTCAGACACAGAAAAATGTGTATTCGCACTGCACTGTAGCTGCGGTGTTCGCCGCCAGGCTGATGAGCCGGGGAGCGGTGCAGAGCTTGGAGGATCCGGTACGCACAGAGCGCTTTCCTGTCATGCCGTTAGACAGCAGCCCGTTTGGTGTCCGTGTGTGCCGGGGCTGCCCCGGCGGGCTGCGGGCGGGCTGTGTGTGCTGCATTATGACACACTGCGGATGCGCCCACGCGCGGCTCCGCGGCAGCCGAGAGCGCTCGGCGCCCCTGCGGCCCCTGCCGCGGCACCTGCCCCGGGCTCTCCGCGCACACCCGGACCCGCGGAGGGCTCACCTCCGCTGGGCACTCCACGGACAGGGCTCAGGGGTACACTTCTTCCAGTACTTTCATTCTTAACATTAACCAGGGATTTAGCACAGCCTGATTTTTCTGGTTATGTTTTTTAAATGGAAAGGACTAACGTTTGTTCCAACTCGTTGGGATTTAAGATTCTGTATTTCTTTAGCCACCCGTTATTAGCAAAGGTAGCACAAACAAACAACCCAGCCACTAAAAGTGGTGAAAATCTCATGCTTGCAAGTTATTTATTCCAAAGTTAGAGTCTGAAAGACTATACCCATTTAAAATCTGAGAAATCAATCATAAGAAAGGAGATCGTGGTGAAGGGAAAAAACATCTAAACCAATATTACACCAGAACAAGAGATTAATAATTCTTTTCTTTTCCTTTACCATTAACATTAATCTTCCTCATACAAACTACAGCCCTACCACAGAGCATATTCCCTGGGCAGAACAGATGGATTAACAGATTATTGTCATTAATCTAAAAGAAAACCCTCCCACCAACACGTACTAAATTCTCATGACTAAGGAGTTCTGTGTTTTTCCCCCACACTCAATTTGCCTGCATATGGGAAGGACCCTCTGACACCTTCCCTCAGCATAGAATGTGATGTGAGGGTCCCTCCAAGATGAAAAAAAAGGAGACCGACCTGACTACAGGACAGTTCCTCTTTTTACCAATGACAAGCAACACAGCTGGGAAGTGGTTTGCCCTATAAATTTTCTTTGAAAATTTTAAGGCTCAGGTTGTGTATGACTTTTGCAATGTATCTCCAGAGGAACTATCACAACTTAGGTACAAACTAGCTGCAGTAATGTGTTACACCGTGCTAGAAATCCTCACCCCTCAGTGCAGCTCCAGAACATTCCATCTGCCAGCGGTCCAGCCAAGGTCACTGGTGCGATTCAGAAAGTGTCACAGTCACCTCAGAGCAGGTGACACTGGTAGCAATGACAGCCTGCTCCAGTTTTACCCCATTTCCATCATCTACCTTTGCAGTTTCCCCTTCCCCTGGTATTTTCCAGCAGCAGTCCCTCCCTTCATACGATCCAGGAAATTCCCTCTCCTCCTGCCCTGGCACACTGACCTGACTTCTCTGACTTGGCTCTCTCCGGGGAGGCTCCTCCTGACCTCTCTCTGCAGGGAACTGCTCCCTGGGGTTCCAAGGCTTACTGGGATTCACTCCTGCTCCTCAGCAAATTCCCATCAGTCCCTAAGCAGAAAGGATTTTTATTCAAGTCATTCTTGGGAACAACTTCCAGTAAGGAGTGAGACAAACAAGAAAACAACTCTAAAGGCAATGTTCAACCAAATCACTACAGAACCACACACTGCAGGCTGTTGAAATCCAGCTGCTTGACTGCTCATTGCACCAGCTCAGTTGAAGTGACACATGTATGGCATCAACATCTCTGTGCACATTAATCAACACAAAATTGTTTCATAGTCTCTAATAAGGCTAAACTTCAAGAGGCTGAACTACATTTTTCTAATGTATTAAATTTTACATTCACAATACTAGCAGTGTTAGCCTACATTTTACTAAGAATTAGATTGAACAATATAACATCACAGAGTAAAAACTTGTGTACATGAACACTCCATTGTTTAATAACAAAATACTTTGGAAAACAAGAAGAACCCAGAGAACACTGTACACCCCGTGAGAATAATTTAAGACACTGTATTGGTCACATGTTCAGGAAACTGTCACTTGGAAACATGTGAGTTTGCAGTTTATCTGCTTTCTACCAAAATTAATACTTGAGCAGATTTTAACAATCACAATACATTAAAACCAGGGTTCCTTACATTTCATTGGCTTAAAACATATTGGAGCTTCTTAGAGCTATTCCTATTAGATGGTTCCCTAGGTGGCATCCAAGGTAAGGAAAGAATGTAAGCACTTGAGCAAAAGGTGGGTAGAAAGTTGGAGATGGGTGCTTACTCAAAATGATGTTCTTTTGCTGCCAACTGGAACATGGAGCTTTACCTCCATCAGGTAAATGTTCAGGGAGCTCTGCTGCCCCAACCTCTGATGTGCTTACACCCATCTACTCTGCTGGTTTCACTTTCCACAAAAAGTATCTGTATCAGAATATTTTTCAAAATATTAATTTAATTATTCTTCTCTTTATTTTTGGCACTTAATTTGGAAGGCAGGGTAAAAGGGAGGGCAGGTAGGAAGTGAAGGGAAAGAAAAGTGGGAAGAGAGAAAACAACTATTTCAGAATGAACTTTTGCACAAAAGAATGGAGTTACATTTGAAGACATCAGTTTCAGTGCACAGGAGAGATGACATTTTAAAATAACTTTATTTTTGATCCTCTTTCAAAATTATGATTTAACATTGTCAGAAACGAAATAAGAAACTTACCCAGCATATTTAGTTTTAAAAGCATTTAATGACATCGCATATATTTAACAGATAGGGTAAAAGTCTAGAGGTACAGTTCAATACAACTGAAAGCCAGTTCCAGTACTACTCTTGACTACAGGCCCAGTCATTTGAAAGTTCATTCCTATTAAATGTAATTTTTGATTGTGCAGTAAGATGAAAATTTTTCATTACAATAGTTACAGTGACAGAAATGCACACTATGTATCAAAGAGCAAGGTAATGTAGCAAAATTATAACACACAGTGCTGCAGCTGACAAGCAAGTAACCATTTGAGTAACATTACTTTTCCAGTAAATGCTTCAGTTCCACTTTTACACTTATTGATGATTTTAAAGGGTTTATTATACATCTAGTCTTATTATACTTTGTACTAGAATTATCTGAAACATACAATATAATGTATTTTGGAAAAAAAAAAAAAAAAAAAAAAAAAAATTTGAAATTACAGCTTATTTAAAACTGTACCAGCCTGTTAATCCATTTTGAACACCAACATTCTTATCTGTCGTACTCGATGTGGGGACGCTTCGGGTGGTGTTAAACCAACGTTGGGCTGTGAGTCAACGCATAACTGCACTCTGTTACAGCAAAGAGAACACACTACCATCTTAATTCCTGTTAGAATTGCAAGGGAAGGCTCTACTAGCCAGGACTCAGCATAACAACCTCAACTGGAAGTGAATGCCTTTGAGAATTTGTACATTGGTTTCTCATGTGCACAGTAGATTCGAAAGCACCGCTGCCTTGCATTACCAATAGCACTAGGAGTGGGTTATTTTCCAAGACAGCCTCACAAAATTGAGGAACAGTTTAAATATTAAGATCTAATCTACATTAACTTCATTTAAAAAAAAAAAAAAAACAAACAAAAAAACCCAAACAAAAACAAACCCCAAAACCTGGTCCTCCCTCTCCAACAGAAGCTGCCCAATGCACCTCATACGTTTGTAACTTTAGATTCTTTTTTTTTTGTTGGCTTTTTTTTATTTTAAAACGCTCTATAAATAAAAAAATGTCAATCACATTGAGGAACATGAGGCACAGAGAGTAACGTATTGGTTCTGAGCTCGCATGCTGGAATTCCACTGGAACGGTCAGAGAAGTGCAGTGTGTGGAGATGGAATTCACTTCTTTTTACCAAAAAGGCTGAATCTTTTTTCTTTGTCTTTCTCTTTATCTTTCTCCCGCTTGCCAGGGCTGGACTCGCTGGTTATTGTGACGCTGGCAGGCAGGGTCTGGGCACGGCTGGAGGCTGGAGTGCTCTGGGTGGTCGGGGACACTTCGATTTTGTCCGAAGAGATCGCTGATGTGATGGCCTGAATCCACGTGTTCATCTCCTCCTTCAGGAAGCCCCAAAGACACAAAACTGTTACAACCAGCACACCCCTCTGACTCCTGCCTCAGTGCAGAGGGGGAACAGACACGGGTGGAAATGCAAGGAAAAGTAGCCCCAACTCATCCCCTCTGGCTGTGCACCTCCAGAGACACCTCCTAGAGGCTGTACCTGAGCAGCCCTGGATCTTCCTATCACCCAGATGCTCAGAGCTCTCAGCAGCTGCTTCTCCCCAGGGTACAACAGCACAGACAGCACAGTAATAAACTGTAAGAAAACCACACTTACATCATCTTTGGCTTGGAAGAGGTATTCGTTGCCATCGGTCAATCTGGAAAGAAAATATCATCGCAAATGTAGCTCAGGAGTGGTCACATTGCTTCAACTCCTGTTTGTTTGGCTCCAGCACATGAGCAGCCCAAGGCACACAGGACTGCACGGGACACTGCCCATGTGCCAAATGCCCCCAACAACCCCTGCTGCAGCCACACACGTGGTAGCTCTGGGCTCTGGTTATGCTCAGGGTGGTGCTTGTGTTCCCACGTGGCTGCTGGCTCGGTATTTGCTCTTTCAGGTACATCTTTTCTCCTTTGCAAAACCCATTATCAAAGTTTACTCGATACTTTCAAAAGAAAAAAGTCACAGGCAGCACCCAGAAATTTCATGGCTGCTGTGAAAATGCTGCCAAATTCTGCAGCTACTCTGCTCTTGTAGCTATGGTGGTGCTGGCTCAAGGTCCTACTCTGAGTATTAGTGATGAGCAGCTGCCTCTCCTCACAGTGAAGGCCAGAGTCTCCCTTCTGTTTGATTCCTGTGCTGATATTACTCAGGCAGTTTAACTGGGATACATTTAACATGGTGTATGTGATGATACATAGAAATGAAAAACTAACTGAATATCACCAGAAAAAGCAGGAGGTAAGGGAAGCAGAAGCTCTGCTCCAGGCTTCCTCATCTTTCCCAACAAAAAGCAAGTATTTTAACAACTCTTTATGAAATGAAATTAAGGATTAAACAGTAAAATAACAGTGCTTGAGTAAAGGAAATATCGACATGCAAGTAACCGAGGGGCCTGATGCAGGTGATGGAGCACTGGGAAAAAAGGGCAGTTGGTTTTTCTGCCTAACTTTGCATTTGGAACAGCATATACTTCCATTAGCAATTCAGAGAGGTTTAAAATAGTCTAAAGGATGAATCACATAGCTTCAGGCTTGTCTTCAAGAAAGGTACATTTCCCTAAATATTTGCTATATATTTCCACATATATTTTCTATAAAGCAAATTTTCCTCAGACAGGGATTCTATGATCTTTAGAGGATTCCTGTACCAATATAAAATGACACCACCACCCCTGCTCTGCCAAAAAACCAACCCAAAACACCTGTCTTGGAACACATGACCCAATCACTTAATAAAGTAAGTCTTCTTTGAAAGGATTACCTCACAGCTGTGTAATGATAAATATTTTTTAACAGTTGGCACTAGAAGATTGTTCAGTAAACCAAAGAGTTTCCCAAGGAAAAGCCATTTTTTTAACCTTTGAGCAGCAGGTCTTTCACATATTTGAGTGAAATGGTCTGTAACTATATGAAAATGAGATATCTTCAGTAGTCTCCTAAATTCATACTGAAAAAATTAAACAAGAGACTTGATTTGGAAAACAGAAGAACCATGATCACTGCTCTGCATCAGTTCAAGAAGGAGCAGCTGAAAAACCCAGCACTGTGAAATGCAGGCTCCTAACTCCAGGCACACACATCTGGTCTTGTCCCAGGTGAAAGTGCTCTGATTATTGTAACACTGTTTTGTGCTTCCTTGATCTGATAAACGGACCACAACTCAGCGTTGGGAAGAGCTTGCTCAGAAAAGCAGGTGCTGCAGTTAATGCTCATGGCCAGTTCCCAGGCTGGGTTTCCCAGTGAACACACCCACCAGAACACTGCCCCAGGTTTACCTGAGCTTGAACACATGCTTCTTCTTTTTGTAATCGACTGCTACTTCGCAGACTGCGTCCTTCAAGCTCACGGGGATCTCGTTGTGGTAAGGGATGCCAGAAGCAGCAGCTTTTGAGTCCTTGTAGAAGCCCATCTCTTGGTTGTTTATGACACAGTACACATTATGCCATGACCTTTGAGACATGGGAAATAACAAGGGCAGTTATAAATCCAATGCTCTCACCCGTGGAACTGGAGAAACCAAATGTAATTACTTGCGTAAGTTAATGGAGATTGGTTCAGTGTGAGGATGTGAACACAGCCTGTGCTGTCCCATGGACTGCACAAAAGGGAATTCTTTCATGGAAACACAGCTTCAAAAGCCAAAGGGAACTAAGATTCCCAGAGCTCCCTGTGACAGCACAACAGCCTGTCCTCATGGTGGGAGGAGTGTTTGGAACATTTTGCATTCTTGAGACAGAAAATTATTGACCTTTAAATGGCAGTGCTCTGTTGGAGAAGGAATTCTCACTGTGCTGCAAACTGATGAATGGAATGGACTGTGTGTGAAATCCTTGATTGACATAAATACTCTTAGTGGCATCATCCACCTCACTCTCTAATAGAACTGTAAAAATTAGCAATTGCTGGAAATAAGAGTACCCAGACACTAGAACTGGTGGCTGTCACTGCCTCAAAGGTGTGAACAACTCCAGTGGCACAAAAATCCTGGCACTGCTGTACTCACTTGAGATCTCAGCTCTGCCAAGTGCTTTGGCTCCTACCAAATCCCACAGATGTTGCTGCAGCTCAGCACTTGTTGTGAGCATTTCCCTTGTCAGCCAAGCCATAAATCTGGTTTCAAGACCTCTCTCAGTCATGAGGGACCCCAGGCTGCTTTTTCAGTGCAGACAAATCTCAAAGTTCAGCCTGTTTGAGACCTGCAGGACACTCCTTGGGAATGGAATCGACTATGGTATACCAATCATCCCTGTTCATGCTGAACAGATTACAGAGTAGGTGGAAAGTGGTAATGTGCAAATAGAAAATGTCAGAAGAATACGAACATTTCTAGTCTCACACCTACATGGTTTTCTTTTCTTGTAGTAGCGTACAACTTGAGAGATCTGGAATCAAATCCCACTACTGCCACAAATCCATCATGTGGAGTGGGAAAGTCCTGGTATCTCTCTGCCTCAGTTTTCTGCCTGACAAATGTGGCTAACGCTGCTGCCTTTTGTACCAAATATCTTCAGACTGCAGTTGCCCACATGCAGTGTTCAGCCCTGCAGCCCCACCCCTAGAGCAACGGGAGCCTGGGAGGTCTCGGGGAGCTGGGACAAGGCTGGAGATGGTTATGTGCCACCTTGGGCAGAGCCCTGGGCTGCCCTGCCTGTGTTACACATCGAGCACTGTACCTGCTGGAGGCTTTCTTGCTGTGTGTCTCCCACTCGTGTTTGCGGTGTAAGAAGCCCTCCATCTGGGCTGAGGGGAACTCCTGGGTTTTGGCTGGGAGGGTAGCAGCAGTCTGGGCCTGAACGCCACTCTTGGCTTTGCGGTCTGACGTCGGGGAAGGAACGGGGCTGGACTCTTTGGAACTCGTCCTCTGTTCTGCAGCTCCATTGACCATTTCATTGGTTTCTGCAGTTTCTGCCACCTAGGAACAGTGGAGAACACATTCAGCCAGAAGCCCCCAGCACGGAGGCATCCTGCAGTTAATCTGTCTCCCTGCACAACGTGGCTGTGTATAAACTTTGCCTGGACAATGACACAGGCCAGTAAGTTCTTTCTCGCACTCCATGGAGACACAGGAGGCCAAGGAAATTAGAAGGTAGGAATGGATTAGTACCCATTTTATAGGTGGAGAGACGGGAAAATAAAAGCAGCTGAACATCAGTGTGAATTTTACTGTGCTTTGCTCTGCTGGTCAATTCTTTTATATATTGTTATTCCTAGAATGAGAGCATTCAATTCTGTTGCTAAGTACTCAAATGTTTGGAACAGTAACAATCACACTTTCTGCAAACCTAGAGGAACGGTAAAAGTTATACACATCAGCCACCTTAAGTACATTTATGGCATTACTGGGGCATTAAAGGTCCATAAAAGGTATTAACTATAAGTCAGCAGAGAAAGATGTCACAATCGCCCAGGAGCATTTACAAAAATGTGTGCAATTGGTTTGTTTCTGTAAAAGCTCCTTTCCCGCTTTCCCCGTTCCCCTAGTGACACAACAAAATCAAAACATGCAGAAATTAGGAAGATTACACCATGCATCTCCACCATCCCAGTTAGGATATTGGATCGTAAAGACAAGGGAAATGAGGTCACGTGTCAATCGATCGAGGTCTGGTTCAGACTGGCGTTATTAGGTGGATTGGATTTTGGTTAAAGGAACTGAAAACCACCACAGTCACACAGCATCACACAGCTATTTACCCCCAAACAAAGACAGAACCAAGGCCTTGCCCATCACTTGCTTTGTTGGTCGCGTTGCCTGGTGCACTGGGATCGATAGCCTAGAGAGCAGCCGTGTTTCCAGCAGCTCTCACTGGTCAAGCTGGCGACGTCTTCAGGAGCCATTCATCCAAAAATCATTTAAATTGGAATCCTAATGGCTATAAGCTTTTGAAATGCAGCTTGGTCCCAGTTTTGTGTTTTTTTCTTGTACCATTACTTTGACATGTAGAGCTGTTGGTAGCAGCTCAGGAGTTACACAACCAGTGTGTAGTATTATTATTAGCAAGTTACTAAAGCTCAGTGCTGCTAATGCTCTAGTAGATTACAAACATTCTGGACTGTTTTTATGCAGACAAGCAGGTTTTTGTGAATGGCACAATAATTAGACATTCCCACTTCTGCACATGGCCTGGACAAATCAAAAGCAGCCGAATTATTATGCAACAAACTCAATTTTGCCACCGTTTGCTAGAACTTCTTATACCCACCCAATATCCATTATTGTGCCTCACACCTTGTACCTCACCATTGGCCTATAAAGATCTGAGTGTCAGCTTGCTCTGAACATGGGAAGGATTGGTTAACTGCCTTTAGTAACCTGAACCTCCAGAGTACAGACACTACACCCTCAAACAGGGAGACAATCACAGCTCACATTGCACTTCAGTCAGATCTGGTTTACCCTGTCCCTAAAGACACATTACACTGCTCCTTCGCAATTAGGATCAATCTAAGCCATCAACCCTCACTACTTGTACCCAAATCTCAAAGTATAACAAAAATGTTGCATTAAAGCAGGGGAGAGGGTAAATAGATGAGGCTGAAGATTATCCAAACACTGCCAGAACACAGGTAGTGGAATGAACAACCCCTGAGTCACACCCGTGTCAACCACCCACAGCCAACAGATCCCTTCAAGAACAAGGAGAGCCTTTTGCACACCTTTCTGTCCAGTGACAGCTCCTGAACCTCAAATTCTGCTTTGCTGCTGGCTGGAGCCCTGTCTGAGGGGCCTGACACCTCTGACCAGCACTGAGGAATCACACAGCCCACAGGAACTCGTCTCCACAACTTAAATAAACTGCCCAGAAATACCTGACCCCTGCACTGACACAGAAAGTGCATTTGCTGGAGCAGTACCAGCCAGATGTGAAAATAGGACTGATTTGGGTGTACCTAGAACCCCTAATCTGAGCTAAACCAGACCAGTTTCAAACCAGAAGCCACTGCACAGCTACTTAAAATATTTTATGGGAAATAATATGGAATTCAGTGCTGCAACCTGGTGGCTTTGAAAAGTAACTGCCAACTTTAATTACACCATCAGACCTGCACCTTCAATGTCAAATTCTACTGGTTGTAAAAGGGCTATGAAAAGCTTTTCTGATGCTCTTTCAGGTTTTATTTCCTTTCACGTGTTATCTACAATTAACAGAAAACAAGCAAAATAAATCATGAACAGCTCTGCAAAGGATGTGTCATGAAAACGGAGAAAAAACAGGAGCTGAACACACTTTAATGGAAACATGCGTGGGGCATGCAGAGACAATGCCACGGAGGACAAACAGCAACAGCAAACTCCTGTTACAACACAGCAGGTCTCGTGGACGTGATACAGTTCTCTCAGTGGGGCCTGAGGGGTTAGTTGGAAGTGCTTTAGTGGCTATAAGCTACTCTGGAAATCTTTAAAGCAGGACTGGGACATGCAACAAGACAGGTGGTGACAATGACAGAGGTGCCCCTTTGGATTTTGCAGTGCTTGAAGCAACATCTGCTCAGTTCAGCGACTCAAGGCTCTGCCCCACAGCTGAAGAACCAGATGGTTTGCCTGGTTCAGATGCAAACAGATGCCAACCTCCAGCCTGTTCTGCCAAAAGGATCTTCCTAGTGCCTTTAGCCAGCAACAAAACTGCAATAAATTGGTGAAATCCTACCCCACTAGTGCCTGAAATGATGACCTTAATCGATGACTTACTTTTTCTTCATGGTCATAAAAAGTGGAATTTTTATCTAAGTGTACTAATACAACTAAAAAAAAGTCTATCTATCTCTATAAATTCCTTCTACAGACTACATTTTCACCAGAATACACGTGAAGGCTCTGCAGATGGTGGATTCTGAAGCTACTGCCCTGGGAACTGGCACACTTTCGAGGCACAGGGCAGCCACCAGAGCATCCCCATAAATTCATATGGAATTTTTAAAAGCATAAAGAAGCTATATGTTGTTATCCTGACAAAAGAAAAAAAAAAAACAACAAAAACATGCATCATGAAGTGGAAAGACAAAAGTACAGTTACTGAAGCACATCCTTTCAATCACTGCTCTCAGTTCACAAGCTCAGCCCACACAGAACAATCCAGCTGCACTGCTCAGCCAGTTGTCAGAAGCCAAAATTCTGACCAACAGCAGCACATTTTGTGCTTCTCTGCCACAGCTCTGTACACCCAAGCTATTGCAACACAGGACTCAACAAACTGAGCTCAGAAGTTCTCATGGAAGACTGAAGTGCAGATAGCAAAGATGAACATGGAAATGCATTATGCAGCAAGGCAACAAAATAAAATTTCAAAAGAAGCAAACGGGTGATGTATGAGGCTGTGCTAACCAATAAGATGATTATCTGGGATGTGTTTGAAGATCACCTCACATTCCCTGCCACAACTGTAGAGAATTTATACACATTAGAATGTACAACAGCTCACTTCAGGACTGAATGCTAAAGAAGAACCAAAAGGTTTTATTTCCAGAAAGAGAAAGGTGGAACTGCTGTGTACTGTGGAGCATTGGCAGAGTCTGTGTGCAGACTCAGACCTAACTAGGATGGGCTTCTTAAAGCCAAACTTGCACTGAAAGGCATTTCCTGCCAGAGCCCTTGGCTGGGACTCTGCAGCACCGTAAGAGCCCTGATATCCACAGATCCCAGCCTGCCTGGAGCCTTTCCTGCACTGAATGTGACCCCAGAGAGCCAGGTTCAGCAACAAAGAGAAGTGTCCTTTCACTCAAACCATTAACTGAAACAAGGAGGCTCTGCAGGAAGGGGCTGGGCAGGGCAGCCAGATTTAGCTCCTGTGTTGCATTAACTCCAGAGACATTTACTGGCATTGTCATGGCTGCACGTGAGGATTCTTGGCATGCATCCTGACTCCACTGGGACACCCCCTGTCAAGAAGGAGCAAGTAAGGTGTGGAGCATTCAGCCTGCATCTACGTAAAATAAAGAGCTGGGATCTTAGAAAGTGTATTTTATTTAGTTTTTAAAGGAAAGCATCACAACCTCTCCCCAAGGGGCTACACCCTATTCTCACTTACACCTCTGCCTCTCTGGTGCCTGGAAATCAAATTGCTATTGTGTCAACTGGAGAGGTCCAAGGCCAACCAGTGCCCCAACACAGCAAGATCACAACCCTGCATGAGGACTAAACCCCCAGATAAATCTACATACTGGTTTTGAATGGTTTATTTCACGTTTATTTGTCTCTGCAGTCAATGAGTCCATTCTGCAATGGAATGTTATACAAACTAACCTTAAGGCTTTTATTTGTCCATAGTCACACTCCCCCCCCTCCCAGCCCTTCCTGCCCAGCTCACTCGTGTGGATTATCTTTGGCCTGGTACATAACTCTTGCTAATGCAGCTGATTTAATAAAGTTGCCGTGCTGAGACCTGTTAGTATAACTCGATGTGTCATACCTGTCAGGTCCTAGTGCTCTTCTTCATTAGGATGTAATCTCATTACATCTCAATTACTCATATAAAGGACGCTTTCGCTGGAAAATCTTAATACTATTAGCAACATGAAAAACTCACAGTAAATAACATGAAATAAATGTGTCACCTTAAAGCAACTGAGTGTCAGTGGGGAGATTCAAATAAACAAAGATTAAAGTGAAGCAAATATATGTCCAAGGGGCTGCTAATTAAATAAAAGTCAACTGATGGGAAGGAAGAGAAAAGCAGCAGGGAAATCTGAAGCCAAAAGATTAAACCAGTACCAGTAAACCATACTGAAAAATGGTTTCTGTTGCTGCAAGTGATTCTGTGGGTCACAGTCCAGACCACGAGCGGTCATTGGCTGTCCGTCTGCTAATAAAGTTTTTGTAGTTTTGGTAGGTTTGGGAGCGGTAACTAACCCGTGGAGATTCCTGGTCTGAGGGCAAACCATTTTGGGAAACCTGTTCTCCTTTTGTCCCATCCCTGTTGGAGAGAGGAAAAAGAAAAGAAATTGTATAAGGTTTTTGGAAGTCACCTATCTTGTTAAACAAAATGAGATTTTCCTAATGAATATTAATTTAAGAAATTCAAACATGTTTCTAAAATCCTCAGGCCCAAGTGAATAAATCCAGTGTCAAGTGAGATTTAACCAGACTTTACTGGCAGTTACTTTACAAATAGTCCTCTTATCACATAAACAATTTCATAAATGTCAATGTTCCATGGACACAGCTTAAAATTTGTAAATTATGCTCATCAAAGAAAAAATCCAAGGTTGTTCAGAAACTGCAATTCATGGCCCACAGGACAAAAGCAGCATTCCCACTTTTGGGCCAGGGATGCCTCAGCAGTGATAATGGGAAAATGGGAACTTAGCAGGGAATTCAGGGGTCTGGGAGAGGTCCTGTCCCCATAAACCACCAAGTCTTCTAACAAGGGTCATGTTACAAACCCATAGAACCTCCTCTCCTTTTCCAGCACATTTTCAGCCCAAGGGTTCCCAGAGGGAAGTGCAGAGTCCTGCTCACCATTGCTGCTGGGAGTCTCCATCTTCTGCAACCTTGGGCTCTGGAGTGGGGGGCTGCCTCTTCCGCTCCTCCTCCTCTTGCTGCCGACGCACTTCCAGCAGTTCCAGCTGGAGAGGAAACATTTCTTATTTAAAAACACTGCTCATTTTCATGAAGTGTTATAGAAATTAACAACAATTCCGTAAGTTTTTTCTGAAATTCAAGTGAATGGGGTAAAACTTTAAAGTCTTTAAAAGCATTTGTGGTACTGAATTTGTCAGGGAGAGCACCAGACCCTCTGATAGCAGCCCACCACTGGCCATGTCTATTTTCCAACTCATTCTATTAAAACAAAATCCAGACAAACAAGAAAATCGCCCAAGTTATTAAAATATCCAAAACCAACATCTTCTTGTGTGCTTGCCAAACACAGAAATTTTTTCCTGTCTGAATCCCTGAAATTACCCATCTCCATAAAACCAGCCTGATTTGTGAAGATGCTGAGAAACTCCAGTTCCTTTTGTCTGCAGCCATGACATGCAGTGTGTGTGAAAACCCAGGCCACTTCAACTGTAGTGTCTAAAGCCAAATTATTCTCCAAAAATGGTAAAATGCTCTCCAAGCATTAATGAATGATATTGCAGCTGTGTTCAAATTGGGGTTTGGGGTTTTTTTGCTTATTGTGTCTTCCTAGGAGCAGTCACAACACAACAAACATCACTGTAACTGCCCCCTTCCCACCACTGTCATCTTTAACCAAAAATAATTGGCCAACCAGTACAGAAGAGGGCTGGAGCAAACTATTCAGCTCTGAAATTTCCTTCTGGGTCATCATTCCCTGGCCTGAGACAGCTCCTGCTGACTCTTGAGGTCATTTGTCATTTAAGCTTTTTCCTTGCAGGTTGGTGAGTTCAATTTAACCAGAGAGGGTTTTTTTAGTATGGCTGGAAACAGAAAACTTCAGGGTCTGTGTGGTTGGCTGAGGTCGACCAACAAACAACCAACAAAAAGAGACCAGGCTGGTGATGCTGGGAGTTATTCCAAACCATCAGCCAAGAGGAATGGCCAGGGAGGTTCAGACACTCACCGTGGTCAGTCTCTCCAGTGCTGCAAACCTCTCGTCCCAGGTAGCTGCAGATTTCTCAAACGCTTCGTGCCGCTTGATTAATTTTTCCACCTCATCGACGCTCTGCCCTATTTCACGACTGGACAGGTAGGGCTCCTGTCCCAGCAGCCAGGCCTCAGCCACACTTGCATCTCTGGAGAACTGGTGCACCTCCAAAACTGAGCAGAGAGGGCACAGATGTCAGTGCCATTAATGTCACAAAGAAGACCATCGTGGAGTCATCAGGCAGCTTTGGGATTTACCTAAACCCAGCTCAGGGAACAAACTAACTGTTCCCCTTAGCTAAGTTCAGTGCAACTGGTCACTGAAAAGACAGACATTGCTCCTGTTGGCTTTGCTTAAAGGAAAAATGCAAGTTTCATTTAGCAAGTTTAGTATGTCTAAACAGGTCTTTTTGTTCTAATCTGCTGTAACCTACTAATTTCAGCATAGAAATTGGAATGTGACACCTGCAAATACAGTAGAACTGCACCAAGCTCCAAATTTGATCATACAGAGCAAGACCTTTGGTGCATGTTTCTTGGTTTCAAAGCCTTCATTATTTAACAACAAACAGGTGTGAACCTTGCAGCTATTTCAGCATAAATACACTGTATTATATGCCAAGCACCCTAACAGAAAAGCGAGAAGCTTCAGGATTTTTTCAGTGCTCAGAAAGACACAATGAAGAAAGTTAGACATGGCCCAGCCCCAAAGAAATCCAAGGGTGTCCTTACTCAGTCTCAGCCACTCCCATCTGTCTTCCCATTTGTCAATCATTTCTTTTCTCTTTTCTGTCAGCTGCAGGAGTTTTTCCTTGATCTGGATGGAGAGCAGAGAGCAGGGCTGTTACACAAGCACCAGGCAGCAGCTCCCCCCAACCCTACACTGACAGACACTGCACAAGTTCCTCAGGAAGTGACTTCACCATGCAAACAACAGCTGCTTTTCTCTTCCAAGTATAAATAAATGTGACATTTCCATTAAAATATCACATTTGCATAAGCATTCAGTGTCTGTTAAAAGCTACAGCACCCGGAGTATTTGATAAAAGGGTGTAATGGGCAAACAAATGTAAATAGTGTGATCAGGCACTGAATCTTCTGCCCTTTTCCAGTGAATAATGCAAAATGTGCTCCTCAGGATTGTTGCAGAAGCTCTCCCCTTCCTGAGGGGGAAGTGCCTCACAATGTTTGGCTATCCTCCCTTCCTCAAAGGGAGGCAGGAGAACCAAGGGCTAAGCCTCTATCCTCTGGGTTAGACATCTCAGAAAATAAATCAAGGCTTTAAGCAGTTGGATATGGTTCTCTAAATATTCCTTGAATTTACTTCCTACACAACATTTTCCTGCTCACTCCCCTTGCAGGCCTCTCCACAGCATTCCATTCCTCTCAGGAAGTTCAGGCTGTCTCACAGCTGCCTCTACCCTTGCTCAAGGAAGACACCTTTCCATCCCAGAGCCATTCTCTGCAGAATGGAATGCAGCATCTACTCTGCATTTTCTGGGCTGAAAATGACACTTTAAATCTCCATGTCACCTCTGTTACCCACCATGAATTGCCAGAGTGAAGTTATACTCTGATTTCTCAACAGCACGCGAGTGCAGTCCCTGAGGTGACACTTGTCATTACTCCTCTGTGGGTGACACAGGGGAGGTTTCTCCCTCAGAAAGACCCCCCAGGAGCACATGGCTGTACGCAGGGAGCACGGTACCTCCTCAGATGCGTAGTGTTTCCTGGCCAGGAGAGACTTGCCAAGCTCAATGCACGTAGTGAAGCTGTCATTTCGGGCATCAATTTCTGCTTTGATCCCCTGGTGATTATTCATGAGGAGTTCCACAGATGAAACATCTCTAAAATGACCAGAAACACAGATTTCAGATGTAACAGCTGCTACGTTTGCAAACTGACCCACAACTCAATGAGGAAAAAATGCATTTCTAGATTGTCTTTGTAGTTCAAGAAGCCTTTCCCTAAGAACAGCACCATTCTGGCCTGAATCAGAGATCAAATAACCCCAGTGTGAGACCAGATCTCTTTGAGTACAATTTTCCATGGCAATTATTCCAGCAGCCACCCACACGAGCAAGCTGATGCAGGAGCAGGCTCTGAAAGCCACTCTCAGTGACACTGAGCCCTACAGATGTTCCTCAGGTGATGCTCCTCAGCCTTATCTTTGGATAGAGAAGGGATGCCTTGCATTACCTTGGCTTTTCCTGAGCTTCTATCTGCCGGATGACATCTTCCATCCAGAGCATGAGATCCCGAACCATGCTGAAGAAGCGGAATTTGTCTCCTGTGTCCACCAGCCTCACCCTGCGGCCCTCACAGGCATCCAGCAGTGCCTTCCATGCCTCTAGCACCTCATTTTCCCTCTTCTGGATGTCATCAGCCTTGTCCCCAGCGTAGGCAGCCTGGAGACGTGCTGCATCCTCCTGTAGCTGTCGCACCTGCAGTGGTTTGGGAGAGACAAAGCCATCGGTGGGTTTGTGACTCCTGAGTCACAAATACAGGGACACTTATCTGCTAATTCATCACTTGAGGGGATTTCTAAAGCCACTGCAAATGGGTTTGGTCTGTCCACACTAGAAAGGTCTGTGCTGTTAGTAAGCCAGTATTATCTCTCAGAGACCACTGTAGGGTCAAGGGACCCCAAAATAGCAAAGATTTGCCACAGCTTGAACCTGCTGCAAGACAAGGTGCCAAAACAAAGTGATTGTTACATGTCAGGGCAAATGGGGACCATTTTCATAATCAAATTCCCTTCCTCTCATACAAGTGACAAAGGCACTTGGGAGCTCTGTATCCAAACCACTACTGCAGGTGACAGAGGTTGTTTTTCAAAAACTTAGATAATGACTTCAAAGAGAAGGAAACATGGAAATGTTAAGAACCTTCTGTTATTAGAAATATTTTCCTTTCAAACACTGTCTTGGGCTGGCAAATGCTAATTCCTGACTGTTTTCCGTATTTTTCAAGCCAGGAAACATTCCATTAGCTTTTGTCTAATAATTTATTTTTTTTTTAACATCAAATCAAACACCCTTTTAGCTACAGGCACAGTGACCATACCTCTCTCAAAATGATCCACCTCGGTGCTCTGGCTGTTTCACCCAGAAATTATTCTAAATTACCTCCCCACAGCTCTGTGCTGTGATTACATATTCCTTTATTTAGATCTTGATTATAATTACCTTTCTGAGAGACTGAGATTGGTGTTTTGTGAATGTCTCCCATTTTCTGTGTAAAATCTACAGCTTCTGAAAGCAAAACACCTGGAAAATGCTTGCTCTATCTACTTTGTTTCAGTGTAAATTGCAACATAACTGAGAACTGGCTGGCAGTTGGGCCATAAAAGCTCTTTCCTGACCTACTGGGATAAATACAGTTAGTTGTAATTCCTCCATTCCTTAAGCAACTTGTTCCCTTCCCAAATTCTCCTTGTAGCAGCGGAATGTTGCATTTTGATTTAGAATCCTCTCTGTGCTGTATGAGCAGCTGCCACCTTTTACTTGGCACACATTGGCTTCAAAAGATTCAGAATTAGATCAAGTTTGGATGCTTTAAAAAATCTTAGCCTGAACTGCGGATTTTAAATCTCTTTTGCTCTTAAGAAGCACCAAGAAAGGCCATATTTAATTCAGAATGCCCAGGTTCATAAACATGTCCAAAAGTCTCTGGGCAGGTCTTTGCCTCTCAGAAAGGAAAAATAAATCGTGCCTGGCACAAAGGGTTTGACTGGGACTTTTTGGTGTTTTTAAAAACAAAAAAAACCTAAACTGACCAACTAAAATAAAACCAAACCTCAAAGAGCCAACCAGGCTTATACATTCCTTCATATTTTGTACTTTAAATCAATACAGAAGCTCTCTGCCTTTCTCATTTCTTCTTCAAACAAGGACAGGAAATGGAACAACATCCAACAGTTGCCAACATGTTCAGAAGCCTGTGTACTTACAGGTTGCTATTTTAGATAATCAGACGAATGAAATGACAGAGCAGCAGACAGACACATAAGGAAAGGATGCAGGTGAGGTTATTCCCACAGCACTACACGTGGGAAGCAGCTGGCAGCACTCTGTCTCCCAGCCACGCAGGGGCCAAGGGCAGCAGCAAACTCTGCAGCTCAGGTTCCCACACCCACAGTTCACCTGCCACACACCTGAGTGCCCAGGGCCTGGATATCGTGCTCAAACGTCGTGTGCATTCTCTGTAGTGTTTCCACTGTATTTTGGTCTCTACCGAGCTCCTCGGGGAGTTTCTTGTGTTTGTCTTGGATACGTCCTAAGATCTCCTTGGCATCGTGGTAAAATTTGTGCAGTTCATAAGAGGCTGCAAGGATTTGTGTTCTTGTGTCAATGAGCTCCAGGAGATCCGCCCAGGCCTCATTGAGTCCGTCCTTCCACTCGGCGATGGTGGCGGCATCCGAGTGGCCGGAGTTGATGAGTTCATCGGCCATGTGGTTCACGGTGTCCACCCGCTCCTGCCCGATGTTCCCGGTGTCCCGGGCGAACTCCCGGAACCGCTCCTGCAGCATCTGGAAGGCACAGACAGAGCCTCGTACAGTGCTGTGGCTACAGAGAGACCTGAGGGAGCCAAATCAACCCCTGGGAGCAGCACCCAGAGAGGCCCCTCCAAGGACTCACCGTGACATGTTCGTAGTCCTGGCCCAGCTCGTGGGACCCTGCCACCACCTCCCTCTCGGCGATCCACTGCTCCAGGTCATCCACCTCGCGGTTGAGCTGGAACAGCCGGTGCCTCTCGTCCAGCTTGCCCCTCCTCTCCTCAGCCAGGTCCTTCAGGCCTGCGTAGAGCTTGTCCACCTTGGACTGGCGCATGCTGATGCGCTCGCTGCAAAACCAAACGGCACTTGAGTCTGGATGCCTTTGCAAGCAAAACCAAGTGGGGAAAACTGCAAGGAATCAAAGTCACTCGGGGTATTTAATCCACAGAATGCATGTCTGCTGCAGGCAGGAATTTCACTCAGACATGATGGACAGATTCTCAGCAATAGTTGGGAAGCTTGTCTGCCCTGCACTGTAAAACCTTGGCTTTGTCTGGACACAGATGACACCAGAGTCTTCGCCCAAAGCTACAGGCAAGATCTGAGCTGCTGAGGGAGGGAGCAGTTCCTTTTCAGTTAAACTCTGCTTCAGAGTTCAGGAGCCCTCATGGGTTTCTTACCCCTTAAAGCTCAGCATTTGCACAAGGGATAAATATTTCTCCTTGCTGTATCTTTTGCCTCTATTTTGTCTGAGCCATACAAAGTGCCTTCCATCTGCCTTGTAAAGCTGATGATGTTATTCCAGTACTCAGATAGCTCAGCCAGGAAATGTGCTCTCATTAGAAGTGATCATGACCACAAGAGAGAGCTTTAGAGTTAAATAACAACCTTCCACTGGAGGCAGAGTGTGTCTGTCCTAGGCCAGTGCCACCTTCCAGCCTGTGCAGGCTGAGCAGTTAAATATGTCAGCCTCAGAGTGGAATCAGCCTTGCAGCTGAAGCCAGTGAAGAATTCTGTTTGCTGAGTGGCAGCTCTTATAGCAAAATGGTTCTTAAGCTTCTTGAGTTCTCCCCCAGGGAAAGCCATTTACAAAAGATGAGATAAATTTATCAAAAGTAAGATGTTAATGTGCCCATGTTTAAAGCATCTGATTCTAGGCTCTGATTCTGCTGGAATCTCAAAGAGAAGAGAGATCATGGGGAGCACTGCAGAAGGATCAATGACAGTGACCTTCTCTGCTGGACATTAAAGTTGGTTGGAGGAGCAGATCTGGATCTTGGCCTGAGGACTGCTCCACCTCCATGAGGCTCAGCAGTGCTGACACTGCAGCCTGCACAGGGGACACAACAGACAGGTACTCCAGGTGTCCAGAACCACCAGAAATCAGCAGCTGCACACACTGACCCTGTCTCTGGCCAAATCAGGGTGGTCCAACAGACCTCAGAGTGAGGCTGAACTCATCTTCCTGTATATATGAGCCTCTGAGCTACTTACTGTGTTGTGGTCTTTGTGTGTCAGAACCACCCAAAGAAGGGACTGAATTACTAAAAGAACTTGTGATCCAATTAAAAATGGCAGTTAATACCTTTCTGGGTGATTATCTGCCACCAAAGTTCTGCTGGTCTTTGAAAGCTGGTGCACAGTTTCAGCATAATCTTCTACAGCTTGTTCCAAAATCTGGTGTTTCTTCAGCATGGACACTGCACTCTGTTCATCCTACAAGGGTGACAGAAAATGACAGGAAGAATTATAAGGAGCGGCTCCCAAGCACAGCTTGAAGACAAGTCCTTCTGCCACTAGTAAAGAACAGTTGATGTCACAGCAAATGGTACCCTCAGAAAGCAAAATAATGAGTGAAAGAGATAATGCATCAACCCCTCTGGGGTGCAGAACAAAATTATATCAGTTGGGCATTGAACATATTGAGTTTCCTCTTCTATAAAGCTTTTTATGTGTTTCCACAACACTGGTGCAAGGCTCAGAAACATGGAACAGATTAAAACACACCACTTGTCAGGCATCTCAACAACAGCATGGGGCAAAGAAAAGAAATCCTACACAGTTCATGCCAATGGATTCTCCACCAAAGTGTCTGGAGGAGTTCCAATCAAAACATTTTATGCACTGTTACAGCTAAAAAAAACAGCCCCCTACTCTCATTGTTAATTGATACTGTCAATAAATCGTTTCAATACAATATTTTGCATAGCAAGCTATTTGCAATAGATTTTTAAAAAGCCATTTCTAACCAGAGACTGAACACCTGTGGAATGTGTTCTCCTGATACAAAGCTGAGCTTTATTTCACCAGGGCAGGAGACATGGTGCATTTGTGTCGATAACAAACAAGCTCCAGCTTGCTTCCTTCTTGGAAAACAGGAGTTTACATTCTCTTTGGTATGGTCTGAAGCTGGGAGTCAAAGCTGATGGTCACTGGGAGTCAAAGCTGGTGACAGTGGTAGCAGCTGACCAACCACCAGGCCCCGTTTCACAGCCAGCTGCATTGTGCTGTCATTCAGAACTTACAGAAAACTGGGCCTAACTGGAGCACACTGGCAATCCTGACCCTGCAGTGAAGGCAGGCACAGAGTTTCTCTCTGCAGTGCAAAGATGCTGCCCTGGTTCCACACAGCACAGCCTATCCTGCACACTATCAGAGATGTCAGAACAGATACAAGCCATGATCACTGGAGGCTTCACCAGGAAGTTAAATTTGTTTATGTTACCATTTCACAGCGCCACATCAAATTATGCCACCTGCCCCCTCTAGCAAAGCAATTAAGGCCAAAAGTAGTGTCAGTGTGGAGCTGCTCACCTTGGCTTTCTCTTCTGACATCATGTAGAGCTCCTGCTCACTCATCCATGCCTCAGCCTCGGCTGCATCGAAGTAATACTGCTGAGCCCTGTGAGACTCCTCCAGGCGCTTGTGGCGCTTCTCTGTCTCCTCGATGAGGAGGTTCCACAGCTGCTTCAAGTCTGCCAGTCTCTGCTGAATGACTTCAGCATTGGGGCTGCTCTCTGTGATAATGTTCTGACTCCTCTCGAAAATGTCATCAATACGAGGCTGGTGGCCCTGGATTTCTTTCTGAAGGGTCTACATGGGAGAAAATTGACTGATGAGACAATGCACAAGTGAAAAGGAAATACAAGACAGGGGTCTTAACTCCAGAGGGGCAGCAAAACACACACCATCAGCTGATGTGGACAACTTGGGGCTGTACCACCACGTGTGGTCACATCACAGCATACATTGTTTTACCCCAAACATTTCCTTCCTGAATTAGTCAGCACTAAGGTGAAATAGCAGGTATGAAGCTCTAACAGCGTCTGCTTACCTGATTTTTCTTTATTAGCAGCTGCACAGTCTGGAGGTTGTGTCCATGATCAGTAGATGTAGCTATGGGCATCCTCTCTCCAACCCACAACTGAAAGAGAGAGGAGTACACATGATTTCAAGCAACCCCAGATACAGTCAGGGCAGTAAAGAGAGGCTGGTGCACACAAGCTGCAGAAAGCAGCAATATTCCAACATTTCCCTATTGGCTGGGGAATGGGATTTCTTTGATACTCACAATTTCATCTTCCACATCCCGGTTGAACTGGTGGATCTCTTTGGAGGCCAGCAAGTTTGCCTTTCTCTCATTCAAAGGTTCCAGGAGCTCCAAGAATTTCTTTTCTACAGTAAGGCGTTTGCCATCGACTTCATCTGTGCTCTTGCCCTCCTGGCTCAAAGCCCTTGCCTGGCTTTGCAGCTCCTCTATCTCCTTCTTACGGACATCCATTTGATTCTCCAGCATCTAAACAGAAACATGGCAAAAAGGTCCTGAAAACCAGGATGAAAGCTGTTCATACAATTATGGCACATCAACAGCTTCCTCAGAAGGGAGAACAGATGCTGGTCAGTGAGGATTTACCATGTTAATAATTATTGTCTGATCTGTTGCTGGATGAATTTCTTCTTAAAGATACATGAGAGAATAGGAAGAAAGAAAGGCAGTTCTTTCTTTTCTAAACTGAAAGTCTGCCCTGTCTGTTCCTTTGAGTGCAGATATCTGCTGCCTGCCCACTGCATCCCATGCTCTGTTTACCTGCTGCTTCTTCAACAGGATGTTGACACTGGTGAGATCTTTCCCGTAGTCATCCGACTGGATTTGGCTCTCTAAACCATTCAGCCACTTATCCAGGTCTGCACAGCTCTGGGTAAAAAGCTCTGCCTTGTTTGCATCGAAGAGACGCTGAGCCTTGGTCTGGGTGGTAGATTCAAGCTCGTCCCACATTTGGTGGAGACCTGTCAGCTTCTCCTTCACCACGGCCTCAGTCTCTGGTTTCTCTGCAATGAGCTGCATTCCCTCCTGCAAAGCAAAGAGCAACCAAATGATACCTACTCAGGAGCACTCACAGTTAGGGCAATTATCCTGATTAATAAGCACTCAGGATTCCTCATTTGCTGGCAGCATCAACCCCTCATTTTCTATCTCCAATTATCCAATGACTCCTTCCAGAACATCAGCTCCCAGGTCCCTCTGCTGCCTGGAAGAAGGTTTTTTTAGCAATGGGAAGGTCAAGCAATGCCTCCTTTCTCTTCTCCATCGCTCCAGGGGCCATGGCTCAGGCAGGATGGACACACTGCATTTCCTGAGGCCCCAGCTCCTTGGAGCCACATCACCAGAGAACCATGAACACACAGCATAATGCTGGGAGAGTTTGGGAAATATTGTCTTTATTCTGATTATCCCTATCTATCTCTTCAGCTGGGTGCAGATGGGAATGCTGCTTCCAACCCAGCATATTCCATATGAATGTTAATCCAGGGACTGTCACAGCTCTGTACACAACCCTGGTCCTTTGCAGCAATCTAATTTTTCAGAGACAAAGGAGAAGGATGCATCACTAAAAAGGAACTTCCAGTACTAAGAGCAGCCTACTAATCACACCATTAAAGGGTATTGCTATTTGTAGATCACAAAAAAGCCTCTAATGGGATATGGAGTGCCAAAGTGGGAGAGGAAATGAGCAATTAAGCTAACTTACACTGAACAGAAACCTACTGTCAGAGCTAAAGAGGAGACTCCTCAGTGCTCCAGAGCTGCACAGGAGAAATGGGGGTGAAAGTACAGCTCATCACAGCTTATTAAGGCATCAAATAACTTGATACAGAGCTCTGAATCTTAATTAATCACACAACTGGATGTTCTTTACCTCATGCCCTAATTTTCAATGGGGAAAGGTAGCTTAGTTATGGTTCTGAATGAATGAAAGCCAACTTAGCAGCACAGAATTAACTCAGCTATTCCCTATTCTGTTATTTCCCAGGAAGTGCTTCTACTTTATTGGCTCAAATCCCAACATTTGCCCCACTTCCCCTTTGAATATGAGATTTAGGCTATGCCTTCCTTATGGCAGATAGGAAAGACCTGACAAAACTAAACTGGCACCTTAGCCAATGTCTGAATGAATGTCTTGCATAAAAGACTTTTAACATCGGTGAGGAATAAAATGGGTTGGATGGAGACACAATGCACCAGGAATCTTTTTTACCCTCAGCTATAGGGTGATTTAAGGACCAGTTCTGCAGAGGAGCAGATCCCATCTCTGTGCACAATTACCCTGGACAAAGATAAGTGCATTTTTCGGGTGTTCTTTACTTGCCTTTTCAATTTTCTCCAGCCACTCTTTATTGGATGCAAGCTCTGCCATGAATGCCTGATGCTTCAGCCACTTGCTGTGCAGGTTTCTTGCCTCATCATAGGACATATCCTGGGCTGTGAGCATCTTCTCATTGATCCAGAGGGAGAGCTGGGAAGGAAAATACATAGGGGTGTGAGAAACATTCCTAGTGTGAAATAATGCAAAATACCTCCAGATCAAGGATAAAGAGATGACTCTACAAGACTTGCATGAGATTCAGAGACTGCTCTTACTCAGGGATGTACTCAGGGTTCAGTCAAGGATCTGCCTCTTTACCAGTTGCATTCTAACATCCATCTCCAATACACAAATAACCCTTGATTCAAGAAGAAAAGAATCACCTCTGTGATAAACAAAATCAAACACACAGGTCCCACCCAGTTCAACAGCAAGAGAAGCAGGGACACGTGTCCTACTAATTGGTCAGATGGATTTGTGGAGACTGTTAGAGATGGTTTTGTACCATTAATCCACAGCACATTTGTACCTTTTCCCTTCAGTCTTTTCTCTGTATAGGTTTACATAAGTAATTTGTTTATTTATCCAATCTCCAGGAGTGTTTTGGTACTGGAGACATTCCTTTTCCCATTATATAAAATCCAAGACTGTTTTCTGTCTGATTTTCAGCAAATACAAAGGCACTGGGGACAATTTCCATATCATCACTAGAGAAAACCAATACTTTAAGAGACAGTTGATTTGCCAAGTGCAAATGGAATGTGAAAATGATCCTAGCAGCCAACATCACATTTCCTCCCAGGGTGAGTCTGACTGCTTCATCTATCCCTGAGGTGTGGATAAAAACCACATTCACAGGAATGTTTATAGAATTTGAAAAGGTCCATTTTCTGCATATTTAGAGCGGAAAATGTCAAAACAAATCTCAGTGTGGCTTCTAGAACAGCACTTGGGTGAGCAAGCAGCCCTAAAAGAAGAGAAACAGAGGCCTCTGCTGTGTGTTCAGGACACAGGGCAACAAATTCCATTGATCACTCATGAGCCTCTTTTCAACTGCCCCTTAAAATGTCAATTGCCCCTTAAATGCACTCCTCCTCAGAAAGCAAAAACTTATGAGAGCAATCAAGGGAAGCTCCTCACTGGATCTTCCCATCAAGTCTAAACAGAAAAATGCTCATGTTAGTGAAGAGCTCTGTAGGCAGAAGTTTACATTAGAACAGGCTACTGTGCTGCTGAACAGTCAAAGGCTACATGGAGATTAGGGTATAACCCAGAATTAGTGGTTTTACTCTTGCCTTTCTGGGGAGGAGACAGCTGCTCTGCTCTGCAAATTGCACTGCTTGGCTTTCACTGTTTGCTTTTACTCAGCCACAGCATTAAGGCTTCTGGGGATTTAAAAGTGCTTCCCAAGGAGAGGCTGGATCATTCCTGTTACCAGCTGGGGGAAGGCAGGACAGGGACAACATGTGGTTCACAGCCAGGGCCTGTCGGGATAAACCCCTCAGAGCACAGAAATGCACAGAAAGTATTTAAGGGCTCTCTGCTAAAATCTGGCTTCTGCAACCACTACAGGCACTAGAAGTCAGTACAGTACCTTAAGTGTGAAAGTAGATTTTCAGAAAATAATACAGTTCCCTAAATTGCCTCAAAATGTGACTTGGAGTATTTATTTTTCCAGGAGTTGCTAAGGCCAGGAGAGGATGAGGCTTCCTCCCATCTTTTGCACCTGTACCCAAGACTCTGCTCCTGCTCTTGGCTGCCACTCTGCAGTGCCAACCTGGCAGGAAGGAAGGGAAATGCAGAGAGAAATCCTTGTGAGCCTGGGGCAGCAGTAAAGCAAGGGGAAAGGGCTCTGAGTGCTGCTGCACTTCCCAGACTGTGCCAGGAGCCAAGCTGCCAGCCCATCCTGCAGGGAGGCTCACATGGCAAATCCTGCCAGCACACTCCAGGAGAGAAACCTCAGAGTGCAGAGTCTTGCCAACAGCTTTCACCATGTCCCTGGAGAAATGTGCCCAGATAGTGCTGTGACTTCCAAGCACTCAGAGGGAAGGTCAGCTGTAAACTCTTCCAAGGTGAACTTAGAAAGAGCAGGAAGTCAAAGAAAACTAAATGGCAACATTTATCACATCTCTTCCACTCAGGATTTTCTGCTGTCACTGTTTCATTTACTCAGCAAATATATTTAACACATTCATATTGATGAGTGCAAGAAACAGTCGGAAAAGCAGCGCCCCAGGACTAACCTGTGACAGTGTTTCTGACTCCTCACAACAACAAAATCTGCTGTTTTCCCTCACCTGTGACCCCAGAGCAGGGTTTATCCTGGGCTCTGTGAGGAGCTGTGAGGAGCATTATCCTGCAGCTCTGGAGTGCCACTGACCCTCCTCCCAGGCTCTGCAGGAGGCCACACTCTCAAACACCTCAGCGTGGGATGACAGTGACAATGTGGCTGCCCTGGGAATGGAAGGGCTGCAGAAAACACTCTGCCTTTTCCCCAGGTTACACACAGATGGGAAACTGTCCCTAAGGCAGCAGCAGGTAGGAAGGCCAAGGGATCATTGCTGAGTTAAATGGGGACTGGCTCAAAGCTGTTCCCTACCAATTCCCAGCTTCACAGGCAGTGCTAAGGAAAAAGCCAGTGGGGAGGTGCTGCCTTGGCTCCCTTCCACTGCACAGGACAGTGCTGCTCCATCACAAACCCTCCAGCCCAATGGAAGTGTCAGCAGGCCCCACACTGATGTAAATTCTAACTTTTCAATTATCACCAAAGCTAATGCCCTCTCAAAGAGGATTGGAGAAATCCCTGACATTTGGGTAATTTTGTCTTTGAACCGTGCCATCGAGACATCCATGTTTTAGTAGCTGGAGATAAACAAGGGAGAGGAAAAGCATTCAACACTAGAGTTTTTATACTTTCCTTTTTCTTCCAGTGATATAGGGGAAAAACCAGATCCTAGGAACACACCCACACTGATAACCAAGGCCAGGAGAGCCCTGAGAGCCAGGGGATCTTTGTACCAGAGCTGTCATAGAGGAAGGAAGAAGCTGCTGCTAATAACAGCAGAATTTTTGCTAATCTGTCATGTTTTAACTACCAAGGAAGAAACAATGGAAGGCAAGCTCATGGACAGCTTATGCAACGCTGGGAAACAGATTTAATCCAGGCAACCAAGCAGCAAACACCACTTGCCCAGTTTATGAGCAATACCTCACAGGCAAAGTTCTTTATTATCTGCTAGTACTCCATGAAATAACCTGAAAATTACTTGATTAATTCCTCGTGCTAGGAACAAGAGTATTCCAAATTTTAAAATGTTGTCCTCAGTGTAAACAGTCCATGTAAGTGATTAGAAAATCTGGAAAGAATTTTTTTTTTCAAATGTTATCATACTGAGCAATTTTAAACACATGTAAACTATCAGGTAAATCACACATAAATGACACAGCTTAATCTCGCTCCTTTTTTATTCTTAACCTCCTGTTCTTCTGACTGATGTTTGCTAGAAATCACTTGAAATCCCCTGCACCAGGCCTCATACATCTGTACAGCTGCAGACAAAACTCTTAGTAAGTGCACTGCTAATCCCACCACGTTCCACATGGTTATAATTTATACCATAGCAGAAAATCCTCACGGCTTTAGACAGTTTTCTGTGTCTTTATCTTATATGACAAAAGAAAATCTGGTTGATGAGAAAAGAAAAAAACAAACATTCATTTTTGCAGTGGTATGGTCAGGGATTTTTTTATGTTTTATTCCACATTAAATACTACTGGATGACTGAGCATTCCAGTCTTCATAAAATATGGAGTAAGAATGCTCTTCTGCAGGATGCAGCTTTCAGCAATAAAAGTGAAAGGGCATGATTTACCTCTTGGCAATCCTGAAGAAACTTTTGGAGATCCCTGTTATCTTTCAGTCTCATCAGAAGTTCACTGGCTGCTTCACGGTTCTTCCTATGTCTGGTCAGAAAAAAAAAAATAGAGAAAGGAAATTAAATAGGAATTTCATGAAAAAACTGTCACTGTTGGTTTCTGGATCCTCTTTGGACTACAGGTGCTGGTAAGTGTTGCTGCCTTTCAAATGACATTTTGGAGTGTGTTATTTAATGGCCTCTCCTTGTTTTTGTGACCCATTAAATACACAGAGAACATTCTGAAATCAGCAGGGTTTGACGACACGTTATGGACAGAATTTGTCCCACTCATTTCAAGCCCCCAGGAGAGTTCAGGCTGTTTGCCAAAAAACATAAGAAAACTGCAAATTGCAACAATAAGGTGACGTTGCCTGGCCCTTGAAGGGTGCACCTGCTGGAATGTTCTTTGTAAAACACCTTCAGCATCTCCTTGTCCTGCACAGAGCTGAGCTGGGCCACAGAACCTTCCTGAGGCTGTGTTTAACCACGTGCAGCACTCCTGTGTGGTTCTGCACACAGAAGCTTTAAGCACTTGGAAACATATTTTTCAGAGCATTTAAGAGCAGCCAGAAGAGAAGGAAAGGTTAATCCAGAAGCCCTAATTTGACCCATTGCCATTTGCCCCTTGAAGGATGAATCACACTAGCACTCCCAAAGGTTGTGGTGGGTCCTTCAAATGGAATGGGGCTGATTCCTAAGGTACCTCTGGGCATGTGTTTAAAAATGCTTAATTTGGAGTAGTTATCCCTGTCCTTCAGTCCTTTCATTATTTATGAGGCAATTTACAAGGAACAGACAGAATAAAGAAGATAATTTTTATTTACTGCTTCTTGTGCTACGCTTGTTCCTATTGCCTGTACAGGGGTTTAAAGTGAAATATTGCTGCCATTTGTAATAAGATAAACATGGATTGAGAGTTGGAAATAATTTTAAAGGGTGGCAATTTATAAGATGAGCTCAGCACATGCTGGCAAAAGCTAAATAAATCCACGTTAGTGGAGATCTCCAGAGACTCATGATACTCCAGAAGACCATAAATCACACGTTGATGACAACTGGATTATGACACCACTTTTCCTGACCTGCAGTAAGTTACCACAGCAAACTCTCTGGCACCAATTTAGTGACTTAAGAAACACAAGGAATACTTGGAGATACATTTTCTGTAAAAGCAAAAGTTCTGTAGGCAGAGGAATAGGAGAAAACCCTTTACAGGACTACAACTTGCTTCTCTTTGGCCTCAACAGCTGCCTTCAATCAACCAGGCAAGCAGCACCTCTACAGGTGTAGTCAAGAAAATGATTTATAGATTGCATGGCAAGGAAGACACGTGGAACCATCAAAGCAGGAGCCTGGAGTCCAAGCCCAGGTGAGGCTGAAGTTTTGACACAGGGAACACAAAGGAAAAGACCCAAACTGTGCCTTAGGAAAAAACCTCTCTAATGAGGCAAACATCCCTGGGTTTGATTCCACTCTTTCTTGGCTGGCTTTTATATGCCTGGGCAAACACATGCATTACTCAGGTTGTTAAAATGAAGCAAAGAACTGCTTGGGTGATTTTATCAGGCTGATTTCAGAGATTTAAGGCTAGATTACATTACAGACTCATGTATTCTGGAGAGGACATGAGTTATGAGGTTTAAAGGAGAACTTTCATGGTGCTTGAATAGATTTAAGTGCAGAAGTTCTTATGCTGAGAAAACCCAAATTTTAAAAAACTAATAAAAGTATCTCCCATGGAGTGTTGGAAATACTGACTAGAAGGACTTTGAAGGAAACCATGCAGGGATTTCAAACAAATGATGCCATAGCATAACAAATATGATCTTTGGTGCTTAGAGCTATGTAACTTTACAAGGTTGTTTTGTTCAAGATGACCTGGAGTGAGACTGGACAATGAGTTTTTTCTGAAGAACAGAGCTGAACCATAACAAAGCAGAATCGTTCTGAGGATGGGCACTGTTGGAACAGACAGGAATTCCTGTGTTTTCATCACTGACTTCTTTTGTGGGAATAAAGGATTTTAAGAAGTTATTTAGTCTGTTCTCCTGCTCCAGACTACCTGTACCTAAATGTTACTAACTCCTTGTTCAAATATCCCTAAATATTAATTAAAGAATTCACACTTAAGGTTGTCAATGACTGTTTCTTACTAATTTGCTTGAACAGTTTGTGGAAGAAGAATTGTTTGCTCTGCAGACTCCAGTATTTAGAATGGCTTTGAATTCTGTACCACACATATGACTTACACCATAAGTGTAAGATCTGTTCAGCACAAGGAGGTGTCTGACACAAATTAAACCAGAATTTGCCTGGTGTCCCCAAGCTGACTCTCAGAGGCCCCTGAGAATGCTGACAGTGCTGAAAACTGACAAAACCACTTGTGGTTTAACTGTAAGCCTGTGGGTTTCAAAGCCTGTGCAGAAATAATAAATCTTACATGTGGTGTGAATGCAGTTCCCTGCTAGGAATCCTGAGATATATGAAAGACAGTTTTGGCTTCTTTCATTGCTCCAGCAAACGAGGCACTCTCCCTTTTGAATGGGCAAGAACAAAACTTACTTCTGTTCTCTGTTGAGCAGAGAAAGTTGCACAAATACAAAAGTTGATGCAAAACAGGCTCAGATCACAACTTGTGCCAGATCTGCCACTGTCTTTAGACTAAATGTCCCTTGCAGAATCAGAGGCCATGAGCAGGCACATGGAGAGGGGCAGCTCCCCAACACTCCTCCAAGAGAAAATGGAGGAGAAAATGCTTCAGGGCAGCAGAAGTCACCCAAGCAGGGACAGCTGCAAAGGCAGACCAGCTTCTCTCCCAGCTGGAAAAGCTAATTGGTGATAGCTTGATGCAAACCCACATTCTGCTTCCCTCACTCTTACTCCGTGTCCTTATGCCCATTCATTCTTGCTTGTGAACTGCACTGAAAGGTTGTGCTGAAGTGTTTCTTTCCCACTGCACCTTCCTCCCCCCTGTGCCATTCCCATTGAGATGGAAACCATCCCAGGGCAGGGCCTGTCTGCTGCACCAGGGCCAGTAGGGTCTCCTCAGGAACAGCTCAAATGCACAACTGCAAAACGCACTCTGAACAATACCAGAAACTACAAAGAGCTCCCTATGGGAAGTGTGGAGCCACTGCACATATTTGTGCTTGTTTGTTTTGGTCCTTTGTTAGACATCCAGGTGGAGCTCAGCTGCGAGAGCCACTTTTGGTGAAAGCAAAGAGGCTTCCTTTGCTACCCCTCCCATTGCACACAGCTGCAAGGCTTTGTTCTGGAGGCTTATCAGCCCCCAGACTCTGGGAGCAACCGCACGGATTTCCTGGATAGCGGCGCACCGGATGGTTTTTGCAGCGCCCGGCATAAATAGCTTTGGAATTGAGGAAATGCTCAGTTCCAGCAGAAACTCCAACACACGTCCTCTGGGCAGGACAGTAGGGACAATGGGGCACAAGAGGAGCAGCTGCACTGGGGTGACAGCCACCAGAGCCTCTGCAGAAGCAGGACATGGGCTGAAGCTGTCTCCCACTTCAGACAGGGCTGCAAGATGCAGCTGGCCATTTGCTGTGATATCCTTGGATGCTTTCTTTTAATATTCCACGAGCAGCAGAAAGAGGACACCTGACCAGAAGGCTGGGATCAAGCTCCCCTGTTTTCCTAAGTGGATGGGAAAACTTAGAGCAGAGGGCCCTTAGAGAGAGGGTAAATAAGGAAGATCACTGTCCTAGTTGTCCCCTTGATTGCTTTCACACAATCTCCTCTCCCCAGCCTTTGCAGATTCTCTCTGGGATCTAGAGCCAAGCTGATTAGAAAAAGAATGGAAACTTGGGGTTACCCTGGGGGTTACCTGGGGTTCAGCTGTCAGAGGCCCTCAGCATGCTCTGGGAACAGGAAGAGCTGCCTTTCCTGAAGCCATGAGGCATGGCTAAAGTGGGGACACACTCAGTGGGATGTCTCTGCCCAAACAGGAAAGGTGCAACATTTTCTGAACTGCTTCAGTTTAGTTTCTCCTTGGAGATGAAGGCACCTGGAGAACCTGAGCTTATCAGCTGTGGAGGGATGCAAGTCTGATGGGAGGGTCAGCAGTGACATTTCATAGCTCACTGCTGTGTTCTGACACTCACAGTGCCTTGAAAGACTCCACTGTTACCCAAAACAAAAGCAGAAAGAACAACAGCCATCAAAACTGAACATTTGGGTTTCAAAGAAAAAGAAACTTTTAATGTTCTATAGCATCCATGCCACAGCCAGAGAGAGAAAGCAAAGGACTTGTTCTGGGATGAAAGACACACTTGTACCAGTGCTTCCTAATCTGATCTGAGAGGGGCCAGACAAGCTGGAAGAGGCGATCAAAGTGAGCGGGTGGGGTGGATGCACTGCCAATTACACCCTTGAAGAGCCACATTCCTTCTCCAGAGGAAGGACAGGAATATGTTATTGTAATTACATCAGCTCAGGGGCAGCAGAGGAAACTGAGACTTGTGGAACCAGACACAGCCAACTGCTACAGCTCCCACCAGAGCATCAAGTCTGTTCATACTCCAAGAACTACACGGCAACACTCAAACCTGGGTAGGGAGCTCATTACCTACCAGGCCTCTAGAAAGTAGGAGAAGTATTATTTAACTAAGATTAGCAGGGCACATTCTTGAAACATGATGGTTTCTATTTTTTCACAAAGACAAAGAAAACAGTCTGGAACAGACATTTTCTAAGCTGTTGCTTTGCCTCTGAATCCTGGTAAAAGGGCATCTCTCAGAGAACAGAATGAAAGCAGGAACAGCTACATTGTACCATCATTCTGCCCTTACCTGTCATCAATAGAGTCCACTTTCTCCTGGATTTTATCAGAGTTAATGTTCCCATCACTAACGAGCCTCCTGCCCGTCTCCACAACTGCATTGATCTTTTCTTCATTGGCATCCATGGTGGTCATGAAATCCTCCTGCTTTTTAATAGCAGCTTCTGCTCCTTCCAAGGTAGTTGGCATCTCTGTGTGAGCCAGAACATACTCCTAGGATTAAGGAAATCAGAGAGAAAATTGTTACACTCAGTCTATGCTGCTGCTCGAACAACAGACATCTCCCAAAAACAGTTTGAAGTAAAATACAGTTAGAAAAGGGCAATTTGTCTGCTTGTGGCTCTCCTGCCAATAGACTTTGTTAATTGCTTGCGGTACACAGTGTCAACCTGTAGAAATGAAGTCAGGTATATCTTGACCACTTGCCTGGTTATTAAGGAAAGCTTCTGCTTGCTTGGTGTCTCTGAGAAACAGCTGGTAGGCATGAGACTGGGAAAGGAGATTTTGCCTGTTCTCCCACATTTTGTGAAGCTCATTCCATCCGGTGTCCAAAGCCTGTAGGCGCTGGCGTAGGAACATGTACTGAGCATCAGTTTGCCCTTGTGTCACCATCTCACCCATGTCCCTCATCTTCTGATAATCTTCCTCGTAGTTGTTGATTTCATTCTTGATATTCTCGTGCTGAGTGAGCAGCTTCTCAGCCTCTGTCAGGGTGTTGGGCATATCTTCAGATGCAATTGCTGTCTGTGTTCTGGAGAGCCAGGACTGGAAGTCATCCAGATCTCTCAGGAACTGCTGCAGTTTGCTGGCCTCTCCCAGGGACTCTTCCCGGTTCTTCAGGGTGGTCTTCATTTCTTCCCACACATCATTGATCTCTGCAAGCCGTGAAAGGATGGCTTGTGCCTGGTCAGGATGCTCTGATTCCAGCTTCTCTGCCTCCTTTTGCAGGTCACTGAGCTTGGCTTCGATGGCCACCAGGTCCCGTTCCATGCCCGTCAGCTTCCTCTGCAAGGCCATCACTCCAGCCAGGTCATTACCCAGGTCTTGTGTGGATTCAATCACTTTGGTCTTTTCCCTGATCCAGGATTTGGTTTCATTACATTCAAGATGGTAGTTCTGGATACTCAGAGCAGAGAGCAGAGCATCCTTCTTCCTATCTACCAGTTCTCTGAACTGGCTCCACCTGAAATGTGTGAGGAGAGGAGAGCAGAGAAATTGAGATTTGTGGGAAAACGATGTGGCAGCATTGCTGAGTGAGCAGCTGCTCCCACCAGCTTGGTAAACCCAGCTACTCAGGGTTTTCTCAGTCCTTCCCACACCATCAGTATTTCTAGCAAAGCAATCATTAACCCAGATATGGTGTGTATTAGAATGTGACAAGTACCAGCACACTGAGTAAAATTTTTCCTCAAGTAAAAAATCGGCAGTTACATCAACTTTTCACACTCCCTTCGTTTATTCTGAAGCTAAAGAATGAGGGAGTTTACACAAAACTATATTGATTTCTTTTTTATCATAGTAATTATTACAGTCAATTTCCAGCTCTCAAATCAAGGTACTGACACACTCAGGGCATGATTAAATCAAGAGCAAAACTCCGTCTGATAATCAAGTATTTGAAAGGCACAGCTCTTTCCTTTTGAAGCTTTAAAGGCCTACCCTTGAAGATACTTCAGGTAACAGCATCAGAATATCTTTAAAAAAGCCTACTTTAGAAAACCAAATGACCCCACCATACTTGTTCCAGCTGGTGTGATTTTCCTGAGCACAAGGCATTCTCTTACCTTGTGTTGAGTTTATCTTGCTGTGCTTTGATCTTCTCACCAGGGTGGCCACTGTGCATCAGCTGCCTGGCAATCTGGTTCACCACGGCCACACGGGATGCCTGGTTGTTCATTTCTGGCTCCAAGCTTTCAAACCTGGAGTGGGGGAAAACAAACAAACACAAGATCCCCCAGGCATTAGAGAATCTGAGCCAAAGGCAAGCTGAGAAAGGTAACTGGGGTAAAACACTTCCACCCAGTGCTACCCAAACTTCCTGGTAAAGGCATTCTCACCTGTGCTGGATCACTTCCAGGTCCTCCAGCTTCTCTGGAATCTGCATATTATTCAGCCACTTCTCCTTTTCGTCGATCCAAAGCTCACAAGCATCTGCCTCGCTGAACATCTTGTAGAGAGCGAGGGTATCCTGCAGGGCCTGTTTACGCAGCCGCGTCAGCTCAGCCACCTCTTTGTATCTCTCCTCGATTCCAGACAACCTGCCCTGCACCTCTGGAGACTCCGCGTGCTCCTGTGGCAGGGCCTTGGCCTGCTCATGAAGAGAGTCGATGGTCGGCCGGTAGCTCGCAATCTCTTCAGCCACGTCTTTGTGTTTCTTGACCAAGGACTGAGTGGAATATTCATCGTGGCCAACATCATTACTGGAGACAATCTTGAGGATGTCCAACATCCATGCATCGATATCGTCAGCATCAGCCTGGAACTGGTGAAGGAGAGAAGCTTCTTCCAGCCGCTTCTTCCTAATGGCAGATAACTGCTCCAGGTTAGCCCACTGCTCCCGGATATCCTTAATTCTTTCTCTGATCTTCTCAGACCCAAAATGCTCTTCCGCGATCATGTCTTCACCTTCTTTTATTGCCTGCTGAAAGTGGCCGCTGCGGCCGCTCATCTCGTCCTCAAAAGCCTTGTGTTTGCTCAAGAGTCGGACGACACTTGTTAGGTCCTTCCCGTAGTCATCGGATGACAGGATCTGCTCCTTCTCCCTGATCCAGCCTTCCTCTTCGGCCATTTCCCAGAAGAATTTCCAGAGGCGCCGGGACTCCTCGAGGCGCGCGCGGCGCTCGGCCGCGAGCTGGCAGAGCTCCTGGTAGCAGAACTCCATGTGAGCCACGCGGTCCCTGATCACCTGAGGGTCACAGGGCTTGTAGCCTGCTCGGACAGAGAACGTGTGTTACCACCTGGGCTTGCTCACTCCCATCCCCACAGCTGGGGCACACACAGAGCTCTGAATTTCTGCGTGTCCCAGCCACAAGGTTTACACAAAAGAATCCACAGTTAGTCTAAGGAAAGTGAGTGGGAAGTGTTCAAACTCCACCACACAATAACACAGATCAGAAAATACTATTCTTTCCAAAAGACAGGAAAAAAACCCAAAAGGAAATATATTCACGACTGTTTCCATGAGACAAAATTCACTGAATTCAGATTCATACACAACTGCACAAAATGGATGTCATTTACTCTAGTTAACAACACAGGATTCTAGAGAATTGTTTCCTTTTTGGATAAATCAGGACACCATCAGACTGGGTCCAACAATCTGGGTAAACATGGCTGCTTTAGGAACAGAGCATGGGAAACCATGGTGACCTCCACAAAGCCATGGCAGCTGCTGGTGAGGAGTGTGACATCCAAAGCAAGGCACAATGCCACACTCAATTCCTGAGCAGGCTCCTGGACAAAGGAATCATTGACATGCTGACTACCAAGGGAACAAATGGAGCTGGATTCCCTCATTCTGGTGAGGAATTTAGCTAATCTATCTTGCAGAACTAATGAGTCTCACAGAACTAATGAGTCTCACAGAGAAACTCATAGGTAACTAAGACAAAAGGGGTATGTTGGGTGCTGGTTACCTTCTCCATCAGTGGCAAACTTCTGAGCAGAGGCATTGACCCCTCTCACTCTCTCAGCTTGAATAGCAATGTCAGCTTCCACCAGAGCATGTTTCTGCAGCAGGTCTTCAACTCCCAGCAAATGTTTGCCATAGTCTTGGGACAGCAAAAGCACCTGAACAAAATGAGAAAGACAAGTAAAACAGGCTGAAGGCCACAAGCTGTTTGCTCCTTTGGGGCTCCAGGCACTGTTATCTGTTGGTACATTAGGTCAGAGGAACTCCAGGCCCATGAGGACAAAAATTCCAAATGTAGAGACATGGTAGATGCAAATTTGAGCCAGTATTTTTGAAATCACTGGCAACCATGAAGAACTTGACTGCTCTTTAATGAATTTTGAGTCTTGGATGCCGAGAGGCTGAGTTAGCTCAGCAGGGCCAAGGAGCAGCACTCAGCCCAGGAGCTGTGAGCTCTCGCTGAGAGACACAGCTTTCAGTCCTTCAGCAGCTTCCAAGTTCTGCTGACTGATGGACAAGACATGGTCTTTTCCCTTCCCAGATCCCAGGAGAACAGACAGGAAGAAATTGAAGCTTTTTAAAGCAGAGAGGTGAAGAGGTGACTTGCTCTCCACGTAAATCATGATGGAGAGAGTTTATTTCATTCCCTTTCACCAAATCTGTCATCTTTAATGGAGCACTGTGACCAAAACTTCTGCACTCTATGAGACAGACATGAAGCTGGAAAGTAGCTTTTTATAGGAATGAACTTGTTCTTTTTCCTTACTTGTTTTTAATCTTTGTTGTTAACAAATCATAAGGAATTTGTTCACTACTCTTGAATGTGGATCTTCTGGGTCTGTCTGCTAAACCAGAGGGGCAAAATGAATCTTAGAGCTTGGCAGGAAAGGACACATACACCTCTGAGGAATATTTGGTCTGTTTTCTCAAAGGACTTCCCCTCACCTTCATCTCGTCCATCCAGTCCATAATGTACAGCATTTCCTGGAAAATCTTCTGCAGCCCAAGGTTCATCTCCAGCCGCTGTCTCCGTGCCCGGAGCAGCTCCAGGAGATACTCCCACAGGCGGATAACGTTGTCCTTCCTCGCAGTGATGCGTTTGATGTCGTGGTAGTTTTCAGTCTCGAGCTCCTTCGCCACCGCCACCACGGCCTGGACCCGCTCCTCGTAGGCCGCGATGTCCGTCTCGATGGCCTCGTGCTTCTTCGTGGCAGCCTCCACTGCTGGGAGGTCAAAGCCAAAATTGTCCTGCAAAGACAGAGGCATTTCTTCAGGAATGGCTGCTGAGGACAAAAGTCTCACTGCTCAACCTCTGCTGTTAGTTCTGTCTTGGCAAAAGACACTTGTTAGCAAATCCAGGACCTCAGGATGCTCCCAAGAATCTTCTTGAATAAAATAAGTGATGCCTCTGATAATAAAGAACCACTGATAAAATCAGAGATGTTATTCACTGCCTTTGGGGGAAGAATCATGTGGCCATCAGGATTAGGCTGGGGCTAATCTAATATTATAATCTCTAATATTAAACAACAAAATTAACTCCTGGACTGATTTCACTGAACTCACCAAAATGTTCAGATAAAGAAAATCTTGACTGTGAGTAGTTATTTCCTCATCAAATCTCCTGACCACAGGGTCATAGGTTCAATGAAAGGAGTCCCAAATGTATAAAAAAGAGGATGTACAGTACATACACATACAGTGTAAGTAAATACAGTAAATAAATATACACATACATAGAAGTAGTAAAATATGAGGTACAGGGAAGAAAATGTTCTCCTTGCAAGAACTGCATCCTGTAATTACTCATGGGAACCATTTCAGTCACCCAGACAATTTCTGAGAGCAGCACCTGAGAAACAAGACGTTGATTTTCACTCAGCCAAGTTTCTCTCATAGCTGCCTTGCGATCAAATCTCCGTGCAAGTTGTTCCAGTTTCTCTTGTCTGATGAGCTCATTTCGCAGTGCCAGTTCTCTTTCATGTTCAGCTTTTTCCAGTCTTTCCCAGGCCTGAAGACATGGAGGAAAAACACATGGCTTCTAAACAGCACATTCTTACAAGATTATGATAAATCCCATCTCCTTTGCATGAAATTGGGGCTGAACTCACTACAGGCAACTTTCACCAAACTGGTTCAATTATTTATAAGCCCATAAATCCAGTTTGCACTGGCTGGCCCTACACCTTGTTTGTTAATGTAAACACATGACTTAAAATCTGTTCTCAATTTAGTCAGTCATTTTCTGAGCAAGTTGTTTATCTCAGGTGCATTTTCTCTCATCCTTTCTTACCCCCCTTCTCAACAGAGCCTAAGGAAACCACCTGGCTTGAATGTGCAAGAAAGTGTTTGTTTAAAAAAATAAAATCTCCTCAGTGCTACTCCCAAACAAGCAGATTCTATCTTCCTCCTTTAGGAAGTGGGAATTAGAGATTCATGGCCTCTCACCTCCAAAATCAACATACAATTGTTGTTCTTTATTACACTTTGGAAAACAACTGCAGAGTTTGGTTACTCCTGGTGCTTACAAGTCCTTTTGTCCCCCAAGCCAGAAGTTATTCATATGCATGATGATAATATTGCAAAAATCAGAAGTCTTAGAAGCATGCTGGAAGTCAGCTAATCACCTTTCAGATCTTCTTACAGACAACAAAAATACCCTGAATTAAACACAAACTAAATCTAAATCCAAACAGATGTGAAATTGCCTGAAACACGACTATTTTGGGCATTCCTCCTACAACCAGGAGAGCTGAGCAGTTTGCTGCTCCCTGGGATGAGGCCACAGACACCCACAACAGCTGGTCTGGGAATGCCAAGCATGATCAAACACAAAGGAGGAAGCTGCCAGGCTGAAGCTGTTTGTTATCCTTGAGAGAGCCTGTCAGCTCAGCTGTGTCCAGCCCTGCCCTGCCAGCTGCAGCAGCAGAGAACAGGCTGCAGCATCCCAGAGGGATCCACCATGCCCAGGCAGGGCACTGGGAGGTGAAGGGGAGGGCACAGCACCTACTGCTGCTGCCTTCTGTCACTTCTCTCCAACAGTCAGGGCCACGAGGGACAAGGCAGAGCTGGCAGCCCCAGGAGCAGAAGCTCCTACAGGTGCTGAGGACACCCAGGGCCTGGCTCAGGGTAGTAAATCCAAGCTATAGGAAAAGGTCACCCCAGCTCACCCATCCCTTACAGCCCCCACATCAAGGCTGGAGATCACAAATGTTTCTCTGCCCAATTTTCTGGGAGAAAACAGCAATATCCTGAGTCACAGGAGAGGAGCTGCTCAGTTTACCTTGTTAATGTCAGAGATGAGTTTGCCCTCCCTTGGCATGTACACTTTCTGATTGTTGGCTCTCATTTTGCTTTGGATGGTAAAAAGCAGCACTTCCAGGTTTCCTTTTTCTGTAAATCTAAACAAAATTTTGCAAGAGAATCGAGTTACAATTAAACTTTCATTACTGCTAAGGTATTATCATAGAACAGAATCATAGAATAGTTTGGGTCAGGAAGGACCTTAAAGCCCATCCAGTTACACCCCCTGCCAGGGCAGGGACACCTTTCACTACCCCAGGTTGCTTTCAGCCTGTCCCACCTGGTCTGGAACACTTCCAGGGATGGAGAAGCCACAGCTTCTCTGGGTAACCTGTGCCAGGGCCTGTGCCAGGGCCTGTGCCAGGGCCTCACCACTCTCACAGGGAAGCTCTATAAAACATTTAATATAGTCGACTACAATAAACTATAATAAAGGGCTTGTTTAATATGTTGACATGGTGAATGTTGCATTCACATAAACACCTCCATCTTCTGTGGAAGCTGGGAGCAATGGAAATAGCTCACACTTCCCCTGGAGCCAGTTGGGGCAGACAGCAAAAGCAACTTCACAGAAGTCATCTGCCTGAGTGTTTGGATTTAAATCCCTCGGGGGACAGGAAAAGGCTTTTTTTTTATTCTAGTACGTGCACTGTCCTGGTTGACTCCATCAGCACAAGAAATGAAAGTTTTATTTAAAGCCCTCTGCAGTCAATAAACTCTTCCCACTGTTTTTCCTGTATTGTACGCCTGGGAAATAAACAAACTCCATGGGCATTAGGGAATAGTCTGCAATTTTAGAAGTCTGGATCCTGTGTAATGCTTCGGGTTGTGACTATTATCCATTAGAACTCGTATTAGACAGAAATAATAAACAGATTTGATATCATGATGCTAAAAGAGGCTTTCCAGAAATAAGTTGCCCAGTTTTGCTTGTATCAGTTTAAGTAAGCAGAGCTGTTTGACAAAGCCAGACACGCTTCCTCTTCATGTTGGATAAGCAGTAGGGATCTTTTAATAGCAGCATTTTGGTATTATCCACTGCTATTAAAAGCACGAGTGGTGATATTACTGTACTACCATGGTATGCTATTACCACTCATATGATAAGACAGGCATCCCAGGGCAGGGACAGCTTCCAGGACTCCCACATCCTGGGGGAGACATGCTTTTCTCATTGCTGTTGTTATTGTCTGCACACTGAACAGCACAAGGCAAACGGGGCCCAAGTAACATTGACAAGTACCAATAAGGAATGTGAGAGCTGGGCTCGCTCAGGAAAATAAATTCTTAAGCCACAATTAAAATTACTTGGATGTGTTTGTTTTTAAAAAAATCAATGAGTGACTAAGCCAACAAGACCACTGACTGTTGTGTTAAGCTGAGATTAAACTCACTTGGGTGGTTTCTCCACTGTGCGGTAAGTGTTGAATGCCTGCAGCTGCTGCTGCACCCCAACCAGGGAGTTGGCAAATTTGCGATTGTTGAGGATGATAATGGTTTGCTCAATCCACTCCAGCAGGTCAGAAGCCAGGGACTCATATTTTTCTATCATTTTCTCTGTTTCAATGGCATTGTCAAGCACCTGCAACAGCAACACAACACACATGAGTCACAAGGGCAGTGCTCTTCAGTCATTTAAATCCAACAAGCCACATAAAAGAATCTGCTGGGAGACTTGAGTTGTGAATCAGAGTACTCACTGCTGGGATCCCTGAGGAATGACAGCTTGGCATTTTTCAGCACTAAATTCCCAAGATCCCACAGCAATAGGGGAGTAGAGCTGAGCTCACACACTGATTCATGTTCAGTCTGCCAGCTGTAAGGATGGGAGTAATGTCGCCAAGTGACAGAGAATGGCTGCACATGTTTTAAATGAGGGACTTTTCCAGAGGAGATGGAGGGCCCAGAAGGAGAGGTGCAGTTAATGAGAAAGGAAAAGTAGCAATGATGCAAAGTTAACAAGCAAAAGTAAAACACCAGCCAAGTGTTTTCTAAGGTGAGGCAGCTGGAAATTAACTACTCCTCAGTCACAAGGGAATATTTAACATTCAAAATATGTTCAAAATCAAAACAATAAAAATTACCTGAGAGTGGACTCTTAAAAAATTAACACGCAAGAGGAAAAAGAAAACCAGAAATATTTCACCTGCTTAGTAACAATTTATAATTTAAACAGACAGACCTTTCCAATACGTTTTCCTTCGACAGCCAAAGCTTTCATCTTGGAGAAGTAGTGGTAATATGTCACCACATAGGTGATGATTGACTTTTCATCAGGGTGATCAACACTGATATCTGCAAACCAAACAAGAGTTATCTCAGCATGCTGAGGCTGCAGGGGTTATGCCAACAGAGCTCTGAGTGCACCAAGGATGCATTTGGGAGGCAGAGATGGGTTCAGAGGCAGTTCAGTCTCTAAGGTTGGTGTCCTAATAAAAAGTAAATTGAGCAGCCTTGCACTGGTTCTGGCAGTAGTGTGGACTGGAGCTAGAGCTTGGGGTCTTTACAGTCAGGTTCCAGACTTTGCCACAGCTTGTGCACATCCAAATAACTCCTCTGCTGTGTGCGTTGACAGAACTACTGTTAATTGACAACTTCAGTGCTGTGTCAGCATTTGGAGAGAGGAATTCAAACCTATGTCTGTCCAGGTGAATCTGAGAGATACAGGGGGAAAACAAAATATTTCCTCTCCTGCAGCAATTCTGAGGCACTGGAAGACAAGCAAGAAGAAACTTGCCCTAACACATCACTCCTGCCCTGTGACACAAAAGGCTCTTGCCCCAGCACTGGGAGCACACACATGGAAGCACAGGCTGAAGCTCCTCTGCTCCTCTTCTTTCACAGAAGGAAGCCTCTGACTGGAATGACTTTATGGACACATGGCCAGGCCAACAAACTTATCAGATGGCAGTAAATAAACACAGGATTAAGGATTCTTGTGCTACTGCAGCTCTGTTTGCTGCTGGAGACATCTCACATTCTCTCCCTCCCTCTCTGCCTGTATCACCAGGTGAGTCAGCAGCATGCAGCTGCTCTTGGACACAAAAAGCTGTCACAGAGATGTGCTCTGACATGGAGGGGTGGGAGGAAAGAGCCCTTAAGTGCTGAAAATGCTGAAATTCTTACCCTCGGGGTCCAGGAGCTTGGTAAGACCAAGGTGCTGCTCTGCAAGGTTAAAAGCATTCTGCAGATTGTAGTGTGCATTTGATTTCTTCAGCTTGTCAAAATCAATCAGATCAGGCCTAGACAGGGTGGAAAATTCTTTAGATTTCCCAAAGCACAGTGCAGCCACCCTCAAATGAACTAAAATCTCCAACCCTTAGAAAACCCAGCCAAGATTTCATGTGCCTTGTGCATTTCCCAGCAGTGTTAAAGGAATGAAGCAATGCCCAGCACATGGCACAGCAGGACCTGGCCATGGGAGAGAACAGGGGAGAGCATAACAGCAGGGAAGGTGACCCTGGAGAAGAGAAGAACAAAGTTGTGGTCATGAGTCTCTCCTCATGCCCATGGAGGCGTGCAATCCACCTGGATAACTCCACCTGAGCTTGCCATGAGCAGCATCCCCAGCCACAGCAGCCTGGCACCACATCTGGCCACCTCTGGGCAGGGATTTCCTTTTCCTCCAGGCTGCTCTGGGTGTGCTTCCCCACTCCCACCCCCAAATTCAAGATGTGGACATGGGTAACTTACTGAGGTACAAGAACCAAACCCAAATAATCACAGGTGTAATTTATGCTCTTGAAACCAAACACCACCTGTTCTGACTTGTGGTGTGAGAAGCTGCTGCCCAGCCAAGCTCACAATGACCACAAGAGCTGTAAAGCTCAAAACAAGGCAAGCTGCTGTAAAACTCAGCAACTCCTCAACTTCCTGCTCTTGATGGATTTTTAAAATCAAGCTGCAAGGTAGCTACAAAACCAGGGCAGACATTGAGCCACACATACCTGTGCTTATGGATCAGTGCATTGAATGCCATCCCATCCCTCCAGCTTGTTGTAAAGTTGTGGATGTTGACGTTGGGGTACCTGCAGAACAAAAACAAGGAGAGTGCAATCAATACAGCACCCCCAGTGTAGCTCTGCACACTCTGGCACCAAAAGCCAGAGCAGAGAGACATTAAATCATTATTTCTTCAGAATAAGGTGAAAAAGAGTCAGCATATTACTCTATATATATATTCATGGATTATCAGATTGGTGTGCTTATCACCCAGCATTAACATCACAAATTCAGACTTTTCTGACTTGTAAACATCAACTCACTTGTCACTCTCTCTGAATCCACTTAAGAAGAGAGACATTTGCCCATTCAAAATTATTTCAACCAAAACCCAAAATGCTGTAAGGACTCTAGAGATAATAATTTAATCCACACTCACCCAGCTGTTTTCATCTGGCACCACAAAAGCAAAGCATCTTTAGCAGATTTCTTCTCTTTGTTGTCCTCAGTTTCAACGCTGATATCTTGGATCTAAAAGTAACAGAAGATTTCAGTATTTCTCTGAGAAAACACACCATCTTTATGGAAAAGGTGAAAGGAGTGCTGGGAATTACCAAAATTAATGCTATTAAATGTTCATTACTATGCTATTTATTATGAGCTATATGTTTATTATATGGATGTATTATTCTTTCTGCAAAAGGACTACCCAGCCTTTTTTAACTGAGGGCAAAGACAACTATGTAACTTGTTGGAAAACAAGAAATCTCAAGCCTTAGCTGGGACACTAAAATAATTCTTGTGGGCACCCTTAATCCATGTCAGTGCCAAGCCAGCCAGGTTATGGATAACCAGCACAGAGATGGAGAACAGCATTTCCTCCTGGATCTAGTGTAGAGACTGGAGCTTCACATTTATCAGTGATTTAGAAAAATGAATTTCCCCACAGGAAACTCCCACCACAGGTCAGAAGCACTACAGAGATGGATTTATCCTGACAGGTTCCCAAGCACTTCACCCTCCCATCAGCTGGGAGCCCTCTGCTCCTAAAATGCACAGTGAAGAATGTGACAAACAGGCGTGGAAAGCTCATCCTGTATGTGTGTGCACACAACTCTACCTGGAATCTCAGGATAATAGTCCAAATAAGGCCAAGTGTCAGCCTGTGATTCCCATCCACAATATCATGGGATCCCATGTTTTCTAGGTGCACTCGTTGCTCTTTCAGGAACTGGAGGGCTTTGTCCACATTCTCCAGGCAATGGATGCGCATCCTTCCTTTAGTTGGTTTAGGCTAGAAGGTAAAAGGAAGAATAAAAACATTGATTACTGTAGATGGGAGGGGAGAAAAAATCAGAGCTTGTAAATTCTTCAGTCCTGGTCAGTGCATCACCACTCCCAGGCAGCAACACTGTATTTTTTCCTCAAATTCCACTCTTTGCATCTTCCAGCCCATATTCACCAGGATAATGGAAGCAGGCACCAAACCTACAGTAGAAAACTCAATATCCTGGACCTGAGCTGGACATATGGACTCAATTTCATTTGCCTTTCAAGGGATTTTTCCTGCTCACTTCCCTCATGTCTCCTCTCTAGGATATTCCCTCACAAGCTCAGATTTGAACTGTGAGCTAGCCAGGAAATCTCCAGAAGGAAGTTGCATTGCTTTTCTTTAGTCAGTAAACCAGATAAACAATAAGGAAATAACAGAGATTGATTACAAATTTTTCTTCATAGGGAAAAATACTAATTAAAAAATCAGTGACACCAACATAACATAATTACATGAAGGCCCAGTGCAACTGCAAAAACGCAATGATTGTGCTATCAGCATGCAGAATTCTGCTGTAAAACTGAATAAAATTAAAGGAACTTTGTTGTGCAGAAAAGGATTACAGCTGAATAGCCTGTTCAGTGTTCACTGGGATGTCACCAAAGATAGTCAGCCAAACAACTAATTGACATAATTTCCTTGTTTTCTGCAGTGAATGTAATTAACTGGCCATGGAAATAGCTCAGGCAATATCCTTGCTCCAGCCTGAATTCAAGGGGAAGAGTTTTGGCCAGTGCCATGGTACAGTCCCTGGAAACACAGCCTGTGCCACAGAGGATGGTGGAGAGGGAAGCCATGCAGGAAGATGCTCTTTGGGACACCCTAAGGCCACCAGCTTCAGCCTCAGTCAGCCTGAGTCTGTTCTCCTCCTGAGGCTGGGGAATGATGCAGGGTCAACCCACAGCTCCCAGCAAGGGGGACAATTTCCAGGAGCCCCCCACTGCTTCGGGGTACAAAAGGCCCTCCAAAGAGGCCCAGATTGCATGTGCAGCCTGTGCACACCCCATCCATCCCAAACACTGTCACCACAAAGAGCCACAGCTGAACAGGAGCAGGAGGAGCTGCGTGGCTGGCTGAAGCCCATCAGAGATTCCTCACCCAGCAGGGACAATCTGGGATCCAGCCCTTAGCTGGCACCATCAATCATCAGGAGTGTAGAAAGCTGGACCTAAGACCTGACTGAACCGTGTGTAACAAAACACAGGTGGGAGGGAGTTCCAGGGCAGGAGGGAAGGTGGAGGCCTGGCTGCACCCCCAGCTCCAACCCACAGCTCATCTCAGCCCATGGCCACACCTGGAGCCCTGGAGCAGCTTCCCCGGCCTGTTCACCTGCACAAGGATGTTCCCAAGGCTCAGGAATGACTCTGGCTGTGGCCATTTCTCAGCAGCAGTGGCAGACCCCAACCTGTCCCCCCTGCCTTAACACAGCCCTTCTCACTGCCCAAAGCAGTACCTGCACCACCTCTACTGCCTCAAACTACTGAGCAGGAAAGGATTCAAAAAGCTCTTTTTGTGCTCTCAGAAGCTCCAGTGCCATGGTTACAGAGCCAGAACCATTCACCAGAGATGTTTCATGTAAAGGAAGAGGCATCTGAGTCTGGTTTGTGCAAGGTGTGGCTGTGCTTGCCACACTCCCCTGCATAGCCTCAGGATGAGGCATAGTGAGACAAATCTTGCACGTTTATTGGGTTAACACAGATCCAGACACTGAGTGGAGGGAAAGAAAGTACCAAACTCACAGTCTTCACATGCACATTACAGGAAAACTGGTTGTACATCAAAACCCTTCCTCTTTTCCAAGTGAAAATGTGACAGAATTCACGACAGAGAATGTGCTTTGAGTGGTTTGACCTTTGAACATCCAGGAATTGTAAGGAATTTACTAATCCTTAATTTAGTTATAGAAGAAACTGAGCTAAATGCTTAATCTTAGGCTGAAAACAATTCCCAGCTTTATTTTTCTGTTTGAGAGAAGCTGGTTAACAGTGTGTGCAAAGCAAATTACAACTGTCCTTTCATGCTGGCTGGATTGTTTCCCACTGTGCTCAGTGAGAGCATTGCATGCTATCAGTTTCCTTCCAAACACTGCTGTGCAGAGGACATTATGCTGTAAGGTCTGGACTAAATACTGGGATTAGGAATCAAACTGAGCAAGGCCAGGAAGATGTAGGTGTTGCTGTTATTGGATGCTCTCATTCTGAGTTTCTCCAACACACCTCCAACGACTGTGGGTTTTCATCACCACAAATCACAACAGGTTTTGGAAAATTCAGGGTTTGTGCAATCAAAGTGAGAGGGCAAAGAGCAGCCCTGCTTCCCTGAATGGCATACAAAACCCTGGACTCTGCTCCACAGGTTCCAGCTCCAGAATGTGAATCTCAGTTTCAGAAGAGAGGAAACAACATCTATTTGTTCCACTGCACCAGTAAATACATCAAGTTTATGGGATATTCATCTATGCTAGCTTCTGCTTTCTTACCATTTGATGTTTCTTGTCTTGATTTTAAGCCTTCTGTGTAAGGTATGTCTTCAGATTTCCCTGGGGTGCTATGGAGATGTCAGAACCTACCTAATATTGACTAAAATAAATTCCAAAACCTGAAGAACACCAGCAAGTGGATGCTGCATGGCAATCCTCCTGGAATATTTTTGGTGTGTGTAAGATCCTCCTGGAATACTTTTGGTGTGTGTAATTGTCTCAAGGTTTAGTGCATTGCGTTTACTCTTGTTTGCAGAGGAAGGTGTGGTGGAATGCACTGTTCAAACAGAGCCTGCTGTCCTCCAGCCTCAGATAAGGAAGCTGCAGAAAGAATGTGTGGTGGTACAGGCAGCTGCCAATGCCAGACACAAACAATGATGCAAGTGCAGCTCCAGGAGGCTCCTGTCCTCTCCCCACCTCCCAGCTGCCTCAGCCCTGTTTGCATTTTCCAAAACCTGGAGTGAAATATGGAAATGAACGGTGCAGCCACAGTCATGGGACTGCTCTGAGTTTCCTATTTGCTGCTGTAAGTCAAATCTTGGCAGGCAGACAGGCAGATTTAACCAGAGGTGACATAGTTGGTGTCTCAGCCTGCAAATAATGGGGCACGTTGGTCTCAACTATCCCTGTGTGAGGACCACGTGCTACCTGCAGTGAGCACATCAAACCCAACACACGGCTGAGGTCTTGCAGAGACAGAGAGGGGCTCTGAGCAAACTGCAGCTGATGAACACCAGGATTTGTTACCCCATCCACACGGGAACTTCTGTGCATGTCACAACCCCCTCATCCTCCCAAATGCATTCAGACAGCTCCTCTCCTGCCTCTCCCCCCCCTCCCACACCACACCGGGCCATATGTTCCACTCATTAACCAGAGTCTTAAGCCACTGGAGCTCCACTAACATGAGAGCTTGCTGACAAGTGATTACCCAGCCCCCCACAGCCTTGGGTCTTAGCTAAAGACTCGTATTTATTTGAAAAGATTGCTCTAAATTAGGCAGTTAAGAGCATCACCATCATTAAAGGAACTGAAGGAGAAGCTGATACCCAGCCATTTCCTGGCACTCAATTTTTCTCTTGTGCAGCAGCATTTCCCACTACAAGGACCTTCTTACTCACCACTCCTTGTGCAGGTACCAAGGGTGTGCCTCAGCATATCCAAAGAAAGAATTTGATCCGTTTATTTAAATTGATTTTGCATATTTCTCTAACCAAAGAAAGCCCAAGCCTTATCTATCTGAGTAAAATGAAGTACACTCAGGGACATTCCTCAGCAGTGGGGTGTAATGAACACCACACCTGTAGCTGTTCCAGGGTGGCTTGGCCCTCTCCAACTGTTGTCCTGCACAACCCTGGCACGCTCTGGGAAGGGAGCAGGGATTTGCCAGGCCTGCACACCTGAATCAGTGCAGGGTTTGTTAGCAGAGAAATGGGTCACTGCCCACAGGGCCCAGGAATGTCCCCCAGCACATCTAACTCACCACCCACCACCAAGGGATCTAAGGGGCTCAGGAACATTTTGTACTCTGTGCCTGTCAGATTTGGGAGCAGGGAACATGCTGCTGGAAGCACTCAGCATGTTACCAGCAAGGAACCTTTGAAAAACACTTCCTTTGATTCCCACTGAAGCCAGTAGGAAAGCATGTTAATGGTAACTGATTCCAGTCAAAGCAATAGAACTGGTTCATTTTTTTCCTTTCATATATAAAAAGACATTTTCAGTGCGGAACTCTCAACACTCAGATTTCCTATACTGGAGTCGAGCAAAGGATTCATAAAACCCCACCCAAACCCAACACAACTCCCCCCACAATGGATACTGATGAGCACTTACAAGTCTCTCTCCTGAAAGCACTTCCAGGAGTTTGATGAGCATCCTCCCATCTCGAAGGTCAGTGTACAGGTCTGTAATTCGGCAGGACACACGAGCCAAGTGGGAATTCACCCACTTTGTGAAGGTCTTCTTCTGAACTGCCTCACGTTCATCTATGGGGAAAACAACATAATGTTACTCAAAATAAATCACAGCTCGTGTTTCCATGTGAAACTGGGATGCTCAAACATTAAAGATTAAATCAAAAGCATCTTTTGTTTGTGTTGGGAGAATCATTGATGAAATCAGGACTTTTCATTGAAAACCCACCATTCTTCACTTACTGAGTTCACCTGTTCTAGAACACACACACAAACCCACAACAGATCCCCCAAAATACCACAAGTCATTTTGGATTAAGACAAATATGATAGAGAGCAGACATCAAATCTTCCCACTGACTTTTTTCCCTTTTCATGACAATATTTATTTGCAGATTCAACATTTATAACTGTATTTACACAATGTCAACATGAATTTTTCCATAACTGCATGCCTGAGGTAGACAAGCATTTGTATCATGCCATAGAAAAATAGATTCTTTCCACCTTCCCTTCCCAGAGTCTATCACAACTGTTTATAGAGGAAAACATTGGCTGTGAGAGCTGTCTTACTGCACAGGCTCACTGCAGTCCACATTAATTCACAAACTCCTACCCAGCTATCTGCCAAGCCCAGAGCTCTCAGACAGAAAACATTATACACCTCTGTGGTTACATTCTTTTGCCAAAGGCTTTGGATGAAGCCCTTCCTTGTCAGCCAAGAGTCATTTCACTGAGCTGGGAAATACTACAGACCAAATTTGTCAAAACACAGGTGCTCTGACTCGGACTCTGAAAGCCACAGTTAGACAGATGAATGAAAGTGCTCTGCTTTCCCAGGCAGACAAGATTCCAAGCCTCCCACTAGTCTCTATAAAGCTGTTGGCATGTGCAGGAACAGGACATGAAGACAGATTAATCCTAAACTACAGCATCCCCAGCTCTGAAAGCTCCAAGAATGTTGCTTGAAACACAGAGAACATTCAAGACCTGACTGCCCAGGGATTTGGTGGATGCTGTCCTCCCAAAGGAAGGATGTGATCCCTTCCTGGCAGTGCAGCATGGTGGGGGCATGGTCCCAGCATGTTCATAACCAGTCACTGCCTCCAGGACCTTGGGGACAGCAGCAAAAATCTGATTGTGGTGATGTGAGAGGACATGGATGCTGATAGTGAAGAGGACAGAAAGCTGGGGACCAAGTAAAATAAAAAAAAGACAGGAAGAAGAGAAATCAGGTAACAGAACTGTGGTGAGTGGGAGGGAGAGCAAACCTGCAATGAGTGGTGGTTTGCACAACTGCAAAAACCCCACCCTAAGATTTCAGTTCCTCCCACTTATTTCTGAACTTGTCCTTCCTACCCAAGTGCTTTGACATGACCAAATCTACTGCCCTCAAACTGCCCCAATTTTGACATTTTTTACTTACCTGTAAGGTGTGAAATTACAAACGTGTCTTGGAAAAATGTAAAAGCTGGGGTTAGTGACATAACAATGTGCTTTAGGTGAACTGACAGTTTGCATTTTTGTGTTTGCCCTCACTCTGTATTAGAGCAGAGGATCCCTTGATAGAGGAAGAGAACAGGAAATCAGTAGGAACTGCAGCGAGTGTCTACTAGCTTTAAATATATTTTTAATGAACTATTTATAGCAAGTGCCTGAGAATGTTGAATCTGCATATCTGTTTTTCTAGTAATCCATGCTTTTACTTGAAGTACTTTTTTAAAATGAGTCACAGTAGAGAAACCTTACAATAGTTGGTGCTTTTTAAAGAAAATTCCAACAGAAATTATGTCTCTTTTCACCAGCTTGTACAAGCCCCAAAACAGCTCAGCAAGTTTATTTAGTCATTGTAGTTTCTACACAGAAGCACAACATTCAATGATCCCTGTGCTTACATTAATTCCAAAGAGAAATGCCAATGTACAGGACTTTGAAAATAGATTTACAAAGTATTATCTAAAACAAAAAGAGCTATCAAATACCGTCTTAAAGGCAACAACTAAAAATATATTTGGTCAAAAATTATGGTTATCAATAATCCTCGCAATTTGGGGTCTCAGTGAAAGTAAAGAGAGGGGAAAGAACGTCCATGTGGGTTTAGTAAAAGGAGATGAAGAGTCAGAGCCTAATTTTGAACAGATGAAAGACATGATGTGGGAAATGCAGAGACACACCAAGTCATGTTGTGAAACCTTTGAAACCCATGGTATTAACTGACACCAGCTTGGGATTTTCTGGTGTTGAAAGCAAGTCAAGGAAACCAACAGAGCAAGCAGCCCTTCCAGGACAGGGAAGACAGGTCTCTCCTGGGAACACCGTCCATGTAGCTCTGAGGCCACTTTCCCAAAAAGCTTACCCACTCCAGCACTTTCAGTGGCCCCAAAGCAGGACCAAGTGCATTTTTCAGGCAGTGGGGACTCGGAGAAAAAACTCTGAGAAAGTCTGACTGACTTCTTGTCTTGAGTGTAGCTCAGAATCCTTAAGCACAGTGAATTATCAGGGAGGGAGAGGATGGGAGCCCAGCCTGAGTGGAGGCTCTCTATGCTGGGGGAGCTGATGGTGGTGCCCTGAGGAGTGTTTTCTTTACTCTAGAGTTCAAAGCCAGCCGCTGCCTCTCCCCTTCTGCTTTCCCATTTCCTCAGCCGTGCTCTCGGTGGCCTCGATTTCCTGTTTACTGCGAGAAGCTGCAGGGTCCCGTTGGTTTCTCTGGCTCCCCACCTCCGTCCCCGCCCTTGCTCACTCTTGCCTGAGCTCCTCTCACCTGATCCCCACCCATCCTCTGTGGAACCGGCCTCCTCCCTGCTGGCCCCACCGCTTAAAAACAGAGTAAAAATCTCTGCTGTAAAAAGCAGCTGTGCTGAGCCTACAGTCACACGAGCTCCAGCAACTTCAGTGCTGGAGTTTATTCATGGCTTTTCACTTTCTCTCCATCTCTCCTCTGCTTTACAGCAAGCAGGGCCCAAAGCAGGGAGATCCCTGATTGTCTGGGTGCAGCCTCATGGGAAAACTGTGGCACCACACAAGGCCGGGCCTCACATGCCACTGCCAACTTTTGGGGACAACCAGCAACTTATGTCAGAAAAATGCCACTGGAGAGACACAGCAGCCCTTTCAGGCTCCTAATGGGGCGGTCACCCTGGAAGGCCAGGCTTTATCCTGCACTTGGCACAGGCAGAGCACAGCTCTAATTTCCCACTGGCACTCTCAGGCAGAGAAGCCCCTGGAGGGAGAAGGCACAGCCCTTCTCACCCCGCATCACTTCACTCCTCTTGCGCTCCCACAACGTGGGAAAGCAAACCAAGCCCGTTTGGAAAGTGGTGTGACTGGGGTTGGTCATGTTAAAACTTCTCCTGATTATTTCTACATGGTGTTTCACAATGACAGCAGGCTTTTGCAATGCTTTTATCAATCCTTTCTAACTGATTAACTATTTTTCTGCTCTGGGGTTTCAGGCTGAAACACACACATAATTAAAACAAAGGAATTTTGGTTGTATGTTTCAGATAAAGAAAGATACATACAGAAATGTGGTGCTTAGAGCTCTGACAATTTGCTTAAGCAACAACTGTGACTCTCTTAATGTGCAAAGGCCTCCACAGTAAGGACCAGGTGCATTCATGAGTGGTGACTCCAGGGATTTAACATCAGCCATGAGCCCTAAATGCTATTTACAAACCTCATGTGATGGTTTTCACAAATGTCCTTCATATTTTCAAAAACACAGTTATGGATTTTGAAGATTAATTAAAACGAGAGGATATGGGTGGAGCTCTAAGAGTCCTACAGCTTGTGAAAACATTTGTTTCCCAAGGGTAAAGAGAAATGAGCAATGTGCAAAACATGCACAGCAGGAAAACGGAAGCCACTCTCAGAGCAGTATTGATAATAGAGAATCCAACTTATCTTGAAGCAACACTGGGAAGGAAATTTCCTTTACGTGGAAGGCCCCTTGACAATGCTACCACCAGACAGGCTTGCAAACCCCAGCACTGTCAGCGTGATGCATCAAGGACTGACTTTGTTTAGGAGTTGAGTAAACAGACCAGAGTTGGTACACCCAAAGCATAAACTGAGCTGGACAGGATCATAAACAGGCATCTAACCCCTTCCTCGCCTGAGGGTAGATCATTCTTTTGATTTGATGAGAAAACATCTGACAAAAATGCAGTCCACTTTCTGAAAGCCCAGAGCTCAGTTATCGAGTCCGCAGTGCGGGACAGTGGGAGGGGGGCCACACACACCACCCTGCTTGTCACACGCTCAGCTCTGCTGGGTGAACTCAATAGGGCTGTACCAGAATAATGGTGAATTTGTTTTAATAACTGCCCTGGGAAAGGCTACAGGAGCTGGCTGAGAGCAACGTGGGCCCCGTGACCCTGTGTACTCCCACATGCCAGCGGGCGTTACGGGCCCCAGGGCCTGTGCGTGCAGCAGCACTGACCGCAGCCGTGGCAAAGGTTACCTGTGTGGTCACCTGCCTGCTAAAAACAGCTTCCAGACACCCTGATGGCTTCCATACCGGTCAAACCACATTTCAAGCAAACTGACCTTGAATCCCTTTCAAATGGAGTGGTAAATCTGTTTGGGTCCCGTTGCTGCCAGCCCTGCACAGGTAAAATGACTTTGGGTGTGTGGCATCTCTCACCAGCACTGGACAGGGACAAAAGCCTCCACACAGCAAAGAGGGCTCAAACAGTGAAACTGGAGCACAAAAAGGAGAGCTGAAAGGAGCAGTCTGGGACTGCTGCTGGGCACTCAGCCCCTCAGGACAGCCCAGCCATCAGTGGCACCAACAGCCTCCCTGCCGAGCCCAGCCCAAGGGCAGTTGCTCTTGGCACTGGCACTATCCATGGATCCCTGCAGTACCTCAAGCAAGACAAATTACAGATTACTTTTAATCCCTAACTCCAAAACCTCCATCTCCTGCAGGTTTCCATCTTATACTTCCATGCTGGAAGTAATTTCTCCAGCTTAAAATGATTACTTTTTTCACTACAGCAGCCAGTGTGTGCCCTACATGAAGCCCTTCTACATGCACTGACTCAGAGATCAGCTGAGCACTGCTCTAAGCACACCACTTCTGCTGATACCCACTATCCACAGCTTCCCAGAATTTCCCAGATCACATCCACATGTAACAGAGTCCAGAGAAATCAGTTTCCTTTCACAGGACAATGTTCCTGTTGCTATTGGTGTTTAGAATGCAGGTTATCACCCTATGCTTTCTCACAGATGAGAGGATGCACAGTGAAATAGCCACTAATATTCACAGCTTCACAAATTCCAGCTGTGTTTAGAGGTTTTTCAGTAGAGAAAGATGTGTGAGGGAAAGGCAGATCAGCTACTGGGACCAGAATTTGGTAATCAAATAAGATTTTATCAATAAATAACACGAACAGAGGTGCTGTGATAACCTTCACTGTTTGTTGGAGTAATCGAGGAGCGATAGAGAACATGAAATAACTCTAACATGGGTCCAGCCTCTGGTATTCCAGGCAGGCTTCAATGGAACAACCTGGTACCAGTGCTGTAAATCAGCTCCTGCTCCTTGGATTCCCTGCCCAAATCGAGGGCGATGTGCTCAGAAAAGGCTGGGGACTGCCAGCAGCCCTGGGCTGTGCCTCAGGCTGGGGAAGAGGCTGAGCCCGGGTTTGTGTGCTGCTCACAGCCCAGCAGGACCCCACCCTGGGGTGAGACCCCCTGTGGGACTGAGGCTTGTGGGGTGTGTAGCTATGCAAAGCACTGAGCTGATGCACCACTAAATATAGCCCGGAGGGTAAAATGCACCTCAGTGTATCCACTGAGGATCAGCTGAGGAGAGAAACATGTGGCTTGGGTAAACACTCCTGAAGTGATGGCCTTTCCACATGGTCCCACACATGCTGTGTTAGTCCTTGGGCATAAGGAAGCCCAGAGAACAATGCAAAAGCATGCACAGCCAGGCATGCTTATGTCTAAATGGAGTCTAAATGGAAATATATTGGAATTGATCTACAGGGGAGAAAATGAAGGAAGGAGGAAAGATCACTATTAGCTATCAGCAGAGAAAAGAAAATTTTCTCTTAACATTCAAGTTTCTCTTAATATTAAGGTGTCCTATAGCAATAAACTGAGCTGCTTTTCTCTAGCTGCAGATGACAGGTTAGGACTGAAAACTGAGATTGCTAAAAATGGAAGAAACAGAACTTAATGTAGAAAACACAAGTCCATAGTACATATGCAGGGATGAGGAAAAAAATCTGCAGGAAGTCAAATTTACACATGACATACAGAGAAAATGACACACAGGGGTCCAGTGCTTAGGAAAAGGCATCTCCTTCACTTTAATCTTGCTGACAAGTTTACCATGGAGGAATGGGAGTGGAGCAGCTGATCATTCTCATGCAAATAGGATGCATTTGTTACTGGTTATTTTATGACACAAAGTGGAGGGACTTCCAATCTGAACTGGTGAGATCACATCAAAGCTTTTACGTGCTCCAGCATGACTTAAACAAGAACTTGAATGCAAATGTTAAAGATGACAAAGCAATTGAGGGGATTTTGTTCGTGCTATGTTTAGCTGGTGATTTAATTAGGAGGAAAATCTTTGCTGCTTTCCTGACTCTGCTACGTGGAGACAATTGTGGAGAAATCAGGGGTGTGTTCAGCAATCCTTTTGCTTTTACTAGTAAGCACCAGCCAGCTGCTAAATCCTATTAAATATCTACCCTTCCCTAATAAAGGTTACAGCATGTGACCACTTTCACTGCTGAAAATGCTCTGGAAAAGAAAAAAATGAAAAGCTACGTAATGCAGCATGTGGAGTAAACAATTCTGCTGCTTTCTGTCTTTGATGGCACTAAACCTCCCTCACACAGTGACATGATGCACACAACAATGCCCAGGAAGCCAAGCTTTATGGGGTGTGGGAGAGCAGATCCCTTAATTGTCTTTATTTTTACAGAGAGTTGATGGCATTTTGGTGTCAGCAACACAAAAATAAACCTTCCACAAACCAGATGTGGATTTGAGTACAGGAATGACTATGTTTATCTGCAAAAAGTTATTGTAAAGCCTCCCATAGCAAATAAATGTAGAAATCATCTGGGTTTAACAGATTAAACTGGTGGAAGAACTCAGCTTTTGATTTATAGTTTTTGTTTCAATTCAGAAGTTGAAGATGACATATTTAAGGAGATTTAGAGGAGAAGATGCCCAGCTCTCCCTGCATTGGTGATGGCTGTGTGAACTGCTGGTTTAACTTTGAGGGACTGGAATACAAACCTGTGTAACCATCTCCCACAACATGCCCAGCTCCCTCTGTGGAGAACACCCATCAGAGGGCCCATTACAGCAACAGCAACCAGTCAGCTGCTCTTTTGCTTCTCCAGGAACCCCACTGACTGCTTGTTCTTCTGTATGCAAAGCAGCTATCTAAACACCACCTTTCTGGTGAGCCATTCTAATGCTTTAACACTTCTGGGGGCTGCTCTTGGAACTACCTACACCCACCTTCTGCTTCAACCACCACTGCCTAGCCTGGGTTGCACATGACCACTGAACAAAATAATCACAAGGACCAAGGCCTGAACCCCAAACTGTATCACAGAATCAGAGATCAAACTGATTTAGGTTGGACAGGACCTTAAATATAATCCAGTTCCACCCCTCTGCCATGGGCCAGGACACCTTCCACATTCCTCTGAGCCAGGTTGCTCAAAGCTCCATCCAACCAAGCCTTAAACATTTCCAGGAGGTGCCACAGCTGCTTTGGGCAACCTGTGCCAGGGCCTCAGCACCCACATAGGGAAGAATTTCCTCCCAATATCCCATCCAACCCTACTCTCTGCCAGTGTGAAGCCATTCCTCCTTATCCTGTCACTCCACACTCTTGTAAATAGTGTCTCTCCATCTTTCTTGTACCCCCTTCATGCCACAGTCAGGTGACCCTGAAGCTTCTTTTCCTCAAGCTGAACAATGCCAATTCTCTCAGTCTTTCCCAAAGGAGAGGTGCTCCATCTCTCTAATCATCTTGGTGGCCTCCTCTGGGCCTCTCTTCCTCCTTTCTGAAGAAAGGTGTTACAAAACCATATCTACAGCAAAATAGCAGAAGTCCAGATGAATAAAGGAGTAACTTTTTGGCCTCATGAGGTGAAGTGTTCAAATGGGCCTCCTTTAAAAAGCAGCATGGAAAATGTCTCAGTGCTGTTGGTATTTTACACAAAAGGACACAAACCCCTCATGGCCAATTTGATGTCAGTGCTTGTTGCTACTTTTCCCTTTTGCGTAAGAAAAAAATCACTTCATCAAAAGGAGCATGGAAAAAGCATCTGCCTGTCCCAGGACACTGACTGTGAAACTCCCACAGAAGAACAATGAAAACCTGAGGTCACTGCACTGTTTCAAGTACACACAATCTTGGGGGGTCTTGGCAGTTTCCTTTAGAACACATTATATGCATAATGTAGGGAAATGCCAGGGGATTTTTGAGAGGGACAAAAACATTTTTCTATACTTCTCCAAACCACTCTTTGATTTGCAGTGCTGAATGAGGATGAGAGCAAGGCTTGGCATGAGCAGGGAATATGCCAGGTATTTCCCTACGTCAGATACTTCTTATTTCTTTCTGTGTCCAGCAAATCCAGCAGAATGAGAATTTTTACAGTGGATTCCCACTTGTCTATGGGAAGGAAAGCAAGAGTAGGAAGAAGGAGCTGGGGGATTTATAATTTCTGTTGTTCTCTTTTCCTTTCAGCATTTCTCCCTGTCCTCAGCACTGCAGGAAATGCAGCTGCTCTCACAAGACTACTGGCACTGCTATTCCCACAGTGCAATTCCTACTGGTCCTGTGCCCAGCCTGGGACTCTCGCTCGCCAGGGATTTGGAAATACAGAATTGTAACTGACATTAACCAGAGATGGGCCACAGAGAGGTGAGCACCAGGACTCAGCACTTCCTGTGAGGACAGCAAAGTGCATGGTGAATCCCATCTTTTCCAGAGCAAACCCCAGCACTGTGGGCAACCACTTCCAGTGGCACATGCCACCCTAGAGGGAGAATGCCAGGAATGCAAGGCTGGGGGGAACTGAGCAAGGACAATCCTGATGGGTTATCCAGGAAAAAGCTGTCACTGTGAGGGTGTTGGGACACTGCCTCCCCCACAGGCTGTGGGAACTCCATCCTTAGGGAGATTCAGAACCCAGGAGGACAAATCCCTAAGCAACCTGATCTACCATGGGAGTTGCCCCTGCCTTGAGCAGGTGTGCTGGAACAAATAAACTTCTTTTCCAACCTGAAGTATTCTGTGATTTTATGAATTTAAACAAGAAGAGGCCAGAAGACTCCATTGCCAATATTCCTATAGAAACCCACTGAGGGATTTCAGAGGGCTGTGGGATCTCTTCTTTCATCTGAGCACAAGTTGAGACATTATAGGGAGAGCAAATTCCAAGCTGTAGTATGTTTTGACCATGCTTCTGTAAAAACTCACTGCAATCAGAATAAAGAATAGATGAAATAAAGCCAAACCTTTGTTGGTTTCATGTTTAAATCTAATTTCACCTTAATGACAGAGAAGCATGAATAGAAAATAAAGAAATCTACAATGACTGCATTTAATTCTTTCAAAATATTAAATCTCTGTGCTAAGAGATGTTATCATTATAATTAATTGCTGCTAAATTATAATTTTCATTATCGCAGAAATATTTTAAATGAAAGAACATGTATTTAAATAACCACTGTGTTGATCAGGGATTTATAAGAGCTGAATTCATAGCCTTGCTGAACAATGTGTTTAGTTCCTGCAGTTTCCATGGCCACACAATAATTTGCTATTCTTAATTGTATGCTATATTGTAGAGTCAGATGCACTACACTGTGCTGACACGATGCTGAATAAAAGCAGCAGCACCACAGGTAAGCCAGACCATACCTCAGCAAACTAAATCCCAAAGGTGGAAACTGAATGAATAACAGCAACAAAAATGCTGTAGGTTACAATAAAAATCGCTTATGTAACTGAAGGAACCTTGATATTTTTAAAATTACATTATTTCTAAAATGAGAGCTTTAAAAATGCATCAATTTTAATGAGATTTGAGACAAACTGCTAATAAGAAGCATTAGAGGAAAAATCCCTAATCTTCCCTGGCTCTAATCTGCAAACCCATCATGCAGAGCTCCCAAGAAGGTCCTGGAGTTGGTGTCTTTTGAGATTGGTAGAACTGACACCTTCACCTGTTTGTTTGCTTAAGAAAAGCTACAAAAAAATGAACCATGACCTCAACTTGAACACACATTCCAACTAGTCACCCTGTAAAGGTGTTTTTTAAGAAACCCATGTGGCAATTCAAAAAATAACAATAATAAGACATCTTCCTCTTCATGCCACACCTACTTTATTGGGACTTGAGGCACAAACAAGTTGCCCATGCAATCTAATCTAGTTCCTCACCTCCAAATTTTTTTACTTGCCTGTTTGATTCCAATCCAACAGTCATTTACTGATCTGCTTTTGTAGGACAATGTGGCATGTTTAAGCAAAATCATTTTAGCCTTTGGAATTATGCAAGAGTGGGGAAAACAGATCCCTTTCCAGCACAGTATTTCCTGCAGATGTAATAACTTTCAAAGCAGTACCAGAAAAAAATCCTTTGTTTGAAACCTTTGAAAGTCTCCCTGACATCTAAAAGGTGATGCAAATTTGAAGAAATTGGGGCAAGATTATACTTAGAGTACCTTAAATGTGCATTTTCATCCAGAAACATCTCTTGTTTTTCTAGTCTTTTAAGTGGACTTGTGAGTTGTACTGATTGTGCAAGGCCTTGACTGCAACAATTGGAAGGCCCTACATTGGGACAAAGGTGTGGCTCCTGTGGAAAGGATCCAGGAGAGCTCCCAAGTATTTGCCTTCACTTTTTCTCATTTTTAGCACAATGAGAAAATTATAAAAGCAGTCAAAGACTCCTGATCATAGTCATTTCACTGATGCCTCCTTAGCCATGTTGCACATCATCTTCATATTCTCAAAATGTGTATCGGTGATGTGGCGTTTCCTTTAAAAGCCCCCAAAAACCGAATAAAGCCCCAAACAGATTATGAGGTAATGGCAATTAATAAAGGAAAAGCAACTTCTGAAAGGTCAGCATCTAATTAATGCTCCTAGTTGTCTGTAACAGCAATGTCATTAGAACATAGCTCAGGTATTGGTTAAGCACAGGACTATTGCACATTTGCACAGACTCTTTGTGCTTGCACCCATCTTACACACCTCCAAATCACACGGATACAGGGGTGCACAGGCATGAAAATACCCTGTGGCATCTCACACTCATTTGTATGTTCCTGAAGCCTCAGTCACAGCTCACTGATTTTCAGGTCTCCAAACTTATACACATTTCAGCCTAACTCAGATACACCAAATGTTTATGCAAAAGGCAAAGCCCCATGAATACACTCCTGAATGTGAAGGCCATGGTGACCTGCAGCTGATGCCAGGGAAGTATTTCTAAACCTGGCAACAGGAGCTAAACCAGAAGGGAGAGCTGAGTTGTGCAGCACAGAAAACAAAAGGTGTTCTGGCATTAGGTGGCTCACACAGGTACACCTGAAACCTGCCAGAACTGGATGGGATGGGCCACGCTCATGAGGCTGGAGGAGAAGGAAAGGACACCCACAAACCCAGCACCCTGAAAATGGACGCTGCAGAGATCACACCACCCTGCCCTGCCATTTCAGTCATTTGGGAAAAACAGGGGGAAGTCCCCTTGGAGCTGCTGTTTTATTCCATGCTTGTCCCAGCCCTGCCATACCCAGCCTGGGGAGCAGCTCTGCTGGCGCCAGGGCAGAGCTCCAATCCAAGCCCGCGACGGATGGCACTGCCAGGACGCGCTGCATGGTTAAAGGTTTTACATATTAGGTGTCCTTAAGTGTTGTCTGCTCTCCAGGACAACTTGTGACTGCTTTTATTTAGGAGAAAAGTATGTGCAGTGAGGAATTAGCTGGAACATGGCTGGCGCCAGGCACTGAAGACATGGGAGCATCTTTCAAGTGGCACAGAGCACGATTAGCATCAGTGTGCTGGCAAACACCAGTGCAAGTCAACTGTTAAGAGCAAAGGCTCCAGTAAATAAGGTTTATATAATGGGAATTTTACTCTACACCCTATCAGACATATTTATTTTGGAGAAGAGACAGAGAGAGAAGCATTTATCAGTAGCAGGGGATTTATGGAAAAAATGTTCTGTAACTTCCATGTCTCGCCCTGTGAGTTCCTCTCATAAGGACTGAGGCCACAGCTAAGAGCAACCAGATCCAGATGCAACCAGCACTTAATCTGCTATTAAAGGCTGGCAGATTATCAGTGCACCTGCACAAGTGACAGTGGCCAGGACGTCACCCAGAGAACAGTTGGGAAACAGTCTGCAGCCAATGCCAGTTTTCTGAAGAGACTTCCTTGAGCTAGAAGTGACACACTCTGTTCCTGATCCCAGGGAAGGCCGTGAGAATGAAACTCACCTCAAGCCCCACAGGGTGAACAAAGACACGGGGAGGAAGAACACGAGACACTCAACAACCAAAGGTAAAGATAACTCAAATTATTGAACCTCCTGTGACGAGGATAACAGAAAGGTCAGAAGTTCAGAACATCACCAATATTTGATGTTTCCAGACACCTCCCCTATTTATTCAGAGCCTGCCTTAAGTGCCATTCCGTAATGGCTCTTACTCATGCCAGCCTGCAATCACAGTACAGTCACAGCAGTGATTTCACAGCAGTCTCTCCCATTATATTGCCAGGCAATCTGAGCTGACAGAGGAACACACCCTGAAAAAAGCAGCCGTTGCACTATCAAGGTCTAGCTTCCCTCTAAATAACTGTGGAAAGATACTAAAGTAGATGTAGAATTAATTATTACCCAAAGCAAACCATAGTTGGTTGACTACAGATGGGATGGTCAGGTTTTCACTTCTCTTTTTTCCTGGAACAAAATCATAATCAGATCATATTGTCAAAAACTAGAAACAATTCCTGGACAAAAGGAGCATTAAGAATGGGACTTTGGAGGCTTTTTGAGAGGAGAAGGCAGAAACCAATATATGATATTAGCACGGAGAAGCTGAAGCCAAGAGGGAGGTGTTATTTGAGAAAAATGTGGCAATAGGAGTGGATTTGAGAGACAAAATCCCACAGCACTGTTGGTGCAGTGCCTTTTAATGGGGCTGCATTGGTTTAGACTATCTGAGAAGTGGGTGCTGCATATTGGCTGATTTTCTGCAGTTTGCCAAGCCATTGAGTGAAATTTAGGTATCTTTATTAAACCACAGGGGTTTCATTCCAAGAAAAATCTGGGCAGGCAGTGTTTATTCTGTTCAGATAAACTCTTAAGTCTCTTTGTAACCACATGTTGTTTTGTGTAATCTTTGAAGGCATAAGGTCACCCTTTGCTTGTGATTAGAGTACTGTGGTCACACAGATCATGTTTGTACCTTGCCACAGCACTTTTTCCACTGACCCTTTGGCGAGCAGTTCTCCAGCTCCTCAACCTGAAAACAGTCCCAACAGAACTAAAATAGGCAAGAGAACTTAAAGCCACTAATCTCAAAACCAAACCAATCCTAAGAAGCACGTGCCTGGCCATTCTGGCAATACTGTAGGCAGAGATGTTTGAAGTCTCTGCAAGGACACCAAATACGCCTTCTGTACAATGCCATTTGGGATGATACTTTCTTGCTAACATAAATAATACACAAGAATATTTGTGATCTCCTCCCCATATAAATTTTAGCTAAAATCAGTATAGAATTGTGCATCCTACTAATTCCCCCCAATGAGAAAACCGACCCTGTCCAGTGTCACTTTGTCATGTATGTATAACTGGGCTTGTCCTTTCAAGTTCCAGCCTATATTTTTATGAACAAACCAAACTTGACTGAACACAGAATGAAAAGGCCACTTGGTAATGCCAGCTCTTTCACAAGCCCTTTGAAAAGGCAGGAGCGTGGCCCCCAGACCATGGCCCAGTGGCTGCCTGCGTGTCTGCCAGGCTGTGCTGTTCCCTGCACACTGAAGGGCCTTTCTCTGTAAGCTCCTTTCTCGGGAACAGTGGGGCATTGAGCAGGGCTACAAGCCTGGTTAATATTAGTTTGGCTACAGTAGTGCTCTCCCAACAAAGGAGGCTCTCAGCCCGGGATACCCTCGCTCCAGCAGCAAGTGCACAAGGGCTTTTGTGTGAGCGTGGGCTCTCCCGGCCACCGTGACCTCGGGCTCCGCATCACAAGTCACAAGCATGAGTGCTCCCCATCCCTCTGGGCCTTTCCCATCCCTCTGGGCCTTTCTCCCCTGATAGAAATGTGAGGACTCAGCTCGATGCATTTTCAGGAGCAGTGAGCAATTTTGCTCCCATGCTCTCCTTAATTGCACGAGGACCCCTCTGCGGACAGGAGGGCCACAGTGACTCTGGGTCCTGGCAGGGACATGACACGTTTGAGGTGCAGCTGAGTGGGTTTGCTCCCTCCTGCACCCCTGTGCTCATCAGGTTCCCCTCTGCTTCTGCACGCCAGGCACTGAATTTCAGAGCTGCTGGAATGTGGAGTAATCCACGAGCTTCTAACTGTCTACAAATGACCCTTTACTTTGAAAGGACTCGTTTATAGTGGGAGGGGAGTTGTTTATTAATACTTATTAAACAACTTTAATCTTTGATGAAGTGTCACTTCACTTGGACAATCACACTGGGATAAAGGCCATCACCTGCCAGGCCCTGATATAAACATCCAAATGGAATTTCAGATTTGATTTCTTGTGGGAAGAGCGAGGCAGATTCTCAACTACCTTGTTTATGATATTCTACCTCCTCATCACAGCTTTGAAAGTCAACAGAGACTAATTTTCAATATTTGGTGTAAGAGTTTTCCCAAACTCATTTACTAAATGAAGATAGTTTATTTTCACATGAGGAAAAGATGTCATTGTCATACCCTGACACTTAATAGCTGTTACTTAATACTTCTCAATTCAACTTAAACAGGAACAAAAAGACCTTCAGAGCTGTTAGTAATAAAATACTCATGAAATTCAGACTCTGAGCAGAAGGGGTGCAGTTACCAAACCCCACGCCCTGTGCTGGGATCTCACAGAAGAGTTTAATAAAAGGAAAAGAGAACGGGGATTTTGTGAATCATGTAATTCGATTTTCTTCACCATTTCTACTAAGCTTAGGTAGCAGCTGATCCACTTTAATAGTCAAAGCATGCACCCAACAGAAAACAGAGAGATGAAAGAAACTAAGGAAAAAGAGGAAATCAAACCCAAATTGGGGAGGAGCTCAGGAATGGAAGACAACCATTGTTCTGTTGTTTTATCACCACTTTCATCTCTGTCCATAGGCTTGTTTATTGCCCCACTTTCCACACAACTTAATGGCAAAACCCACACTCCATTTGAATAGGGCTTTTGGATAGGAAAAATATTGGAATAGGAGCCTGTACTCCCAGGTGATTACAACATGCCCATGAAACGCTGGGATGGTCTGTGACACAGAGCTTCTTGGAGACATGGAATGCAGAAACACCCAAGGGCTGATTTCTGTGCTGCATTCCCAGATCCATGAGCTGTGGAGATTTACACCAGTTGAGTACCACACAAATCATTTTACTCTGGCTACATACCTCCTGCAGGGTATTCAAAACACTCCACTGTCCCACAGATATGTGAAAATATCTGCTGACAAGCTTTGTTTACTTCATTTCAGAGCCACAAAAAGTGCTCCAGAATTGCCCTTTTTAAAACAAAATTAGGCTAGAGTACCTAAAGATTTCTGATTGTTTTTAAATTAAGTTACTTACACACACAGTTAAAAAGCTAAATGTTACAAGCATACTCTAAATGAAAACTGAAGAGAACAGACTACAAAAAACCTGAGTCAACAGCTCAGAATTGCAAATGTTCAGTTATGTCAGAGAAGCCAAATCCAATTTAAATGTTTACATTCGACCTACATCAACACTGACCACATGAGCAGACACCTTACCCTTAGCTCCTTTAACTTGCCTTTTCTATCTCCACAAGTACCACAACTCATGACCAGAAAAGGTAAATTTTTGCCCAGAAACTGAGACAAGATTTGGATATGTTTGCTGAGATCTTTGCACTGGAAGGAATAAGGGCCCAGCTATCAGAGAAATGCATATTTAAGTCAGTTTGGGATCCCTTTAAAATTCATTGCAAATCTGACAGGGATTCCAATCATGCAGCTTGTGCTCAGGTGTTCACCCCAACCGGAAGAATGAAGTTTGCTGTGTCACATTCAGGCTTTGGAGCGTTGCAGACACCAGAAAATCAAGCAAAATTTGCCACACGAACAGGAATTTCCACCTTTGGTGGATCTGAGAACATGGAGGGGGGGGAGGTAGGTGTGAGACAAAGATCCGTGTAACCCAGACACATTTCATCCAGAATGAAATTCAGCCTCCTTGCATTTCAGCTTTAACAGAAATTACCATGACAAGAAATGCCAGTGACCCATTTGGTAGACAAAGTAGGGTGTCCCAGGTCAGTAATCAACGCCTGGAGCTATGCAGGAGACACAAAGCCTTCCCAAGGTAAACCTCCCGATCAGGAAGGCAACTGCTGAAACTGGCTGCTCAAAGGGCACTCAGAAGGAACTCCAAGGATCCTGGTGTCACAGAGGGCGTCTCTGCCCCAGTGCAGGACAGCACTGCAACTCCTGCAAACCGCTCTGTCGGCAGCAGGAGCTCCCTGTTTAACCTTGAGCGTAGACAGGGATTTGGGGCAAGATTGCCTTGCAACAAAAGCTGTGGGAAAGCCCTGCTTGAGAACAGAAAACCAAGAAAATCTTCCTGCTGTCCTGCAGCACAGATGGGAACCAACCTACACATATATTCATACATGATCAAGCTGATTTACCAGTGACCACTTAAAAATTGGTGTTTGTCTCTATTTATGCCGAACCTCCTTGGGTCATTGCAGATCAAAGTGTTCCAAGCTAAGGGGCTCCCCTGCGGAAAGGCTCTTTTATCAGAGAGAGGGGCTTTGCCCCAAACACCATTAATACAGTTGCACAGCGTTCCCTGGTGCAGGAAGTGTTGTGCAGCCACACTCAGCCTTGTATCCACATGAAACAGAGTTTAGAACTGATCTTAAATACCTCTGGTGGGAAAGGCAGCTCACCTTTCCTACAGCTTATTCCAGTTTTCCAAACATCCTATTTCTAACACAGCTCAAAATAAAGGCGCTTCCTCTTGTACAGCCTGAGCACCAAAACACACCAGGCTCCCGCTAAAATGTCCAGTGTCCAGCCTGAAAGGCAGCATTACAAATGCCCAAACCTGAAATGTCCCACACAGCAGGAGACACGGTAGAGCTCCTCTGAAAGCTGGCTTTCCTCTGGGACTTATCAGGACTACCGATCTAGCTCATCCCCATCCCCCAAGATCTGTAATTACCACTGGAAATCTCACACCTCGGGCACAGCCCCGGAGCTGAGACCCAACTTTCCAATGACAGGGCAGGAGCTGATAGAGTCACCGAGCTCCCGAATGCCAGAGATGTTAATAAATACCACTGTCCTGCTAATCGGGTGGGAAAGAGCCCCTGGAGCAGTGATGATAGCTGCTTCCCTGCGCACCCTTCCCGCTGGAAGGTGATACAGCTGCGGGGATCTTCTTCCAAATTCCTGACTTGCATTAACCTCTTCCTGCCTGCTCCTACATCCGTGTGCAGCAAATCCACAGGATCCTGCCACATTAACATAGCACGGGCGACAGCCTTCGTTTTATAACAACAACATATCTGGTTTGATTGGCATTTAATTCCCCCATGTAGCAGGATGAACTTTCTCCACTGACAGAACCTGCACAAGCTCCATGGCAATGTGTTTCCCACAAACAAGTTCTGGGGTTCTGTCTTTACTTGCAGTCAGCAACTGCAGCCATGCAACCTGATCCCTTTCTACTGCACAAGTGGCCATGAGAACCAAAACTCCACACCTAGGTTTAAGATGATAGCAACCACAGATAGTATCACCCACTTATCATTCCAGGACCGGGTGAAATAAGCATAATAGGAACTTACTGAAACTTAATAGAGGAAACACAACTTGCAAAAGCATTTTTCTCCCCACACCTGTGCCAATGCTCTCTCGAGCACAAGGACTGGGTATGCTAAGCCCCTGGATTATCGTACACTGGCCTTCAGGGCTTCTTTTGATACAAAGACAGTCTTGATTCACTCCTAGCAATGGCTTCTGCCACATCCTGCTTCTCTTTGGCTCACCAAGGCAAACGGGAGCTGGGATTCCCTGCCAGGTGACCCTTCCAAGCGCAGAAGGAGCCAGTCTGGTCCCACCAGTGCAGTCCCACAACCTGCACTGGCTTCATTCCCCAGCAGCTCTGGGGTGGAAAATCTGCTTTAATCACCCCACAACCATCATTAAGTTGAACGAGAGTTTCCTTACAATCATCATTTCAGGGTATTTAAAAGAGGTAGGTTTTGTGAGTCCCTATGGAATCAGGAAGGATGCGAATTTGCTTTGTCCATAGGAAATTCAGAATTAGGCTGGCTCCTCTCCTCATGTGAAGCTGGCAGTGTCAAACCTCATCTCGTGTCTATCTTAGGAAAGAGGAGATCCGAGAGAATGGTCTTCTACTCATGGCTGATTCAGTCTTCTCTTTGTACAGGGCCTGAGCACTTGCTCTGTGTTATTTTAGACAAAACAATAGACTCCCAAGTGCTTTGTTTGAGGAAAATTCAACGTTCACTAGATCTAAACAGTACCTCACTCTAATCTAATGCAAAGCTGGGGATTGACACAATAACTGTAAGAACTGTGAAGAAAAGAGGGATAAATTCAGTGTTTGAAGGACATGAGCAGAAGTTAGAGTAATCTGTGTGGTGCCAACACTGGTGCTGCTCCAGAGAGCCCTCCTACCAGAAGTAAGAGGGGTGAAACCATTATCAAGGAGTACTTGATTATTTGAAATGCATCTGCCCTTACTTTTTTTGTACACCTCCATTGTGAAGGAGATAAAACTGGTGATAAATCGGTAATTTTTAAAAAGTACAAATATTCAGCTCATCTTCACTGGGCTGGAGCCTTGTCCACTGCCACAGAACACTCCCAGAGCCTTCCAGCAAGAATCCCCTGAAAATCTTACAATCCCAAAACAATGGCTTTGTAGACATTCTTCAAGCAAAGAGCCACTAATCCGAGGAAAGACCTCTTCTGTGTCAGCAGAGTTAAGCCACTCCCTTTCCATCACACACAATATTTTGTACGGTTATTTAGCATTTCATGGAGTATCTGGTGCATAATTTACAACATTGCCTGCACCTAAACTCCACCCGGAACAAGATCACTGGCAGCACTCATTTTCAAGCCTGTGATGTGGGTAAACAGCCACAGGATGGTCTGCTGCAAAATTGCACAGAATTTACTGCACTTTATCTCTTCTGCTGGAGGAAATTGCAGTACTTTAGGGAGAGCACTGCAATTTTTTTTTAACCTTTTTTTCTTTCAAGTCAACTCAGTGCATTCCACTGAAGGGAAAACTCACTTTCTGTGCTTTCTACAATGTGGTCTGCTTTCTTCTTTCAGTGTGATGTAAACACACAGATAATGGATTCCTGAAGCAGTGACCCTGAAAATGATAAAATCTGCCTTCTTTAGACTGCTAACTAAACCAGCAAAGAAAGAGGCATGAGCCAGGTTTTTCTTCATGCCACAAATTTAGTTCTTTCCAATACAAGTACCACAGCCTAAGATCTGACAGATGTCCAAGATAAAGCCTGTAACGTATTCCCTTGTGTGCAGGTTTGGAGCCTGGATTTTCCATGCCTTGTCCCAGGAATTTCCTTGTTCCCAGTGTTTAGGATGCTGTAATTTTGCCTCATTACATTCAGTGTGCAGCCACTGCTGAGAGGCAGTTTACAAGATAAACCAAGTGCTATGAATAAAATATTTTTTCCCTCCTTCCTCAAGCCAACAAATAGGAAACACTCTTTGCTCTAACCAGGCTCTTGCCCCCTCTCTGACAGGAACCACAGACCACACTTGCAGCACAGACTAGAGTAAATTAAGAAACATGCACAGAAGGGCAGCACTTGGCTGTACTCAGGCTGCTCTGGGACCATCTCCAGTCACATGGATCTAGAGGAGGAGGAGGAGGTTTGGTTTCAGTGAAGAATTCTTTTTTATTTTGCAACTGCAATCCCGGAGTTCATTCATTGTTGGGACCTGTCTTCCACAGAGAAACAGCAGAGCTTGTTTTACCCTGCCTGAGGCACGGAGCTGCTGGGCACCATTCTTTCCCCTGCACTGGGGGTTTGCAGCCCAGGCCGAGGCCTACCCTCCCTGCAGAGAGCACACGGCACCCCCTAAAGAAACCTCCGGTTCTCACACAGACAGGGAATTTAATGGGAAAATATTAAAGGACATTCTCCCTGTCTCAAAGCAAAGAAAACTGGGAATGTTAAAGTACACGAGTGCTTTCTCAGAAATCTATGGCGTGAGCAAACGAATTCGTTAGGGAATTATGCAACTGTTTTCATTTGAAGAAGTGAAGCCACCCGCCTTTGCAGGAGGTACGCAGGGGTTGGAAAGGACCCTTGAACTGCAAATTGCACCCAAACACAGCTAGGATTTATGACTGATGGCCAGTTTTAACTGTGCTTTATTTAAGGCTAAAATAAATAGAAGACTGTTTCCTCACTCTCCACCTCTTCTAAGAGACGTGGTCTGGCTTAGTCCTCGTTGCAAGGCTGGCTCAGAGGCTGGACACACACCTTAACCCTGTGTAAGGCTCAGCACACCTTTAGGAGTGAGAAAAGCCACACAGAATCCCTTAAAAGAACTCAGAGCTTTTTCGGACAGCACCACTTTTGTCCTCTCTCACTAACAGCTTGGCGCAATGAGAATAAGCCCGGACTAACATGTTTACAAGAATCACAGCATGGCAACACCTCCAGAAAACCCGCACAGGCTTACCTTGTAATTGCTTGAATCGTCCTTCTAACTGGTTATAGTTATACGGCACCTGAGCTGCATATCCTGGGGACAACGGCCCGGGCATACTGGTTGATTTTTGTAATTCCATTTACAGGTAGCGCAGGGATACGATGAACTGCAGCATAAAGGAACCACAAGTTTCTTTACCATACATCCAGGTAAATCCCAGCTTCCTCCAGTAGTTTGGCGTCAGTCCCTAGCGAAAACGCTCCCCCCTAAGCCCTAAGTAAATAACAACTTCGGTTCAAAATCCAGCAGTGTGGCTTGGCGGTAAGCTCTCTGTAATGGATTGAAACTTAAAGCACCAGGAGGGTGATTTTTTGGGGTTTTTTTTTCCCAGTTCCACAACAGGCAACTCTCAAGTGCTTGAATCTGGTTCAAATGCTCGTCTGGCTCTGGCGAAACCAAGTGAAATAAAAGCAAGCCTGCGATTCAGGCCGAAGTAAAGGCAGCATGGAGCCACGCGCTGCCGCCCTGGCCGGCGCTCCCAGGAGCCGCGCACACCTCAGACCTTTCTGCTGGTTTGTAATATAAACAGCAGCCGCCCGGGCGCGGGCTGATGTCACTCGATTACCATACGGCACGGTGGAGCAAAGGAAGGCTGTACCAAGGGCGAAGGGGCGGCGGATCAGGGGAAGAGCGGCTCGGCTCATGCAACGCCCCAGCGAGTCCTTCCGCCGCGCCCCGGGAGCGGCTGCCCCGGGGTCCCGGCCCCGCGCTGCCGGCACCGCCGCCGCGCACGATGGTACCTTCCCGAGCGAAGCTGCTGGAATTACAACCTTTTGTTAGGAGCCTCATGTAACGGAAAAGTCTCAGATTACTATCACTTGAAAAGGAGGGCACTTTTCTTTATTTATCTGCGGGGCTGTCGGCTTGCAGAAGCACCGCACGCACACAGAAGCGCTCATTCAGTATTTAGCACCAGCCGAGGAGGGGACGCGGGGAGATGTACGCTCCAGCACACCGGGAACAAACGAAAGCTTTGTCGCAAGGTTCTTTAAACAGCCAATTCCTGTCACTTCGGTTTATGTTACTTGACGGTATTGAGGATTTTTACATGCCCAGTGCATGTGGCTCCTTGCCCAGTTATCAGTGCGCTGGGTATTACTGCAAGATTAATGGGCTGTGCGCTGAGGGGGAGGGCTCTAACGTAAATAAGGATGCCTCACCGAGCTCTGACTGGCACCTCAATACCCTGCCGAAATACAAACGTGCACAGCAGCCGCAGCAGCTGGGCTTGGCCCTGGAAGTCAGTTCCTGCAGACGGTATTAGATCCAGGATGTCAGTTTTCCCTCAGGGACATGAGCTCCCAGCCCTCACTTTCTTGTAAGTGAAATTAAAAGGTCAATTCCACATTCATAGTCTCAGTATGTAACATTTGCTTGTTCATTTTTAAAACTGCTGATAATGTTCGCACAAATATTTTCTCTTTTCTTCTTCTCTTGCATTTCCAAATTCCTTTCCACTGGAATCCATGTTCTCTCCTCCTCCCACTCCATCTCTTCATTAAACATTTCAAAATGTTGCCTTTGTTTTGATACTGTCATTTCACAAGGTTTAAGTCATATAGTAATTTCTGTGAGGACAATTTCTGTGGGAGAAGCTCAGCCCACTCCCCTGACTCACTGCAGCCCAAGGTCCTGCTTTGGTGCAAGGTGGAAATTCAACCAGCCATTACCAGCACATCAGGGAACAAATGTGCACCAAGTCCAACCATGAACACTGCCAAATTAGGGAGAAGTGATGGAAGTCGACACTTCTCAGCTGAAGCTGGGGTTTCCAAAAACACATGGACTGTTGAAAATGTCTGGCACACTGCTCCTGAGGTTATAAATGCATTTGAAATATTTATGGCTTTTAACTATACTGTTTTACTTAAAGCACCACCACAGCTCTAGTCCAGAGCTACTTGTATTGATACAGAAGGGCTTTTACCGGGGTATTTCAGTGCATTCCTTTATTTCAGTATAGCTGTATTTACACAAGACTCCTGGTACTCCAGCACACCTCAAGTAGAGCATAAAACATTTCTGAAAGCTGGCCTTCAATGAAAGCACTACCCACACTTGGTCACGAAGGACTCCTCAGCTGCCCCAGACAGGTTTGACAGGATCAGGGAGGAAAGTGGCTGTGTAGGGGACCAGGCCCTGCAGGCTCATGCCCTAAAAATATGTCTGGAAGGTGTCAGGGGGACCTGAGGAAGCACCTGCAGTTACAGCCCCAGCAGGCAGGATGCTGCTCTCCAGACAACAATGGGCTGATGTGGCAGGCTCTTGCAAAACCCTCCCCTGATAATGTTTGTGCAGCCAACTGACCCTCCAGCACACACACACACCAGCCCTGGCCATGGGGTTTCCAGGGAAGAAGGGCAGCATCCGAAGGCTCCCGGATTCCCAGAAGCAGAGCTGGGTAAGCTGAGCCATTAACACAGCAAGGTGAACTCTGCCAAGCTGCAGGAGCACGTTTTGCCCAGCACACAAGTACAGGCTTATTTCCATCACAGATATTTCTCCTGCAGCTTCCTACCAACAGCAGCTTCTGCCTGCTATGCCTGACCTGCGTTATAATTAAATGCAAACCCTTCCCCTCAAGAGCAGGCAGGCAGCCAGGCCCTACCTGCAGGCATATCTACTTATTCTGTCCCACCTTGAGCAAACAGGTGTTGCTATGTGAGCTCAGAAGGTAAAACTAAAGTCCAAATGACTGACAGGGAAACCAGACCGTTTTTAACACCATGAAGGCCATAAGTCAGGAACTTTTCCCCAGCTGAAAGCTTTCCCAAAACCTTTGGCAGGCAACACACTAATGCACATGGTCATTAGGAAAAATATTTAAAAAGTAAACTATTACACAAGGAAAATATTAAAAACTAAAAATAATTGTTTGGCTTAGGCTCATATAAAACAGACTGGCCTTACCCACCCCATCATGAAACATTAACACCTCACACACAAATTTTACATTTCAGCTTGTCCCCTGTGGGAAAACTGAAGCTGGCAAGCTTCAGGAGATTCTGTACAAAATTTGGGGTTTGACTTTTTTTTTTGTCCATGTCCTCTCTCTGTCCCTCACAATTCTGGCCTGCCCAGTAGCACTAAACACTACCTTAAAGGGCAGGAATTGCAGCAGGTATGGAGCAATCCAGCCTCCACAGTAAGTAGGGGGGAAAGCTAAAGGAAAAGGGAAGAACCTGTGCTTGAACTGAGCTTATTTTATGTGACAAACAGACACCAGACCCTGACGAGTTTTCACCAGCACTTGCTGTGAATATCTGACCTCATTTGAGCTACCGTCCAGGTTGGCATTTGAGCTGAACAATTGGGCTGCCCCCCCAGCAGCAGATGTGACAGACTGTGCTGATGATGGTTCAGCTCCTGGGGCTGGCCCTGGTGCCAGGCTCAGCTGCCAGAGCTTTCCTGCTGCTTTGCAGGGCGCTGCCCTACATCTTGAAGGCTCTGCTGAACAGGATGGTGGGAATTCGGTGGAAAGAGCAAAGCAAAATGGGGACATGTCTGTGTTTGTGAAATGCTACACCGTATGTAGCAAGGCTGCTTCCAAACTGGCATCCTGCCAGCTCCCCGTTTTGTGAGTCACACCAAGCCTAATCCATTGGTCTGCTGTTGACTGCAAATGAGTGAACCTGAGCTGCTTTCTGTTGCCATGTGGCGATGCACCAGATCGATCACAAGGCTCTGCATGCACAAAGCCCTTTGTGACACCCCAGTTCTACTCATTTTCCCTGTTTATCTTTAATTGACTAAGCCCTTGACAACACTAATTAGATAATATGTTATGGAGGGGATTGAATGCTTTAAAGCCATGGATAGCTTTGGAGCACTGGGCCAAGTGCAACTTATCACATCAACACAGCTGGAAATTGTCTGTAGTGTAATTCTTTACTGATTACAGGGCTGGAGGAAAAGAAGGGTCAGATCATATATTAAGCTTAGCATATTGAGGAGGGAGGGGTGTGCTGGGGAGCTTTTTCACCCTCTAAATTTTGTTCTCAATTTTTTGCCTGTAACTGTGAAATAACTTTTGCTGGCACAGTTTGAATAGTCCCTGTCTCATAGGACTGGCCAGGTGATGATGGCTTGTGTACTCGTTCAGAGTAAATAAAACACAAGTGATTATCCACTTAGTCATAATGCAGAATGTCCTAACTGATGTGATCAGAGCTTTGCAAAGCCTCAAGGAGAACAAGAGGTTGATTACAGTAATATTATGAATGTACAACTGACATTTAGAAACAGCTGCTTACCCCAGAACACAAAAGGGTTTCTCCTGGGCTCTGTCTTTACGTGGTTCTGAAAAATGCTGCTTAAGTGAAGAGGTTCTGACACAAAGGAAAAAACTAGGGTTTCTGAGGAAGAAAGTAATGTTAGATCCAGCAAAATTACCTTCCAAATTCCTAATTATCAATGTCTCTAAGCCAGAGCGTACAATAATTACAAGCCTGGTTAATCATCACCCTTGTCTTTTCTCTTTAGTCTTTCTTGCTCTTGTAAATTCTCTAGTTGGTGGCTAACTAGAAAAAAAATACAAGATAAAAAGGATGATTTATTAAACTAAAATGCCAGGGAAATCACGTAACATTTTGGTCCCCTCCTGAAGGTGGGTAAAGTTCCTACACGTCCCCTAAGTGCTACAATTAGGAACTGAAACCTCATCACACTTGCCTCTATCTTCACAGTAAAAATAAAACCTTTCCTTATATATTGGAGCAAGGAGAGATAGTGCTGGGGATTGTTCTAGAACATAATAGGAAATAGTTATTTTTACCCTATTTGACAATTTGCATAACATGAATCCTGAAGAGTTAGCTGGTTTCCCTCCAGTTTTTTATCTAAGATGCTGGAAGCAGGGAGCAGCAGCCCACACACCAAGCAGAAATGAGCTGCCAAGCTCATTATCTCTGCTGCAGGTATTGGAGGGAACAGAACCCTTCAGTTCATAACCTGCCATGTCCTGCAACACTTGGTAACTCTCTGACAAGGAGGTGAAATGAACACAAGCAAACCAAGAGATCTCCTCTTCAGTAACACTTGCATTGCAGAAAGTATCTCAGTGTTTCTGTTTAAAGGGCATTTTAGGTCAATGGCAACTACCCCCTCATGGGGTCCTCCCAGTCCCTGCCAGATACATTTTCTGTGACTCACATGGGCTTTGGAGAGCCAATGCAATCCAAAGGTGAGAAGAAGGGGCCCAATAAAAAGCAGGAGACAAGGATTTTATTACAGAAAGGTCTGATTTGATGTTTTCCTTTTGCCATGTCTGGGCTGGCCCTCCCGAAGCTTGGCTCCATATCCCAGGTACAAACCAGCTTTGGGCTCCAGGTGAATCTTTAGGTTGTGACATCTGAGACCAAAACCTTTGGGAATTTTCTCACAAACCAGGCCAGAATATCAATTTATTACTGAAACTGGGTCAGTTCCACCTGGTTTCGTGTTTCAGTTTACACAAGTCCCAGATTAACAGGAAAGTTGACATGACTTTTGTAACAGCATGTCCTTGCTAACTCTAAGAATCAAACACCTGCCAGGAAGGCCAGCAGGAAAGAGCTACAGGAGACACTTGCAGAACATTTTGGAAGAAATGATGGTTTCGGGTGGTTTGCATTCCAACCTGTACTCCTTCCCATACTCCATGAACTCACCAGCACAGGGAAGTCACCTCTGAAAAGCTGGAGCTACATTCCCAGGTTTGATTTGTTACCCATGAAATGCTCTTGGCTTGCTCCCTGACATAGATGGACAGCCCTTACAAAGCCTCTTGAAATCAAGCACACTGCACAGGTACACAACACACTCACTGGCTGTGAAATTTTGTCATGAAAACACTTCCTCATTTTCATGCAGAAAATTCTTTTTTGTGGATTTTGATTTGTTTTTTCAGGAGTTGGGGTTATTGTCATTGCCTCTCCTTCCTTTCTCTTCCCCCTGAATTCCACCTATGTTTATATATATGGAAGAGAGACAGAGAAATGCCCTCCTTTTTCTCCCTTTTGCACCATTTTATTTTTCTTTTCAGTCTGACCAGGAACACAGAAGATGCACTGTTGCTACACTCTAATCAGTCAGGCATGACAATTCCATGTCCTGCTACTCTTGAGCAAAATGGAAATTGAGTGAAAACAAGCAGCAGAATACACTGATCTCTACAAATCCTCACAAGCCAGAGTATGTCCCCATCTGGAAACTGCCTCTCTCCACAAAAAAGTGTTGTGATCAATTGACAAGCATTAACTGTGTCCAACTCATGAAGTTATTATTCCAGAGCAACCAACTTCATTTTTATATAACTTATTGAGAAAGTAATACATCTTACAAGTGGATGTACAAACACTGTCACTTGACACCATTCTGACCTCAAGGCTTAATAAAGGAAGAAAAACTTGAAAAAATCTTCATACAACATACACATACAAAGAGGTGGGCAAAAAAAAAAAATAGTAGTGGTTGCCTTGCTCACAAAAAGAGCTCAAAACTCTTAGGGGCAAGGGTAGAAAGCAAAGAAGTGGAACTCAGAAGTGGATTTTCATCACCCTCTCTATGTGGCTGGTTCTCATCCCTATTCCTGTTCTTTTTGCCTTCTCTCCATCAAGGAAATTCATCTCCAGGCAATCTGGTTTTATATCTCTCCAGGATATTACCTCAAGATAAGAATCAAAGCTCTGATCCGAGGGAATGATTTCATCACTAATCCTTCCCCATTAGAAGAGCTCCAAGGTTAACAGAAATTAGTAAACATGTTTGAATTCTGCACTGAATTTCACTTTGCAGTGTGCTCTGTTAGACATTATTTATACTTCAGGGAGTGCTTTCAGGCAGTATCCCAGCAACAAATAGAAGGAAAAAATGCAAGGCACATTGCAGATTTGGCTGAATAAATAACATAAATACAGAAACATTGCTAGTTAGATGCTAAAGACATGAGACGAGAACATTCTCTTCTGCATACGCATTTTTTGTGGAAAGACTTCTTTTGAATTACAGACTCATGACTAGGTTTTGAAATTTATCCACAGCTAAACTCACCCCTGAGAAAAGTCATAATTTTAAAAAATATATATATTGCCAATATTGGCATGTAGTTTCTATAAAGAAGAAATCCCTTCCATTAAGATTATTCAGTAAATTATCTAAAAACTATCTCATTATCTCAATGAAGAGTCTCATGGTTTCTTTGTATTAAATATCCCTAAAACATTGACCCCAACAGCAAAGAACATTCGCAGTCTTTTCAGTCTTCAGGTTTCCCATGAAGGGCCACTTCTGATCAGGTTCCCAGCTGGTGTAAGACAGCATAGCCTCAGAGTAGGCAGGGGAGAATCCAGTTTATACCAGGTAACAATCTGGCTGGGAGGTCTCCTCTAAATTGTCAACTTCAGCATATTATCCCAGGCTTACGACAGTGCCTGGCTCAGCTCTCACTGACTCCATGGAGGATGTCTCCCTGGGAGCATTTTTCCTTTCCCAGAGCAGCTGCTGCAGCCAGAACTCTTTACCCTCCCTTCACAACTCCTGCCCTGCTGTTGCTGAACACTGCCTCCCACTCAGCTCAGTGTTTTGGGCAGCCAAAAGCACATCCCCTGGTGCTCTTACTCTTCACTGATGCCATAGGGATGAATGGATGAAGAAAACTGGAGTAGACAGGAGAGCAGAGTGCTGTGCTGCTCTGGTAATGAAGGCATAGCTCCCACCTAAAATCACTGTGAGTAAGGAAGCTCACTCTGGAAGTCACTGCAGTGCCATGGTATCAAAATGCCCAGGTATGATCACGTAGATTGACCTGCTGCAGGATTATCCCTGTGCACATTTCATGGGTAATATCCCAAAGGCAAATACACCTATGCACACAGAGTCAGCACACATACATCAGCTTCCGTTGGCTTCCTCTGGGTACAGATGGCTTTTTGTATTAAAGCTTAAGTAGAGCACAGAATTCTCTTGTACCTTATTTTGTTAAATTACTGCATTTCTGTCCAAGCAGAGAGTCCTCTGTGCATAAGGACTGGTGTATATTTGCAGCTCTCCTTAAGGAACTATGAGAAGCAGATATGGATGGACCTGTATTCCAGCCCAGGAGCTTAATGCACAGAAATTCAAAGATCCAGGGATCAATCAACACAGGCTCATGCTGGCAAGATGCTGGGCTCTCCTGTATACGTGTCCAACTCAACAATGCTTCGTCCTGAAAGGATTTCAGTGGACACATAAAATGACGGCAGCACTCAGACTTTCCAGAGTGGGGCTGCCAGAACTGCTCCTATCCTGCTCCGTCCCCAGAGAAACAAAAAGCCAATTTTTCCAGCCCCAGCAGATCCTGGCTGAACAATGAGTGCCAGATTACAGCCATTCACCAGGATGCAACCACTGTCATGAACCACTCGGTTACTAAGTACTCATAAATCCTGTCCATGGAGCAGACAAGCACATGCAGTTCCAGACAATTCCTAAGGTACATTCAAGCAGGACTTCTTTTCAGAGCTTGGCTCTCTATTCAAGAGCCTACACTGGACCAGGAATCTAATCAGACTACCAAGAACCTGATTTACACCTCCCCATAATTTGCAACATGATTTCTTTGATTCTAAAGAGACAGAGTACAAACCCCCCCAAACCACACCCAACTGAAACCAAAAATCACGTTGTTACAGCAGCAAGATACAAATGACCTGCATACCAAGCTACATTTTTGATCAATTACATTGTTTGCTTCTACTTGCTAGTTATTTTACCTGTCACCGACATACTGGCTCTTCTTTTTGGGTCAGTCTAGTGATAGTCTTTAAAAATAAACCCACTAAGAACAAAGTATTATTTATCATCTGGTTTTTACTATCTGCTTTAGAAACTGTTCTCCACGGCAACTTTAAAAGCCAACGCATTAATGCACAGTGACAGATGGGCTGAGCTTTTCCTTGCTCTCTGAAAAGAGCAGTGTGCATCAGGAGTCCCAGCCAGCACCACAGGTGACATGTGGCAGTACAGCAGCCTCTCTGCTGCCCTGCTCCTTCCCTTCACGCCTGCATGACACACAACACACCAAATGACACCGCTGCTCCTAACATCTGCCCCTGCAGATTCTGGGAAGGTTAGAAACGACAGAAAAAAATGTTTCAGAAGTAAAATCCAGAAGGAAAGCATAGCACAAAGTCAACGTTTGGAAAAGCTTTTGTTGAAATAATTCCTCATCAACTTTTATCTGAACAAAACAAGATTTTTCAAAATAAGCCTTTCATGCTCATCTGGGTACACCTGCATTATGCCTGCAGCCCTAAACAAACCCACGGGTTGATAACCAGCTCTGCCACACCAGTGCACAGCAGATTTCACTGCTCTAAAGCTTTTATTTCTATTTAGTCTCAAGTGATTCCTTCACATGCCCTTTCAAGTTGATTTACTAGCATCACTATACTGCTGAGCTCTCCTTCTTACCACTTGCTGCTATTAAAATTAATGACTGATTTTTAAGTCCTGGATAGCTCAGGTGTAGGATACTCAGAAAACACCCTGCAAGAGCTATTCTCAGTATGTTCTTTCAAAGCCAAGAATAAATCCAAAGTTTATTCTCTTAAGCTTTAAAATCATGGTACCTTGCCCTTTCTTATTGGTTTGAGACCCAAAACTTCACTCTGTATGCTCCGAGTGAAACAGAAATTTTGCTATGAGAGAGATGCTCAACAGCAGGGCCAGGCAGGTGTGTGATCCTTGGAGAGTATTAGAAGCAGAATCTTCCTTTTCACTTCTTTGTGGGGTTGTTCTACTGGAGCTGTGGGGGGAATGGCTCAAATATCAGGGCCACAAGGGGCTAATTAGCCCCACATAAGATACCTAGAACTTTCCCACTGGAAGTTTTCTCTAATTTTTTTAACCTTATGGGATGGCTATTCCACCATATTAGAAAGAAAAATATTTCAACAGTGTAACTTCAGGAACTATTTCAATGTTTTTTCTCCTCTTGCTGCTGGGAGAATTTAAGTTACTGGCACGAATGACAAGCCTATTTTGGGCAACTAAGGAAAGCTGCACACCAAATGCAGCCTCCTGGCTTGCTCTGTAAGGCTCATAAACACCTCTGAGTGCCCCGACCTACACACAGCCACTTGGGTGGAACTGGAAAAGGAATGCACTCCTGCCCTCAGTAGGAAACTCCTCTCATTTCATAAGCTTTGAAACTGGCTTTAATACAAGGGCCAGAGAGCTGTGCCACAGGCCTTCTGGTCACTTGGATGAACCCAGAGGATAAAAGGGCAAAATACAAATGAGCAGAAAAATGAGGAACTGTAGCCAAGTTTAATATTGAATTAGCTAAGTGAAGAAACAGAAAGTTTCGGAGGTGACAACTCTCATGCTACCTGAAAACAGCACCTGAGCTGGCAAGTATGGCACACCTGAACCTCACAGCCCAAAGGCAAGTGTGAAAAATTCTGCTGAACAACTGAACTGTTTCTTAAGGTTTTTGCAAGAGCTTCATGCACCAAGGAGGTGCACAACAAATCCTGTTAGCTAATGGTCCTAGACAGATGAAATCTAACCCTTGGGGATTTGTGAATGAAGAATCTTGCACAAACATGATATCTTTTTGGCTCCTACAGTGCAGGTAGAATTACCTAGTCTTCCAGTAAGACCTTCCAAAGAACCACAGAGAACAAGGACAGGTGAAAGATGATTTCCTACAGTGGGATACCTTACTTGGCAAAGAAGGGATCAGTTACCTTCTTCTCCTATCAGTTGCAGAGTGAGTTAGTTCAACATGAATAGCAACCAATCTGGTTGCATATCCCTCCAAATCTGGATTCTGATTGAAAGTTGAGTTCCTAGAAGATATCTTGGTTTTTAGCCAAAACAACCCTTTGCATTCTGGTTTTCAGGGTACACAGACCACTTTAATAACAACGATCATCAGCTGTTGTACTAACGCTGGTTTTCCACTATTATTATATCATACCTGCTTTACCTGAGCTTTCCTTCGGGACATTGTTCTGATCACAGGTTATTCTGCCCACCACCTCCTGCCTTTGCTGTTTAAATATTTCGACCTCCTAATGGAATGTGGGACCATCAGGATTCTTCCTACAGTGGAGTATCAGACTCTGCTACAAACCTCACCTCTTATTTCCTCCCTCTTTACCTGACTTTACCTTACAGGAAGTAAGTTTCACTTCAATTACAGTAAAGTAGAATGAACACGAGATGGAAGCTTTGCCAAAGAGGCACTTCACAGCTTGTGGAAGAGTATGGAAAGAAGATGCCTGCACCCACAGAGAGGACAGAGCCATTAGTCAGGCAGTGTAACATGCCCACGGCTGTTCTGCTTCGGAATACATCAGCTTGCATCTTGGTGGTGAAATTTAAGGAACCAGTGCCTGGCGTGCTAATTTGAAACCTTTCATATTAGGACAAGGGGATAATGATGCATGAGCATTTCATAGACTGTAAGATGTCAATAGTCTTCTGTTACATCTTGTCACTGACATACTGCAAGGGGACAGCCACAGGCAGTCTTGAGATACAACCCATCCACGACCCCCAAGAGAGAAATGTTATCATCAGGAAATGCCCAGTCTTGGAGGTGTGGGAAGGTGCTCGTGCCCACAAAGAGCCAGCACTCACCCAAGCCAGGCTGGAGTGTTGCTCAGTAATACAGACCCCAAAGGTGGCACACAACTACTTCAGCCTCAGAGAGCAGTGAGGGTCACACAGAGGAAAGTGGTGGTGCAACAGTCAGACACAGGGGTTGCAGAGCCCAGAAACACCTCCTGACCTGCCCCAGCTGACTCTGTGAGCACTAAGCTTTCACTCAGTGGTCATTGTGCCCAGTCCTGTGACACACAGCTGAATCAGAGAACACCTTTCCAGAAAGGGCCTGTCTCCACTGAAAGAGGACAATGACAGAGATTATTGCCAGCCCAGCTCTATGTTGCAGCTGTTAAAAACCTGCCAGTGCCTTCCTGGGGAGATGCAAGGGAAGATTACCCACCAGACAGCATATCTGAAAACATACGTTGAACAGTGCCAGGAGTACCACAGCTCAGCCTTTATCCATAACCTTGGATTTGAAATACAAACCTCTCCTCACTCCTCTCTCCCTGCACCATGATTAAGCTTTCAAGCAGTGCTGCAGCAATGCAGGATGCTAAGCCAAGTTTTGGCAGCACACAGCATTCTCAGCACCAACCATAGAGAATTACGGGTATGGAAATGTATCAAATTAAAATAACTATGAGTAATGCTTATGCAAAAGAAAAATAAATACACCATACTGTGGAAAAACGTTTAAATATCTGAATTGAATCTTCAGCAAAATTATTTGCTTTGACATTGGTATGTGTTTTAGGCTAGCTAAATAATTCAAGTACTTTCCTTAAATTACTTCTCTTGAGATAAGAGTTTCATGTTTATTATTCATTACTCAGGTGGGGAGCTCTGCTTGCTATAAAAGTAAGTGGAACAAGCAGCTGCAGTAAGGTGAGATCTGGGACCCAAACACGGCTCATGAGCTTTGTACTAAAAGCATTTCCCACCCAAGGAACAGGATACAACCTACAACCACTAACGTGGCAGGAATAAAACACAGTTTCTTCCTGAAACAAGAGTAAACCATTAAAATAAAGCAACCCAAGCTGAGATTCATTTTGTCTATCACCACAGGTACCAGCAAGCTGTCTCTGACCCCACTCAGCACAGCCCTGCCCAGGTAAGGCACTTTCCCTGTCATTCCAAATGCATGCCGTGATGGGAACTGCTGTAATTAAAGGCTGCAAAATTAACACACGTCCCCTCCCTGTGAGCAGACCCATTAAGTCAATAGCATTACTATCCCCAGGAACAGTTATGTGATCCGCTCTCTGCCCACCTGCATGAACTACTTCATTTCCCTGTTCCTGAGCTCCACACCTGATCCTGGCCTGTGCCTGACACGTAAAGGTGTTTGGCATCTAATGCATCCCCATGGCCAGAGTGGAGAGCAGAAAGGGCACGCTGCACTCTGGACCCAGCCCCATTGGAATCACAAATGGAACAGGTGATACCTTTGTCTCAGTGCAGCTGATTTAATAAACCTGTCTCAACACCTTATGAAGTGTCGGGTTTAAAACCATCCCTGGAGCTCAGATTTCACCAGAAGAATGCTCAACATAGTTTTGAGCTATTTTCTATGCCTGTCCCACACTGCCAAGGCATTTTGTTCAGAGGTCAGAAATGTGGGCATGCTACCATAAAAGTCAGGAAATCATTTACAGAATGCATAAAAACTGCTTTGCAGGGCAGTGACTCAGAGCTGAGAGGATATGACATAATCTCTTTGCTCTATAAACAAGTATGGTTAATATATAGCCTTTAACATGCAATAATCAAACGTAAACTTGTTTCAAATGAGAAAAGATCAAATCCAGTTTCATTTCTCTGCTGATGACAGTGGAATTCAGCAGAAGACAGCAAGTATTTCAGAAGGAATGTATAGTCCCATCATTCATTACTTCATGACAACTACCTCCACCTACCACATTCCTCCTTTCCAGGACTAGTGAGACGTTTTGCACACTTCCAAATGAAGGCATTTTGGGGGAGAGCTTTGTAACCCATCTTTTTTTTTTTATTTTCAGTGCTTACCAGCCAGTGCCTTGATGCGGGAGCGCTCAAACAGCCGAGCAGAACTGTTCTCATTGTCCCAGTCGTCGACATCCCAGCGGTTGTTGACGTCGCTGTACTGCTGTTGGATCTCAATGTTGTCGTAATCTGTTGCTACCGTTGTCGTCATCCTGAGTCCTCTCCTTAGCCTCTCCTCACCATCAGATTCTTCCTAAAACCCTCTGTCAAAGAAAAACACATAAAAATAATCATTTAGATGGTGCACATATATCGGAAGAAAGTCGTAACTTTCTTCAAGTCAAGCTCAGGAGTTTTGGTTTCAAAAATCAGCGATTTTCATTTGAAGACGAGCTCAAGAACAGGTGAGATACCAACCACTCCTTCAGAGAACAAATAATCTCAAAAAATTAAGTGCTTTGCCAAAGCCAGAAGCTTTGCTGCATACACACATCCGGAATTGTCATGTTCAGCTCCACAAAGCAGAACATGGATGGAATAGTGCAGCAAAACACTTCCACAATTGTCATTTTCAAAAGCAGACCATTGGCTTTAGAGATCTGTGAGTATTGGCTAAAGCATATGGAGCTGTGGATAACTCAGCTAAGAAAAACATCAAGCACAAAGATGACCTCAATACCTTTACAAAATCGTGCAAATACTGATAGAAAAAAATACAGATTCTCAAAAAGCCACATTAGCTTTTGACAAGCAGAAGTCTTTTAACATGCATCTGAAGAACTATTTCTGTCTCCATATGGAAATACTGACTTTGTGACTGGTCCTGGCAATTTATTTATGAACTAATCCAGATAAAACCAACTAAATGATGCATTACTTTGAACTCTCCACAGGAACAACATGGCACCAATGCAACCCTTGGGGTGAGGTTCTCTCCTTTCAGGGTGCTGTTTGCATATTTATTCTGTTTTCTGATTAGGATTTCCATGTATTTATCAGTACTAGACATTAAGAGAGGCAGACACCTCTGGAGGAGGAGGAGTGAGGTTATACACATCTGTGAACCCAGTGGGAACAGCGCTAAGCAACTCCCTCACCAGTCAGTGCTCAGAGAGACCCTGTGGAGCACAGGGTGCTCCTCAGAAACACAGAAACGCAGTTCACCTTTGCAAAACGCAAAAATTACCAGAAATGCAGTAAAATTTATGGGCAACGAGGAGCCAGGAGGCCGCCCTTTTATCTGGGCGGGACCCGCGCTCCCCTCATGGCGCCGTGCCCGAGACCTCTCTTGTCTTTTCTCTCTTTTATCTCACTTTCTTATTTAAAATAAAATTTAAAAAAAAAAAAAAAAAGGAA
>VZTB01001458.1:428460-450821 GCA_013397245.1 Thryothorus ludovicianus
CCTCAGGGTGAGGCTGATTCCGCCCTCACGGCGGGACTGGGCCGGGGCCGCCCCTCAGGGTGAGGCTGATTCCGCCCTCACGGCGGGACTGGGCCGGGGCCGCCCCTCAGGGTGAGGCTGATTCCGCCCTCACGGCGGGACTGGGCCGGGGCCGCCCCTCAGGGTGAGGCTGATTCCGCCCTCACGGCGGGACTGGGCCGGGGCCGCCCCTCAGGGTGAGGCTGATTCCGCCCTCACGGCGGGACTGGGCCGGGGCCGCCCCTCAGGGTGAGGCTGATTCCGCCCTCACGGCGGGACTGGGCCGGGGCCGCCCCTCAGGGTGAGGCTGATTCCGCCCTCACGGCGGGACTGGGCCGGGGCCGCCCCTCAGGGTGAGGCTGATTCCGCCCTCACGGCGGGACTGGGCCGGGGCCGCCCCTCAGGGTGAGGCTGATTCCGCCCTCACGGCGGGACTGGGCCGGGGCCGCCCCTCAGGGTGAGGCTGATTCCGCCCTCACGGCGGGACTGGGCCGGGGCCGCCCCTCAGGGTGAGGCTGATTCCGCCCTCACGGCGGGACTGGGCCGGGGCCGCCCCTCAGGGTGAGGCTGATTCCGCCCTCACGGCAAGGCAGGGCCGGAGCCGCCCCTCACGGCCCTCCCCGCCCGCCGCGCTGGCGCCACCTGCCGGCCCGGCCCCTCCCGTCACCCGCCTGTCGCGACATATCGCCGCCTCGCGCGCGACAGGCAGACGGCGTGGCTCACCAGCGGCGTTAATTCCCCGTCCGGGCCCGGGATATCGGAGCCGGCTGGTTGGCCCCGGTCCCCACCCCGCGGCAGGTCCGTGCCGTGTTTCCGCGCGGTGTCTGGCGCAGCAACGGGAACGGAGCCGCGCTGGGGCGGCTGTTACATAAGGAGCTGTTACCGAAGGCCGAGTGCGAGGGTTCAACCTTCACAAAAAGCGGGAAGGAATCGCTTTAGTCATGGGAAGCTGCCAACAGAGCGAGGGAACGCGAGGAGAGCTGGCTCTGGGGAAGGTCGCGGGGACAACGCTCCCGCGGCGCATCCCGCAGGAGCCGGGGATGGATCAGCCGCTCCGACCGGATCCCGCCGCTAGGAACAAACAAAAGCACGGAGCAAAGACGGGGCAAGCATTAAATCCCACTCGCCGCGTTTCTCTAAAGCACTCACCAGCTGATCCTCGCTGAGCATCAGGCCTAGACAAAAACCTCCCATTGATCCCTGTACACAGGCCGAAATCAGGGTTAATTCCAATTAAATCCACGGAGCAGCCAGGGTATAAACAACGAGTGGGAACAGGCTGGTCGAGAGCATAATTTTCCATCCTTTTTATATTCACCAGTGCTCAAGGAAGAGGAGATGTGCAGCTGGAAAAGCCGCAGCTCCAACCGTAAAAATCAGTGACCCCAAAATCGGGATGCAGTGACATGTAATTTAATATAGATGGAACAAAATTTATTTCTGTGTCGCTGCTGTTTAGAAACACACACAACTCAATCCAGAATAAATTCAACTCTAACTTGTGCTTTATCACTTCTCCTACCCTGAGCATCGCACAAGCAAAATCTATCCCAGATAAAGCTAAATTGAGCATGAAATGGCCTGTTATCCCACACCTATAGGGCTGGAAAACCTGCATCCTTGTTCTGGTTCTAATAAAAGCAGCGCCTCGCTCCCTGACATCAGGCTCCTTTTTCTGGGATGTGCCTCCCCACCACAGGGACAGCAGAGAGGGGGAGCAGGAAAACGCTGCAGGGATAAAAATAAGCACCTTGCAGCAAAGCGAGGTGAGGAGAACACAACAGAATCCTGATTCCAGAGACAGACCCCGCTACAGAGAGTGCAGCCCCTGCTGGAAAAGAGCTTTTTTTGAGTCCTGCTGCAGCTCTGATCCAGCACAACCCACTGGTGCCTCCAGGAATGGGAAGATAACACGAGCCCTGGCAGAAACCTCTGTGCTCCTGACTGCAGGGTTGGAGGTCCTGCAGCTGGGATGAGCTACAGCAGCACGTTATGTTGTCTATGTTAAGGGTGTCCCAATCTGACAGGGACAACACCAGCAGCTGCCCGGGGAGTAAAAGGGGAAAATAGTTTGGAATTTTCCTGGAGCCCTTAATGTAGCCAAGTTCACTGTTAATGACCTTAAAAAGTAATCCACGTGTGAAATCAGCCCTGCACTTGAAGGACCATGCTGAAAACCCTGTGTGTGTGTAGCACACACAGATATGTAACACACATATATTTATAAATTTAGTTTAACCCTCTGCATAAAGCACCCACCAACATCCACAGAGAGATTACCACGGAGCACAGGGACAGAGGAAAGCCCATTTTCCAGCAGGAACAACCTTTGTCACTTAAACATCTTGGCCTGGCTTTAAGCAGAGATACCCCTCTAATGAAGGAATTACGTTTTCTGAGAGAGCCAGAGTTAACTGGAATTTCAACTGCCAACATCTCAAGCAGCATCCTGCGAGTGAACCCACTCTCAGGACTGGATAAACACACTGGGAACAAGGCATTTCAGAAATGGCAGGTCACAGTTCCTTTATTATTCACAATTCAGGCTCACTCTAGGATGTTATATAGTGCTTAAAACCAGAGAGCACAGACACTGGGGTTCTCATTAATCCACGCCCTCTTAAACTCATCTGCCAGTGCTGTGTGCACCTGGCTTGGAGATGTTAGCAGGCAATTCCAGGGATAAGCAGGCACAGGGGTGTACTAATAAATAACATGGAACTGCTCCAGGCCCTGAATCCACAGGGCCACCACGATGGCTCGAGAAAAATCTGTAAATTCCCAAACTACTTCCTCATTGATAAAATAAAACTCCGTTGCCTTCTGCCATGGGTACTATGCTAGATGACCTCATGAGACAAAAGAGATCAAACCATTTCATTTCAAAGCATTCCTTAAAACCTATTGCATAATCTGAGGGCGGGAGGTTGGCATTATCTTCAAAAAGAAGAAATGGCTGGAAGAAAAAAAATCAGCTACCAGGAAGAGCATTTTCTCAGACAGTTTTCAAAGGCCACATCCAGGGGTCAGACCTTTTGTATTTACTTTCATAAATAGACCAGATTCTGCTCTGTTTGTTTCTCAGATAATAGAAAACAAACAGTTTTATTCAGCCCATCTGAAGAATGAATTAATTTTTAAAAAATTCATTGGCCACTCTTAAATGCAATCATGTAATTCACCAAACAGGCTATGACTATAATCCCTGAAATTCTGCCATAACCACACATCTGGAATTACTTCCTAATAGTTACATTTATCTTTAAAATAAACAATGTTTTTTCAAGAGTTACTATTCTTCCAGGAAATATGCTAAACTCTAGTTAGATTCATGTTATTCTAACTAAGGATTGTCAAGAGGTTTTTATGGTGCTGTGATTGAAGAAAGTATAGTCTGAACAGCAATCCCCAAACGGATTCATGGCTTGTGAAAATAAACTGTTCCCTGGCCAACACAGAGCCCAACCCATTGCAGCATTCCTGGCATCAAAGATGAATTGTAAATTCATCTCTAACTCCCACTGATTGTGAGACAGGATTGAAAAGGGGACACAGACCCTCCCATCTCCAGGTCACCAGAGCACACGGGTCTGGTGACAAGCACAGACACAATCACTGTGACAAAGAGGATGGGGTGCTGATCCCACAGATCAGATACTCCAAGAAACTTTCTTGTTAGCCCTCTGAAACCAAGGCTGGACGAGCACAGGAAGCAATTCCATTGCTCTCTTTGCAGGATACTTTCCCTCCCAGTCAATCCCTCTCCCCTACTGATGCCTCAGACCATCACCAGTCCAGCTCTTTACTTTAGAGCAATGATTATTACTAAAAAGAGGGAAATTTAGAAAAAATGTAACCAAACTTTGTGTTTATTCTGAGCCACATTCAGCTCCCTCTTAACAGCAGCACAACAGACATTTAATAATGTTTTTAATGTCATTTAAAGCCAATATTTAAACTGGAGAAGTGAAGTTCCTCTGAACTCTCAGGGTCCACCCACATCTTGTCACTCCAAGAGGGTGAAATTCTCACCCTAAGCTTCCACACAGAGCAAAGTGGCCTGGTCAGAGTCAATAGGGGCACCTTGGGAGAGGCTCAGGGCTGGATGCCAAATGAACATACACATCAAACACCCCCACAGGTCAAACCCTGCAAGTATTTACAAAACACTGCGCAGAAACTTTAGAGTTGTACAGAACCCTTGGACTGAGAAACTGAAGTCCTGAGCATGAAGGTTAGAAAGACTGGAAAATGCATGTCCCCATTCCAGCCATTTCTCAGCCTGAAGCCCAAGGAGGGGTTTCCAGGCTCGCTCCCAGCTCAGCCCCTGTGTTGCTGAATTCCAGCACATTTCCAGGGATAGGAGTTCCCTGTCCTGACAGGGCAGAGAGGGTAGCACACTCACTTATGTTCTGGCTTGTTGTTTCAGCTGCTGAACCAATCCCAAAATAATAAAGCCAGTAACTCAGCAAGGCTGTTACTCCCTTGACCTCCAATACCCCCTCTCCCCCTCTCCTAATCCCATTTTTCCTTCCACAAACAGTACCATAGTGTTTCTTCATTTTCCATCCCAGGAGTGCTCCATGTCTTTGTCTTTGCCTCCCAAGACAACCCACTCTGTGTGTGCTGACTCCACTGGCTGTCCATGCTCCAGGATGTGGAGCCCAACAGCCCAAAGCACCCTGAAAGGTCACAGCAAAGGGGGGACAGGCTGTGCTACCAAATGCCACAATCAGCGTGTGGAGCACTTCAGGAATGCACAAACAAGGCAAGACTGAAGCCTCTTTATTCCCAATACAGGCTGGAAAAGCGTGTGAAGGTCACTAAAATCAGGCAGCCTGTCCTTCGTGAGGGAGGGCTGCTTCCACATCTCAGATAACCCATCACTCCAAAGACCAGGCAGTTAAGAGTGGATTCCAGGCTCTTGTTTTCCTTCTGAGATCCCCAGGATATCACGCTGTAGCTGGGAGATGGGTACATAATTAAATAAGCACTGAAACAACTTCAGAAAGGGTTTGTGCTGCTCCCTGAAAACAGACACAGCCTCACTGTGCTGTCAGCAGGGGTGACTGGTGCACACCCAGCACCACATGCCCCACATGGGACAAGGATTCCAACAACCAAGCACAGCCAAGGGCACCAAGAGAACACAGAAACTCAAAATCATTCAAAATAGGTTATTTTAAAACATAAATCTCTGCTTCAAACCTTTCAGTTCCAGTACAGACCATTAAAACCTTCTGGTCTGACTCTCTCTACACTTGGAGCAATGAAGTTTCACCCGGTTTTTCACACATCACCCAGAAGATCTGGACTCCAACATGTTATCCTGAAGACTCCAGAATATTAATTGATATATGTGATCCAGATTTGCCCTCTGTAGTCTGAGGTAGCTCCATCCAGATGAGGATACAACCCAAGATGTGCCAACATTACTTGAAGAGCCTCTTTAAAACACCAAGAGGGTAGAAGGAGGCTTCATATGGATTTCATCCAAGGTCAGACACACAACAGGAGTTGAGGGGTAAGATTCTTCAGGCCTCTGCATATAGTACCTCTGAACCATCCTCTAAAGAAGGCCGTGCCCCACTACCAACTATATACAAACAATGAACAGGTTAAACCAGAATAAATCTGGACATCTTAGGTAGAAAGTGGCTGTTTTTGGAAAGAAGTTAATAAAGAGGAGTACGAAGATGAAGCTGAACTGAACTTACCACACACAACACATCAGGGTGGAGCGAGCACTGAATTCCTTCTGAGAGTGCCCTTCCTTTTCCCCTATCTCTTGAAGAATGTAAAACACATTTTGCCAGGCTGCTGAGGGGAGGGCTCTGCCTCAGCCATCAGCAGCTCCTAGGGAGCAGCATTCCTGCATCCCTACAGAAAGGAGAAGTCTCTGGGGATCCAGCAGGGCCTGGAGTTACACACAGAGCATGAACACCCACGAGGGCTCTGAGAATAAAACTCCACATCCTGGGCCCAGCTCAAAGAATGCTCAAAGATTTAACAAAAAAGTTTAGTTTTTAAGCAAAACACACAGTACTCGACCTCTTTTGTCATGTGTTTGTGGTTTTCCCTAAACAAGCACTGCTGGGCAAGGTTAGTAGTATTTAACCAGTAAGCTTGGTTCAGCTCCAATAAGTACATCAAGAGATAGTCCATGGCTGCTCCAGTGAGATCCATGAACTAAATACAGCTTTACTCCAACTCACAAACCACCTTTGTATCCAACACAGCTAAAAGAGATGTAACTCAGGACCCAAAAAATCCTATGAACCATCAGCTGGGCATTTTCTAAACCCGCTATCCTATTTTCTGCTTTCTAAGTCAGTAAAGAAATCCTCATTGATTTAAATTCATGCAGCTCTTGGTCATTTGCTTTTAAAAAACACTTTCACTGTCCTCTTAGTCTTTCCTGTGTCAATGAAAGACAGACCCTGAAATTATTAGGATATCTGGGAATGTCCTGCCATTCATATGGCTTAGCTGGAAAAAACCTGGGGGACCAGCTCAGCTCAGCAGTTTTTCTCTCCACCTCCATTCTTGCATTACTTGTAACTTCTACATTCCAATTAATAGATTTCCAACCCATTTTCAGAAAGAGCTGCATTTTTGAGTAGAGTAACCCATCCAGAAAATGCCTTTTCCAAAGCCTAGGCCAAGGGAGGAAGTTCCCATGGAGGAAAATTCAAGTGCCAGTTCATGAGTTTTAATTGAACCTGCTCTTCAGACTTTGCAGACTTGTTCTGGTGCAAAGGCAGCTGGTCACTTTGAAAAGTAAGGAATGAGCAGCAAACCAGGGATTATGTTCTGCTTGGGACTGGAATAGCACCCTGAATGTTGTGAGGGCTTTACAAGACAGCCAATATGTGCTGGTGCACTTGTGTGCTCTGATCTGTGAGGTCAGCAGCTGGCATGCTGCTCCTTTTTCTGGGGAATATGACTGCCAGCAGGCCAAGAGCCCTTCAGCTCTTACAATACATGCCCTTATTTTACTATAAATTCTTAGACAGGAAATTTTAACCATAGAATTAACTGAATTTTTTGATAAATAAAAGATAGTAATAGCAAAAATGTTCTGATGGTGGTAAATTAATATAAAATGGTTAAAAATCTGAGTAGGATTAACAATATATTGTCTGTATGTACCACAAAGGGTGCTCTGGGTTGAACACAAATGAAGTGCACAAGAGGAAATGGACTGGAGCTGGAATCAAAAAGGCTCCGGGTCAGCTGAGTCCCTTCTGGAACTACAGGAAGGACTCTTCTGACGTAGGCACTCATTCAAGATAACCTTTACTCTGATCCTCCTCTCAGCTTTAGCAGGACTCAGCCGTTTCACAGATACCACAGAGGAGACCAGGACCTTGTTTCACCAAACCCCCTTGTAAAGCTGTTAGAAGCCTCTGCATTTCACCCTTCGCCATCCTGATCACGGAGCAAGGCAAAGATCCACTTCCCAAAAACCCCCAGGAAGTACTTCTGGATGGACACCAGGGACAACTTGTCTGGCAGGAAAGAAAACTGATATATTTCACTGCTTATCACCATACTTCCAAAGAAACTACCAAGAACATTCATTCCATAGTCACTGAGCATTTAAAGGATAATACTTAGTATCACTCTGTTCTAGAAGCTATCTGTGGGCTGACCTTCACCAAAAGAATGTGAAAATACAGGGCGGTTGTCTACAGTGGTATTTACCTTTTTCTTCAGCAGAACTTAACAAAAAAGTCTTTTTTAGCACTTTTCAAGCGCTCACGCAGAGCAGAGTTCCAATAAAAACCAGGTGTCCTCGGAAAGGAGTTCCCCATTTTTTTGGTCTCCACTCTCTCATGACCCAGCTTACGAGAAACAGAGCCCTGAGCTTTGGGAGCCCGCTGTGTGTCGGGGAAGGGCTGAAAGCAGAGACTCTCCTCTGGCTGAGGGCACTGCTGTCAGCACAGGAAACGCTTCACATCTTGACCCTGGCCACGACCCTCACTTGGCAGGAAGTCCCAGGCAACCTGAATGACCTGGGTGACATCACTGTTTACTTGGGACTCAAACTGGCAGTGCCAGGTGGCACCCGGCTGAGGGGCATCGTGGACACAGCTCAGCTCCTTAGTTTGCAACCTACAAGGAAACATCCCTCAGGAAGAAAAGACAGCTCCAACATCACTGGGTCATTCAAGAAATGCTGTGATTGCCTCTGTGTGACCACCTAATTTATCAGTATCAGTTTACAGCTGTTGTATTAATTCAAATGAAGAGAGCCACAGATAAGTTTCTGGGGGTGGGAGAGGGACCGGAGGTGCAGTGCCGTGGCTCTGGGATTGGAATTTCTGCCCCACTTCCCACTCCTAGAGAAGGGATCTCACACAGAAACGATGGCCTGGATAACTTTGAGAAGGAGAGCACCCCTGAGCCTGCCCTTGCTACAGAGCTGACTCCAGGCACTGACACACTTCCATCCGGAGCACATTCCTGCTCCTGCAGTCCCTCTCCGGAGCGAGATGCGATAGCTCTGACCTCCTTACAGGAGGAGGGATGCCAAGTAAACAGGCCTGGCTTACAGACAGCCAACTGCTGTCTCCACTGCCCGTCTATTTTCTCTCTTCACTTCCACACCCCACCTCTCCAAAAGGTCCTAGCCCAATCAACTTGTGGGTGAGTAGGAGTGAGCCTGAGCTCACTGCCCATCTTCCCTTCCCGGCATCCCTGCGAGCTCCCGTTTCCTTCCCACAGGGAGGAGGCTGCGACGCCCACCTGGGTCATGCCGCAGTGCTGAGCCGAGGCACAGCCAGAACAAGATGCAGCCGTGGGAGGCTGAGCACACTCACGGCTTGGCAATCCTGGAGTGTCCCTGAGGGCGAGGGCACAAAACCAGGGAGTAATGTCAAGCTACCCTGATCTACGCCTAGGCAAACCTCCCCCGTGTTGGAGGGCTTTATGTAAGGGCAGGGAAAGGCTCCATCACTCCCAGCCAAGGAGGAAAAATTGAGGACAGCTCCTCCCTGCTCGGAGCTGCTGGTCGGGGGAGGCTGCCTGGTGACAACTTCCAGGGAGGAAGAAATGAGGCTGAGCTGCTTTGGCTCTGCCCCCAAACTGCAGAGCAGCGGTGGGAAACCGCACCCAGGGAGACGCCCAGGGAGAAAAGGATGTTTTGTTGCGGAGGCTTTTGTTCTGGACTCTGTTTATTAGCGATACTTCGCAGCCTGGCAGGCAGAGCAGGGAAGCAATTTAAAGGGCCAGCCTGGAGTAAATAACTTGCTACGCAGTCGGCAGGTTTGGAATCAGCAAACAAACAAAACCAGGCTCTGGGAGCAGGAATGGGGAAGGATTTGCTGACACCCTCCATAAGGCAACAGAGCTGAAGCAACAGCTCCAGCACCAACCCAGGAAGGAGCAGCCCCGAGTCCAGACACGCAGAGACTCTCATTAAGAGGAGACACAAGACAGCACTAATTACCCCACAGCAATGCCGAGATGATCCACCTGCTCCCACACAGGGACTGACTCCAGTACCAGAGATTCCTGAGACCTCCCTTGCTGAGCGAGCTCTCCTACAGCCAGAGATGCTCAATCAGCTCCTGAGATCTGGACAAAGAGCTGGCCTAGTAAAGAAGAATTAAAAAAAAGAACTCGGATTTGGACAGTGTGATGGTCCCAGAGGAGGCACATCAAAGCCTGCTCCAGAACAAGCACCTCCTTCACATGCTGGAGCCCAAGTCACAGCCAGGACCATGCAAAGCTTTGTCTCTTGCACTGGAATACAATATAGGTACTATATGGATTCTAACTGTTCTCTGTTGAATGAAAATAAACGCAGAATAACCAACAGAATTGGACAAGTTTTGCTTCGGGGGGATGAAGACAGTACTTGACTGCGGGTGAGGGAATGCCAGCGTTTCTCTGGAGCAGTGCTGGTTGGAAAGTGAACTGAGAAATGCAGCAGTTTGATACTAAACACCCACTTGAAAACAGAGGTGTTAAGAATTGTCCTGCAAATCAGCACAGCCTGAAGCAGCAGCAATGGTCATGCACATCTTCTGCTAGGCTAAACCAGAAACATGGCAGAAAGCAGTGTGGAAAAGGATCCCTCCCCAGGAAGAGGGAAATGTCAGAAGTCACACAAGTAAATCACCAAGTCAGACAGTGTAAGCCACGATATCAGGCCAGCAAGATTCCTGGTTCAAGTAACCAAGCACAGCTTGAGCCACTGCTTCCCAAAGAGCAGGAAATGTGTCTCATCCTCCCCAGGGCACACAAACACACATCATCCACTTGGCAGGGGAATCAAGAGCAGCACATCCAAACTGGTCTCCTCTAAACTAAACACTTAATGGGTTAGTGGGCACTGACCAGAGGAACACAACAGGTAAAACTAAGCAGGCTGCCTGCATTTGCCCACATGGAAGTTTTAAATGGACACCAGCTGTTAATTCCTTTCTGCATTCTTCACATTTTTTTTGGCCAACTCCCGACAAGACTAACAGAAACCTTTCCCCTCCAACTTTCATTTGATGCATAGATAAAATAGTCGGGCAAGGAAAAGAAATCTATCTCATTATTGCCTTCATTTAAATGCATGCCTGTAGGTCCTCAGTGCATCCCTGCCCTTTGAGATGGGTTAAAGAGCCTTAATGCCATCTAAATTAAGTCAATTTGTTATTCAGAACATTTGTGAGCAAACAATTTGCATCCTGGGAGGAGAAAGCACATGGGCCAGAATGTAAAACCCTGGGAAATAAGATGATAGACAGGAAGAAAAAGCCCAAAAAAAGCTATGTCTTAAATAACTCGGGTCAGTATTTTGGTTCTTTGATGTTTCCACTATGGCTGAGTTCTTTTTTTTTTAATAAATATTTTAGTGTACATCCTTGTGGGCTGATTCGTGTAGATAAGATATATTTATCATTTCATGTATGATAGAATGATGATTCTTTCCAGGTTTTCCTTGTCAGTTTGCTAACCCTTGGAGTGTTGTCCTGTCCACCATCCCCCAAAGGTGTTATTCCCAGTGAGTCCAGTACGTCCAGCCAGGACACAAACCCTGACCAGCCTGGATCCCTCCAGCTTGGACCTTGGCCACACAGCCAGCCAAAGGCCTGTTCCAGGAACCAGGGGCTGGAGAAGGGCTCCTCAATTCCCTGGTGCCACAAGAGGAGCCCAGAGCACGAGGTGCCATTTTCCAAAACGCGTGTTATCCACAGTTCTGGATTCTCCCAGTGAAACAGGCAAATAAACACACCAATGACATTGGCTCCTTGTCATAACAAAGCACCCAGCCATTGTTATTGGCACTTGGATCCAAACAGCTTCTGGCCACACATAAACACGGCCTGGCCTGCACAGAACCTACCCCGGGAAGGGGAACGGGTCCAAAGGGTCCAAAAGCTTTACAGTCCTTTGCATTGACTTCCCAGGGAAATTGTACCAAGTGTTGTCACACCAAGGGCTCCAATCCATCTCCTGGAGCAGGAGGAACCACAGGGAGACACACACTGGAGCTGTGTGATCACTCCAGGTGCACAGCCCAGAACCTGCCCATGCAACCCCCCCCAGCATAGCACCAAGGAGGAACCTGCGTGAGGCAGGGATGTGTAAAATATCTGATTCTTGCTTCATTCTGGTCTGAGGTTTTTGTCTGGGAAATGGATCCTCAGCTGGCACAGCCCCAGCCCAACAGCTGCAATGCTTTTCTACTTCCACAAACACTCGGAAAGTTCGCCAAAGCCCTGTTTGTGCTGGCAGACAGCCAGCACTTTATTATTATGTACTATTAGTTCATAGTGAGAAATGTGCACTACAGGAAAAAAAAAAAGCCCCGAGAAGCTCAGTAATTGGGTACAGATGTCAAAGATTTATGGAGCTCTCCCCACTGGACAGGATCTTACAGATTGTTTCTATCACCTGTTTGCTTTTGGAGTTTTTAATAAGATAACTATGTGTGCTATCCTGGAAGAATATTCCAGAACTCCTCCTTCAAAAACCAATAACTTTTGATCTCCACTTGTCTCCTCTCAGTAACAATCTGTCCTCAGAGTTCCATAAATGCCACTTGATATTAATTTCATATTTAAATACTATCTTGGCTGTTGTTTTCATTACCCAGCAACTTTCAAATGCAATCAGACAATTTCATTCTTACTTCATGGCCCAGAAAATAAACTTGACACACCATGCCAAGTCCCCAGCAGTTAGAATCCATGGTTAAATCCCTCAGTATTCAAAATACCTGATAATCTTCACCTTTTTTCCTGATTTCTGGGAAACAACATCTGCTCAGCATTTTTGGGGACTGCTGCTTGCCCAGTGCCAAGAGCCCAAACCTCACTCAGCTTAAGCTGCCTGCAAAAGTATCTCAGTTCACATCCAGAATTCTGAACCTTGGTCCATTAAATTAATTCTGCAAAATATTTGAAATGTGCAAAGCTCTGCAGCTGACAGCAAACACCACAAAAGTGAAAACACAAGGGAGTCACTGGCATTTTTCATAACTGACCTGTAATGGTTTTGCCATTTCAAATTACATCAGGGATGATTTCTTTCCAGCAGCACAAAATGGCAAAACAAGGTGCATTTCACTTGGAAATTGTTTTTCCAAGCATTTACAAAGGAGGATAAATCAACAAAAAAGGTTATATCTCTGCAAATGAGCATGTGGGACCACTGAGTTTCTGCTCTGACACCTATCAAGGAGCACTCTGGCTCCCTCCCTCCTCACCCAAGGCACACCTCAGTTTGGTTGGAAAACCTGACATTACCCTTCACCTTTCCCACAAGTCACAGCTGCTGACAAATTCTTCCTGAAAAATGATTTCATCCTTCCCGACAACGTGGCTTGCACGGCACAGATCCTATAAAGGTCAGGACCTCATTACAAAACCAGATACTCAACTGAAAAACAGTTAATCTGGTAAATTTGGAGGGTTAGAAACAAATCTATGGAGATTACATTTTCCCCACAGCTCTGAAATGGACTTTATCAGTCACAATTGTACTTTTAGCTCAAAAAAAGTTTTAAAATGTTTTACTATTCCTGTTTACAAGAGTTCATACAAGATAACTACAGCCTCTGCACTGAATGTGAGTAAAGAGACATCCAGGAGAGCACACGGGTGGGGTGTGTCCACCTCCCCTTCCTGAAGGGAATTCAGATGGCTGAAAGCACCATGAGGAAAGGACAAGTAGAGAAGTAAAAGTAGAAAAAAGTAGAGAAAAGCTCCATTTCACACCATGTTCTGTCACAGCCACCAAGCCAAAATCTGCCCCAAAAATCAACTGCCTGTTCTCTCTGGTGCCTTGAGGCACCCTCCCTGCATTCAGGGTTTTCTGTGGAAAGCCTCCACCTTTCCCTGAATTGCAGAAGGCACAGGTCTGGAATTATCTTGGGTTATGGAAATATACAAAGTGATTCCCACACAGGAAGAAAGAGACATCCTTCACTTGTCATGATCGCTTACCTTGGATCCTGAGCAGATTGGGCCTTATGTTAATATTATCTCATTTCATGTACCTAAATGATTCTTTAATTTAATAAGACTTAAAACATTACCTAGAGAGAAGAAGTATGACAGGGGTGATACAGTTATAAAGGAATGCTTGCAAACAAATGGTAGAACCTTCTTTAGTTTTTACTTTTAAAAATCTCAGATTCTACAAATTTCAGATTTACACCTGCAGATTTACAGTAAAAAAAAAAACAAAAACAAAACAAAACAAACCAACAAAACAAAAAAACAACAAAACCCAGAACAGCCCTGGAGCCTTTTAGAAAGTGCTAATCCTGATCATTTTCCACCTAATGACTGTTTACTACACAGCCCTTTTAAATGCTTGGCAGCTCTCCAGATCTTCCTGCTTTTCCTTTCTCCCACACGTCCCTCCTGACAGCCATCTTGGGCAAGGACAATCCTCCGCAGGAGAAAGCTCTCCGCCGCCTTTTCAGCCTCGAAAAGCTCTGCTCCCCGGGGGAAATCCTGAGCCTTGCTTCACTTTCAAGGCAAAACCAAAAATCTCCAAGCTTTCAAAGCCTCACCAAATGACAGCGTGGAGCAGGAAAAGTAAAGCCAACCAGAAAACTTGGGTTTTTTCAGGGATTTCAAAACCGATTTTAAATGAAGTGGCACCGGTTCTGTAATTCTGTGACCCCTCCTAGGAACGGAATCGAGCAGACCCACCCCACCACTTGTTTCAAATGCCATTCGCTGTCACTTGGCATTTCAAGCTGGAGCAATTTTTTGTGGTCGGATGCTCTCCCCGCTCCCGACCAGCTGTGCTTTGATCTCCCCCTCGTAGCTCCCATGGATCTGGAGGAAGCCCAGCTCCCCTCCTTACCAAAAACGCAGCGTAACAGTTCCTTGGGGAAAGTGCAGCTCCCAGACCTCACACATCCCTGGGATGGGACCAGATGTCTCCTGGAGCCCTGGCCACCATCCTCTCCGTGGCTTCCACCCACGCTCCAGACCCCAGAACCCCCGGTGAAAGTGAGGAATGAGATGGAAAAGCACAATGGGATTTTAACTGACAGGATCAGGTCGGTGCTGCTTCTCCTTAGGGTGGGAATTGGGATAAGAGTGGAACCCAACACACAGATTGGAGCGAGGATGGTGGCTGCTCGAAGAATCAAGCACAACCAATGCAATGTGCTACAATTAATATTTTACATGAAATTAGTCCAGCCCATATTCAAATCAGGTCACCAGTAATTAAAGCATCCTTATTTGGAACGGTAGAGCCAGAGAATGCCTGGATCAGAGCATTTCTCAAAGAGAATATATTAATGGGAGTGTTTGGAAATGCATGATGCACTCGAGGCTTTAATATATATAAGAGGCTTTAATATAAACCTCAGGATTACATTATGCCAGCTTTTCAATTATTATACTCTCCATGGAAAGCCAGGCACTGGCAGCAAGAGGTTAAAGCAGACCTTAGAGCATGGCTTTGCCCTTTCTCTTCCAGAGAATCCCACTATTGGTTCCTACTCCTGCGCCACGTGCAGCTGAACAGAAGCACTGAAGGTGAGATTTGAAATAAAACATCTCTATTAGTGATGCCATCAATGCCAACACAACACACAAGGGGAAGCCTCACAACTTCACCAGGGACAGCAAAATCAGCTCCCGTAATTTCTAGAACGATCTGCTTGGTTGACTCCATCTTTACACTCACCACACACCAACTCAGCCATTTTAATTCCTGAATGGCTGGAGTTTGCTTTCCCTTCACAGGGCACTGCACAGCAGGCTCAGCTGTCTGGAGACCAGGGATCTCTCCCTGTAAAGCACATGCAAGTGAAGGATGGAGACAAAAAAAATATCTGAGTGAGGCTGAGGGGAGGTGGTGAGCAGTAGAGCGAGGTAATGTGACTGAATAAGTAAAAATGCAGAATTTTTAGATTGTCCTTGTTCCAAACAGGCATCTCAGGAAAAGCTCTGCACTCTGGTTCTCTCCAGAGGGTAATGATGGATGCAGGCTGTGTCTGTCCTGCTTTAACAGCAGCCCAGAGAGAAATCTCCCATTCCCAAGCTGTAGGAGTGGAATGGCACCCACTGGAGCCTGGTGTGCAGACACTCAGAGGCAGGGCAGGAGCAGCAGAGTTGAGCCTTTTCCATCAGAGCCTGGGAATCACATGGACACACAAGTCCTGCTCCCCCCAAACATCTCTCCTGCAGGCCCACCTGCCCTGGAGCCCCTCTGGGATCTCTGGACCTGGCAAATGCCCCTGTTCTCCCAAGCCTGGCATCCCCTGTGCAGAAGAGGGAGTAAAACCCAAGTCACCCCAACCCAAGCCATACATCCATGCCCACAGCCCCCAGCTCTGCTCCAAAAGGAGTTTCCTTCTCTCCAACAGCAGCTCCCAGAGCAGCAGCCTCTGTAATCCACAGGGCACTGCACCAGCTTTGGAAAAACATCAAAGGAAAAAGTTACCTGCAAATACTGGAGTTTATTTTTGCCCCACTGCAGTGCTGGTCCTTGCTCTCCCCCAGCACTTCCAGCTCACACAGATTGGCACAACGGAGCAGAAAGGAAACCAAGTCCTTTTCAATATTCCTTTCTGACATTCCACCATCCTAATGCAAGTTCCAGGCAAACAGAGCCTTCCCAGAGTAGCAGAGAACAAACAGAAAACAAGCTCTGTGCAATAGATGAACATATAGGATCCACCTTGGTGCTTGTCCACCTGTCCCTTCCCTCAGCTCTTCCACAGGAATTGCTGGAAAGGGTCTGAAGCTACAAAATCCCTCTGGTCAACCATGACAAAAAATTATTTGTGCTGACTATCACATACTTATTTACCAAATACATGACAAAAACTAGCACCAAACATATGTTTGCTACCTGAGCTAGAACCATGAAGAGTATTCCCCTGACCAGAAATTTTAATCTACCCAGAAGAGCCCTGGAAGGACAGACCCAAACAAGCCATATTTGACACAGATAGATTAGACAGATGGTACAGGGTGGTATAAAGGGGATTTGTGCTTGCTTGACTTTGGCACAGCTGAATTACTTTTTAATTGCAGATACACAAGTGTTGTGCTGGGTATTTTACAAAGATTTAATGCCTATTAAAACTTCATACCATTCAAAGTTATCTTAGGCTCTGTGCAACAACAGAGGGGTTGTTTTGCAGCTCAGTTCTGCTGCACACTCTTCAGAGCCTATTGTGATGTATTTTGATATAAAGTGGGTCTAAGCAGCAAAATTACCAGTGCTATGCTATTACAGAAGCTTTGAGCTTCCTGTGAATTTACGGAAATTAGCTGAAAGACGAAGAGACAACCTCATTTAAAATAAAACCTCTGAATTCCTGAAGGCTGCTGAAAATCTCAAAGATCACAAGGAAGGCACCTTCCTCTGTATCCCTCTGCTCCCTTCCCCAGTGACTGCTATTGGATTCTTCCAGGATCCTGGTGAAGCACAAGATTTAAAGATGTTGTTGCAGGGAATACATGGGGGGATGAAATTCAAAACTGGGGACCATTCTGATGCCAGGAGCCCACACTTACTGACAGGAACAGCAACACTGAACACTGATTTAAACCAGGCCATTTCCCCTAGAGCTTCTTATCCCTCGGGATCAGCATTTCTGCCACCTACTGACGCCACCCCAGCCCCATCCAGTACTGGAATTCCACAGTCTGAAGCACGCTGAGACCGGGTGGGTTTGTTATCCTGAGAGCTGCAGCACAGCAAGGCACCTCTCCAAGCTGGCCAAACCCAGAACAAAGCAGGGTGTGGGTTCCAGGCAGGAGGGGGATCTGGAGAGCAGGAAATGACAGGCAGCCTCAGACATTCTGTGCAGAGCGAGGGCTGCCAGCTCCCGCCTCCCCTCCGAGACGGACCCAGGCAGGCACCAGGGCTGGCATTTCACAGGACAAAAATGACTCCTTACTCACAGCCTCCTCCCAGGCCAAAGCAGGCACGCATGGCCTCACACCCCACCGGCACAAGGGGAGGGCCTGGGCTCCGGTGTGGAGGTGTCAGTCAGGAGTAACCCAAGCACAGACAAATTAGCAGCTAAAATAGAGCGGCCACTCTCAATGGTCTGACAGGAGAGTCGGCTGTACAGGGGAATAAATAAACCAGCGAGGGGCAGACTGTGGGTTTGGGGAAATGTCTTCACTTTACCTCTCATGTTAAACATTTCCCTACTGATTTGTGACTCTGGGTGAGCATAAACAGCACATTAATTAACCACTTCTACTGAAGGGTTCAAATTTAGCCTCACCATCACTCCTTTTAGCAACAAAACTGGCAGAAAATATCAAGAGCAAAGCATTTTATCCCCAAAGTAACTACTTCTGTAACTCTATAGGTTGAGACAAAACAGCACCGAGATCCCAGCCCAGAGCCACTTCCTTAGCTGCAGCAAAATGCTGGAAGCTTCATTTTCACAGGTGTTGGACACCAACACTCCCATCAAAATTAATTTGGTCTCCAGTGCTCCAAGCCTGAGGCAAATCTCTGATCTCTCTCCTTTCATTATCCCAAACAGCCAGCCTACAGCAGCTGTGTCTCTAGCACAGGGATTTCGGGATACCTCACCCTGCCCAAGCTTTGGGAAGGCTCACAAGGTCAGAGCACAGAAAACAGAGTCATCATCTGTTCTGCGACTCCAGGAAATACCCACAATGATTTCAACCAAAAAAAAAAAAAATCCCACCCATCTGTACATTTAATTCAGTGCAAGTGAAACAGGAAAGAGCCCTCAGAGCAGCAGGTGGCCACAGGGTTATGCAGGAATTCTCTAGCCCCAGGAATGCTGCTACAGGGCTTTGTCTGGCCTTTATTTTTCCCCATTTAGAGCTTTTTCCACAGACCACAGGGCTCCTGAGCACACGTGAGCCCACACCCTACTCTCAGGAAGGCTCTCCCAGTCCATGTCCTGGGAATTCTGGTCCCTACCTCAGCCCCCAACGCTTTACTCTGACAAATGAAGACATGGACAAATTTGTCCGCAGGTATCCATGCCAGGCTTAGGAGAAAAGAGGTTCTGAATCAGCAAAATTAGAGCCTTGTTTGAAGCTCTGCAGGAATTACAGCTTGGATTCATCTGCTCCTCGGGCAGATTTTCTTTCATCAAGCACAGCTCCCTCTCCTTCCTCCCACTTGGACCTGCTACTAAATTAATCAAGGATGGTTTATGAGCAAGTTGAGGACAAGGGATCCACAATTCAGCCCTCCTGAGAACAGCCAGCCATAAGTGTCAACAACTCCTTTTTCTTTCCCTTCTAAAGCTTTTTTTTCTGGGTGTCTCACCTGAGAGCAATACTCAGCATTCTTCTTGACATAATTTTCAATTTTGCTCACCTTTCCAAAGCTGGCCTGGATTTTGTCAATGAAAAATGAGCACTAAAGCCAAAGCCTTTAACATATTCCAGATCCTTTTACTTTCATATCCTCCAAAAGTTATCTGAGAAAACCCAAAACACGGCTGCAGCAACCTGGGCACAGGCTGGCACGTTCATGAGGACATTGTGATTTGAAAATGAAAATAACTGACTAAAACTGAAGGAGACAAAAGATGTGGGGATGCCAGACAGAAAGGTGAAGGTGACACCTGGCAGGAAGCATCAGGATCACTGCCACCACAGTAGGCAGTGCCATCACAGCCGTGGAAATGCACAACCTGCACACCTGGACTATCCAGAGCTGACACCACTCACCCATCTTCTTCATCCATAACTCAAATGCAACAGAGGAGGGTGAAAATCAACTTGTTTGGGAGGCCTGGGAACCTCTGTTATCTCCTGTGAGCGTGCTCTGCCCAGGAAACAATGCCAGTGTGCAGATTTTAATCCCTCCAGGATGTTACTGAATTAAAATAATGCACTTAACTACTCACCCAAGCACCAATGTGGTGTGAGAAGTGCGTCAACATCTCTGTATATAAAGTGGATAATAGGACTCAGGTAAAGACTTCAGGGGGACACTGGTGGCCTGCAGGGCAGCTCCCTGGACACATGGACATTTCACCACATCAGCACTGCCTTCCAGAGACAAGCCACCTCAATTCTCCCTGGATTGCTAAGGAAAGGGGAACTAAACTTCTGTGCAGATCTCAGCTGAGACAGCTGCCTTTGGTGTGACAACAGGCACCACCCCTGAGGGACCTGACACAAATCTGAGCCCAGGAAACCTGGCTCCACTTACAGCAACCCGGACAAGCTAAAAATCACTGGCTGACTGAGAGACCCTGACAAGCAGCCAGAGGCCCCTACAAATCGGGATTGAATCCTGGTGTGTGATTAGCCATGCCATGCCCTATCTATAGCATGGGTTTTTTTGGGTTTTTTTTCTGGGTGTCTCACCTGTGACTGAAATTCATGCCCTTCTGGGTTTTGTGACCAGAACAGGGTGGCTGGGTACCAGGAGAGGTAGGAGAACACACAGGGACCTCTCCTTTGTTGGAGCACCTCCTAAAGGAGGACAGAGCTCCAGAGACAGCTGCCAGGGCACGGAGGGGGAGCTTTAGGGCGCTGATTGCTGCGATCCCAAAGTGATTCCAGACACAGCGACGACACGGAGATTTATCAAGCTCTTCCCTCTCTGCCAGCCTTCTGGCAGCACATGTCCCCACAGCCAAAATGGCATTCCTGCTGGGGGAAATCCAGGACAAGCCTGTTAGGCTATGGATAATACTGTCAGAGATAAAATGTATTCTGGTTTTGCCTTGTGGGATCCACCTGCTTCAGGATTCTCTCCCAAGAAGAGTCCAGCTGTGATGGATGATCATCAGAGGGGTTTCCAGTTGAACCAACTGCTTGAACCCAAATTAAGCTGATAAATGTTAGTGCTGGTCTCCTCCCTACAGAAAGAGAAAAAGAATCTCTTTTCCCTTGGAGCTTCGAAGGCAAAGAGAGCAGTCCTGCCATCACTCACCTGGACCAACAGGATTATATGTTCAAATGAGATTTTCCTTCACCCCTGTTTTTGGCTAAACAGCATTTGCTGAAAGCCTTCCTGGGCTTCATTTCCATGACAAACTGTGAGCATTGTTTGGTTCCTTCCTTGCTTCATAATGTCATTAAGATGACTTTCAAGCCACATGATAAATCCATTTTTTCCCCATTAAATCTACAACAGTCATTTCTGTTTGCTTGTCCTTTATTTCACCCTAGAGGAAATTCTCTTTTCCAATATGTCCTTTGTTGATGGCAAATGGAAGGAAAATATTTTGCTGAAATGGTATTTTATTATTAAATTTTGCATTAGTTAATGCACAAGGGCATTGGAAGGGGGAGAAAAATAAACACCTGCCTTTCAATTTGTGCATTCTTGAAGTGTGTAGGCTGAGCATATCAGCACTTGGAGCACACACCCCAACTTGCCAAGCCCTTGATCTTCCCACTGAGTTCAATCCTCGGGATGCTCCCACCCTTGTAAGTGGCCTCCCAAAGGCAATTAGTGGCTTGCTGCAATTTGCAGTGCTCCTGCCACAGACACAGAGGGCTGTACCCACATCTCTGAGAGAGGCAGGTCTGCCTCACACCCTCTGCCAGCTGCTCCCCAAATCCCTGTCTGGGAGCCATCGGGGTCGAAGCCTCATTCTGTTGAAACACTCTCAATGCAGTTTTCTACTTAAATCCTGATTTTTCTTCTTGCGTTGCTTCCACTCTTATTTTCTCCATTCCATTTTGGCTACCCCTCACTTTCTTTTGATCCACTTCCTGCTCGTTTCTCTCTCCCACTCACTTGTCCTCTGTGTTCAACAACAACAGCAGCACATGAGGGGTGAAAAAACAAGGGTGAAGAAGCCTCAGCTCAACTCCCACACAGCTTCAGCCTTGAGACTGAGCCTTTGACTCTTTCAATATTCAATTCCTCAGCTAAGGATAAGGAAAGGATTTCTCTATTCACAGCTATTTTTAACACTGCAGAGAAGGTTTAATATTTGAATATCAGAATTGAAATAGCATTTGCAAGAGGAATGGCCTATTTTTAGCAAAGCACTGGCTTTATGGATGCCTCACAATCACAGCACTGTAATAGGGAGAGGCGACCAAAGAGGAGGTTGTGACACAGCTCTGTGCAAAGGCTTGTGCTTCCCATGCCATTTTGAATTCTGCATGGAAACAGAGCTGAGGAGACTTACCACAATCACCAACAGGAACCACCATGCACAAAGCACAAAATTACTAATTATGAAAGCTTTCCAACATCCAGCTGCTAAACCCAGACAGGTGGCACAGCTAAAACCAGGGCTGGGAGTTCAGCACACACACACGACATCCTTTCCTTCCCCATCCCTCAGCAGCCATTGAAATTAAAAGCCATTATAAAAACCTACATCCCAAATTCCCAGCTAAAATTAACCATAGGCTTGTATAAAAATTCCCTCAGCTGCATTTCTTCAGGCCTTTGCTGGGTTTCTGTTTGCTGCAACACTCAGATTACAAAGCCTCCTCCCCCTTGTTGTTGAGACCACAGGACGGCCCCTGGCCTTCCTTCTAAACCCAGCAACACGGGAACAAGCCTTCAAAATTTGGGTTGTTTGGATTCCCCCACCACAAAATGCAACTTTTAAAAAACACACTTCCAAATGTTCCAAATTCCAATGCTAATCCCATTCCAATCCATCCAACCAGACCCCACGGAGGATCCCCTGGCTCCCACCTGCTAACATCAGGAACAGGCAGAGCAACGTAACTCCATACAAACAGAGACAGAAAAATTCCTCATTGTCCCCGAGGAGACCTGGGTTCTCTAGCAATAAATCTAGGAAATCTAGTGCCACCAAACACAGGGGCACATCATTTCCCCAAACGTGGCACTTCTGGGATTTGCCTCATCAGTCCCTGTAGGAGAAACCCAAACCCCAGGCAAGGCTGACATGGTCATTCATA
>VZTB01001459.1:758-12178 GCA_013397245.1 Thryothorus ludovicianus
GGCGGGCTCGCCCGGGGCAGGTCACACAGGTGGGTTTGGGATATTTCAGATTGGAGACTCCACACCTTCCCTGGGCAGCTGTTCCAGGGCTCTGCCACAATCCATGGAAAGAAGTTCTTCCCCATGGAAGTGGAAGGACAGCTCTGATCTCTGCTCTCTGTGCCCAGGGACAGGACCCAGGGAACGGCTGGAGCTGTGTCAGGGGAGGGTTAGTCTGGATATCACGAAAAGCTTCTTCCCCCAGAGGGTGCTGGGCACTGCCCAGGGAATGGGCACGGCCCCAAGGCTCCCAGAGCTCCAGGAGAGTTTGGACAATGCTCCAGGGATGCACAGGGTGGGATTGCTGGGGTGTCTGGGCAGGAACAGGGGCTGGACTGGATGACCAAGTGGACCCCTTCCAACTCTGGATAATCCATATTTCCATGTTGTTAAACTTCTTGTGTTTTAGTTTTTGTCCGTTGCTCATTGCTCTGTCACTGAGCACCACCTCAAAAGAGTCTGTCACCGTCCTCTTGTCACTTGCCTTTGAGACATTTATGTGGATCTCAAACACAGCCCCCTGTGCCTTTGGTGTCCATGTCACTCAGCAGGGGGACAGCAGAGTGCTTCTCTTCCTTAGCATGGAAGTTGTTTCCCCAGGAATGCAATGCCTATCAGCTCTATGGCACCACACACCCAAATTTTCACTGCAAACCCATGTTTTTCTGTTTGCAGAGGCAGAGTTTTCCATGAAAACAGCTGAAAAACTGGAGATGGAGGTGAGGTCTCTCTGAAGATTGGGTTATAAAAGCTGTCTCAGGCTGTTCCTGCCAGGAAATGCTACCATGTGAACTAGAAAGATTCCAACAAGCCTACATCCTTTTCATCACTCACAGTTTTAGTATCATCCAATAATCCAGGCAGATAAGTTTTCATCTTAGGACATTTTTCCTTCACCATGATGAAAATGTTGAAACAAATAACAGTTTGTTTGCCAAATCCTTGGCAAGGTCTCATTTGAAGTCATTTACACCTTCAGCTTTCTAGCAATTAATTATTTTTTGCTGCGCTGGGGATCACTACCAGAAAGGTGCACATAAACAACATCAAGATATTCCAGAGGAGGGAATATTTTCAACTCTAGGTTGATAACTGTGAAGTTTGGCCAACTTTGTTTTTCTGCAGAGAGCCTGATACTGTTTCCAAAGAAACATGGTGCTTTTACAGTGAAACATATATAATTGCTATGCCTCTATAAACTGTGCTTTCAGTAAAAATGACCATAAAAGAACAGCATGAAGCAAACATATTTTTTTTAGCCTCCAAAAACAAACCTCCCTGATGTTTTGCTGATGATGTGTGAAGCTAGTTAACATCCATAATAATTATTTACATGAAAATCCATTTCCTTATGCACAAATTTGTTGATGGAGTTTTTGTCTGCCACTCTCATGTAGTCAACAATGTCTAAAAGCAGAAAATAGTTATTTCCCTGATTTCTGGTGTTTGTTTTGCTCATTTCTGAGATGAGACAGTGCATACTGGAGAGTTATTTTTAGAAGCTGAAAAATTATAAACTGTGTAAACAATTTCTGATATCTAGGACAATTTTGGTACTGAGAGTAGCACCCATCAGCTCTGCCTGGTACTCTGTCCCTGCCTAGCAGTGCTCAAACCAGGTATTAGTTTATTAACTCACAAATAAATTATGGGTTTAATATCAAAACTAAATGCTAGGGATCATTCCTACAAGAAGAGGACAAATTTCATCCTGACCTTCTTGTACATGAGAGCAGAAATTGGCTTTCCTGCTTCAGTTCTCCTGCTGCTGTGGGAATGAATTGACTTGGATCCCTGAGAGTCATGGACTAAAAGTAGCCAGAGACAAATATATGCAAAGATAAAATTACCATACTTTTATAATAATAAGCCACTCAAAACTCTTGGAAAGAGGAAAGATGAGGATATAATTGAGTATGGAAAGTCAGTGGCTTGTACCTAGTTGTCTTCTTTTGAAAGCAGCTCCACCTCTGTGCCAAAAGAAAAGAACAAGCCTCTTAAGATAGCAGAAAACAGTGGTGTAGAAACACCAATTTGGCCTTTTTATGAGGGGGAAAAAAATTTGGCTTTCCTCACAGTCCTGCAGTGTAATCAGTGTGTGCACACCTCACATGTTGCCTCAGTTATATCAATCCAGCAATGCTAACGAGGATCTGTCTGTCTTCCCCTAAAAATGGGAATGCAGTTCAGTTGTCTGTGCCAAAGTATGTGGATTGTACCTGTGTCCTACTTGTTATGGGTGAAAAATAGACCATTACTTGGATCAGGTAGCTGCTATCAGCACAGCTGTCTATGTTTCAAGCTGAACACTCTTCCAAATTGCCTGAGTTACCCTGTTTTATTTTCTGAAAGGCACTGATGATTTCCTGATACTTCAGTGAAGCTCTTACTTCAGAAGTGGGAGAAATGAGAGCAGTCATAGCTCACCTTATAGAAGAATAAGTGAAATTGCTGCACATTTTTCCCAATTAACAGTTCAGAAGAAAAACTAAAATACTGCACAAGCTGCTGCTGGGAACAGTTTAAGGGTTTTGATTAATTGTTATCACCTTGACCCTGGCTCAAGTAAACCCCACAATGACAAATTCATTTTCCCTTTCAGTATTGTAATCCCAGAACATTGAACTGTTTTGTAACTGTGCTGATATTCAAAGATTTTTGTAAACATAATCCCCAGGGTTGGAAAATATGGTCACTGTGCTTGGACTCTGACTGCCAGGGTGATGTAGCTGCATGCTCTATAAAATTTGAAGATATCAGGTATCAAAAATTTTTACAAGATACCAAAGTTGTTGAGGTGAGTTTGATGCTGCAAACCAACAAGCTGCTCTTTGAGCTGTTCTGCTGCTTGACAAGTGACACAGGAACAGACGTGTGAACTTCCCAGCTCCTCTTTAATGGTGTATTAACATCAAAGACTAGCTTTACATATTTAAAAGACTACAAATTAGCAGACGTTTGTTTTGCACAGTCTGGCCCTGCTTGTTGCATTCACTGCCATCATTAAAATGGAAATGGATGTTAATCTACAATATGGAAAAAAATGGATTGCAAATTCTGGGCATATAAGAGAATTAATTTTAACCAATAAATAATTATCTATGAAGAAATAATGCCCTTGGAAGAAGGAACTGCTCTAATTCACCTCATCCAGCACTACACCTGTTCAGAGGGCAAAAAGGAGAATGAAATATTTTAAAAGAGTCAAAAATTGTTCTGCATCACTTAATGCTTCATAATTCTCCAGAGTTTTCTGTTCCACAGCTTCATCATCACAGAACAGGGCCTACATTAAAACCCTGGGACACAAAGCAAGCCTAGCTGTAGGAAAAACCTAGAGATGCACCTGGGAATTTTCAGGCAATCTTTACTGATCCCAGTTTTATGTGCAGTGCTTGTTTATTTACTCTACAGATTCAGTTATTCTCTTTATACCCCATCTTGCAATTAGGAAAGATAAGACGAAATAGGTAGATAAGCCCTCCAATAATCCACCCACATTTTGGAAGCTGTGTAAACAAGAAGAAAAAGTCTGTGGCAGAGCATGCAATCCTGAGGTCCTAATGCCAGATTAACAGTTTAGGAAAGCTGTCTTATTCATTTCAGGCAAGGGCTGAGAGAGGAAAAAATAAGCAGGAACTTTAATTGTCAACTGCTCAACATTTGAATGCAGCACAGATACTGCCAAAGTTGGTACACTGGGGTTTTAGCCTGAAGAATCCTTTGTGCTGGGACTGGAATTATAGGCCACGTGCCTGTGCTATAATAAGATAAATCAGTGAAGATCACAGAATCACAGAATCCTGCAGTACCCTGAGCTGGAAGGGGCCCACAGGAATCACCAAATCCAGCTCCCAAGACTGACTTTTATTTGTGTGCCCAAAGCTCCAGAGCCCCTCCCCCTGTTATTATGCCACTTCTCTAAACAGATATATAAATATAGGGTCTGAAAACCCAGGGAAGGAGTGACAAGTGAGGATTGGGTACTCAGGTCACCAGCAGAAGGTCCTTGTGACTTTCAAGGTGCAGAATTGGATCCAAAGCAGAGGCTGGGTTATGCTTGTTACTGAATTAGAACCAAAAAAGCCAAGAATGTTTTCTTGTAGGTTGCACATTTGTTTCTCAGTACCAGTTAGGCTTGCACAACTTTCTCTTTAAGCCCCTTATGCTTTAACAGCCCAACAACTTCTGAGACAGCATGGAAAAACACCAAAGGTTGTTTTTCTATGGATTAGGTCTCCTCTGAATGTGACAAACCATTTCCAAAATTAAAGGAGCCTGTTCTTCCCTCAGCATGGTGGGGAAGCATTTGATGTCCCACCTGGGCAGTACCAGGTTTGTGGGGACACAGCATCACTTCAGCCACTCTCCAGTGAAAAGGGAATGAATTCTCCTCAGTTCCCTACCCCAATGGTGCAAAGCTCTAGGTGGTTATACTTGAGGAGGACTTTGAAGATACAAATCCCAAGCATTATGATTTGTTCCAACATGTCCTGCTAGTAAAGTGCTGTGTAAAACCCAGCACTGCTCTCAGCCAAAAGGGTGTGAGGAACAATGTAAGTGATTCAGAAATGTGAGTGGTACAGAGCCCATAAAACACAGCAGATGTAAATAAAGCCAAAAAAAGAAAGTCTGAGTCCTACAGAGCTGTGTTACAAAAGACTTTCATAACAATAGTTGCAGAATATAATTTGTATTGTAGGAGAAGCCCCCAGTATCCTCTCCGGCCAAAAAATCATATGTAAATCACAAAAATCTTTTCCAGGATGCTCTAAAAATACATAAATCTTGTAGGCTAGGAGATGAGTTGGAGACTGGTACTCAATTTGCCCTGCAGCAGGCCAGGGAAGTCGATCTGCTGCTGAAAGAGAAACAATTTTCCTAGATTTATAGACTGTAAATATTTTATTTACTCTCCAAAGAAGGAGTCCATACTCATGGCAAAGAATACAAAGCATATGCAGGACTGTGTCCTCTTTGGTTTGGTGTGGCTGTGAAAATAAATTAAAGCATTACTGGAAGCCAAGAGAGTTCAGGTGTCCTTTGGTCCCATTCTCCACAGGGAGGGACAGGGAGGTTCCTCAGGCACATCCACCTGCAGTGTCCTCACACCCATGCCTGCAGGAAGAGGAGTTCAGGCCTAACTCTGAGCTGACAAAACACAGATGAAACATCAAAACAGAGCATTCTGGAATAATTTCCAATGCACGAGCTTGTGTCCAGCATAAGCTGAGAATTCCTTCTGCTTTTATCTTTCTTCCAGGTGGCTCTAAGATAGCTGGGACAGAGCACATCCTCTGCCTGCTCTGTACCCTCCAGGCTGTGCCTAAGGGCAATGAGCAGGGGGTGGTGTGTGCATTCTCCAAGTCTCATTAGAGGTAGCACTAATATTTACCTGTTTGCATTTCAAATGAAAGGGAGTCTATTTAACACCATCAGCGATTTGGTCAATAATGCCAGATGGAGAGCTGGATGATGTTTTCATTTACTTCAGCACTCTACAGCTCTGTGGATTTCCCCAGGAGATTTTTTTCTGTCACCAGAGTGTGACCAAGGCTCTGGAGGAAGGGCACTTACAGGGCTGTCTACAAAAATCTCAGGTTGTTTCCTGAATGGTGCTAAAAGGGCCTCCAAGCCTTATTCTCCCTCACTGTTGCTTCTCTCCCAGAAAACAGATGTCTGTGCTCGGTCCATTAAGCATCTTCTCTTCCTCCTCCTCCTCCTCCATGGGCTCAGGTTGAGCCCCACAAATCCTCAGCTCCATGTGGAGACCTCAATTTTTGTCCTTTTCCTGGCACACCACCCCTGTGTGTGGTACAGTTGACATTTGTCCTTCAGCATCTGTGCTCTTATTTTGATGTGACTGTAATTCTCCATTCCTAGGGTGTAGTTAGCTGGGAAGAGGAATACAATGGATTTCTTTATTCATGGAAACCCCTGTGAAAGCACATCATAGATTATGCTGCAGTTTTCAGTGGCACTCATCACAGTGTTCTGTAGACAGAAGTGGACTTGCTCTCAGAATTGGTCCAAGGAAGGAAAGTGGCCTGATTCCCTTGTTGGAGATGGAAAAGCTAAGGCAGAAAAGCAATCTGACTTGCTCAGGGAATCGTCTGTGGAGGAAGAGTGGGAGTGGAAATCCCATCTGCCCGAGAAGGAATTAATCCAGACTACAGGAAACATGGGAGATGACTCAGCTGCAGATGATAAGAAGGTTGAAAAGCAAGTGAAAGCTGGCCTGAAATCTGGATCAATGAGAGAGAGAGGAACTGCATTCTTGCTAAGATGCAGAAGAAAGCCCCTGAACATCTGCAGCTGAAAGGGGAACCAGTGCTTGGGCTGGGCTTATCTGTCAGAAAACAGAGACTGAACTGCAAGGTCATCTCCACTTGGCTGGAGCCCTGCTGGGCAGCAGGCTAGGAGCAGAGAGGCTGAATTCCAGCCTCTGAGCAAAACACCCTTCCTGGATCAATAGTTCTGTTCACAGCAGAGGTTGCTAGGCAGGGTCACAAGGAAGAAATTGTTCTTTTACTATGGAAAATTCTCCATTTCTAGCCAGTAACCTTTGCCATTTTCTGTCTGTTGTGTGTTACTGGGATTAAGCTCATGTTACTTCAGATATTTTAATATTTTTAATCTTTAAAAATTATGGCAAAATAGTCCTCTGTCATGCTCAAAAGCATTTTTATCTTTCAGGTTTTTTGCATAGTGGCAGAGATTTAGGTGAAATCTAAAATTACAGAAACAAATTACTCATATGAGTTTCAGAAAGTTAATCTGGATCAAGGATCAGTCATCTGTGGTAGTTTTTCACTTTTCAAATATTTCCCAGGCAAACAATTCCCAGGAAGATTATTTCAACTCTTAACTCCAAACTGTATTCAACCACCAAAACACATTTTGACCTCTGCATCATCTGATGGTCCTACTCAGCCCTTCAGAAAACATCCACACTGATGACATGAAAGACATCATAGTGAAAAAAACTAGTGAAATACACAACCTAGTGGAAAAACTTTATTTCTAAAATAAAGGAAAACCATGTCCTAGGCCCAGGATGAAAATTCCCTGTCAGCAATGACTTCGTTCAGCAACTGCTCCCTGGCTGGTGGCAGGATCTCACAGTGCTCTTAATGAAGAAATATTGCATGGTGTGAGCAAAATTCCAGGCTTGGATCACCCAGCACCAGAAGAACTCACCCATGCCTTGCTTCCAGCTGCTGGCAGAGCAAACATTTTGGTGCAGAGCCGTGCCCAAAGGAGCAGTGACTTGCCAGGAGTGAGTAAAGGCCAGTGACAGACAGCTCTGACAGCTCCTGTTCCCACAGGCTGTGAGCAGAGATATTTTCACTCCAGCTCTTCTGAGCTGCAGAATGGGAGGCAAATCCTCGGGATGTGGCACCTCAGGAGCAGCTGGGTCTGGAGAGCAGCTGTGGCTCATCTGCAGGGAAGGTTGGCACATTGGCTCGGGGAGTTCCCTTGCCAGCCTTGCAGTGGGTGTGCTCCTGGTTGTGGCTGTGCTGTGAGGTGGCTGCCTGTGTTTCTGGAGCTCCTGTTGGTGCTCACCGTGGGGTGCAACGTGCTGCTGCATTTTTACTTTCAGCTCAAAGGGAAAATGAAGAAGTCTTGCCTCCCATGGCCTCAGGATGCTGCATCTGCTCAGAGCCAGACCAGAAGTGTCCCAAGCTCTCCCCATTATTGTCCACTGGCATCTCCTGTGACCACTGCCCAAGGATTAAAATGTGCTTTCTAAGGAAATGTATTCCTCCTTGATGTGAAGCAACTGTGCTTCCTGGAATCCACACCTGACAGGGGCATTTGCTGATTTCATTAGCAAAAAATAACTCTTCCCTTCTGATAGCTGGTTTTAATTTACCTCATCTCTGCCACAAAATTGCTAGTGAGGGGTGAAAGAAACTTCTAGAAAAGAAGACCCAATAAAATATAAATAAAATGTACCTCTAAAGGATGTAATATTTTAGAAGAAAGGCATCCTTCAAAGCAGTCCAGTGGATAATGAACACGATTCCTTCAAAGCTGGCAAGCGCCCAAACCAGCTTCAGTGTTTAGATAACTGAACATCCTTCTTTGAAACCTGACAGTGGGAGAGATTGATGCAAAGATAAAAATTTCATTTGCAAAGAAGAGAAGAACTGGCAGAGACACACACATATAGAGATTCAAAAAGAGAATTTCTTCATAAAATTACACATTGAGCTGGCTTTATTGCTGTGGTGTTCAAAGTGTTGAATGATGATGTAAATGCCCTGGCATATTTGCAGTCCCTCACTGGTCAGGCACTGCCCAGGCTGCCCAGGGAATGGGCACGGCCCCAAGACTGCCAGAGCTCCAGGAGAGTTTGGACAATGCTCCAGGGATGCACAGGGTGGGATTGTTGGGGTGTCTGCAGGGACAGGGGCTGGACTCAGTGGTCCCTGTGGGTTCACTGTGGGTTGGAACCCTGTGGTTTCCTTCCAGCTGGGGATATTCAGTGATTCTGTTACTAAACCACCTGTTGGGTTGATGTCAAGTCTGTCACCAACATTAAATATTTTAATACAATTTAGTTCCTTTAGTCTGTAGGGCCACAATACCACTTTTGTCCTGAGCCATTGCTGGCAGCAGCCTGCCCTAGTTTTAAAGGCAGTTCCAATAAATTTTTGACCTGATCAAAACAAAATCCTATCCTTTCCTGAAGTGAGCTGGGGTGTAATTCCCACCTCTTGGCAGTGACTAAGGATGAAGAGCTTGGGATGAGAGCTGGGCATGTGATGGGCACCCATCAGAGGGATGGTGCAGGTGATGATCCCATTGCCTGATTTAAACAGCCACACACAAAAGCTTTGCTTTGTCTCTGCCTGCAGTCAGTACAGCCCAATTCACATTTTGCCCAGCCCAGCCAAGCTGTACTTGAGGAAGAAGGCTTTTTTAGCATCTCCTAAGGCCCTGGAAGCAGAAGCATGAATGACCCCCCCCACACAAGGGACAGAGTCACCTTGTGTGAGGAGAAAAGCTGATGGCAGCAGCCTGCCTGTGAGGATGGGGCAGGAGCTCTGCTCTCTGTGCCAGGCTCAGTCCCACAGGAGCCAGCCAGGGATGATGGACAGGTCAGTGAAAACTGAGGACAATTTATGGGGCTGCATGGCCAGGAATGAAGTAAGGGAGATGAGAATTAGCTTAATAATTGGGAAATTATTCATTTTCAAAATAAAGCCCCTCTGTGGATTCAGCCCTCAGCCCTTGCTGTGTTTCCACACAGAGCCAGGAATTTCTCTGGTGACAGTCTGGGGAAACCTGTACAGAACCACACACACGTGGAGGGGTGGGCTCCCAACCAGCTATCACTTTTAAATCCAATGCTGCAGCAATTCCTTACCAGCAAGAGGAGAAAATGCCCATCTGAGTGTGCACAATGCCCATTTGTTGGCAATTTCATGTTCTGAAGCTCACCTTATGCATAGAAGGATCATCCAAGGGTTGAAGGGAAAATGCAACTGGTGGTGGGCAATGGCAATGGCACCTCCCTGAAACTCCAGGTGGGATTTTTGCTTTATGACCTTGTGGGAAGCTGAGTGAAAGCAGACCCAGCCACCAACTCTGATCTGAGAAGGAAGTGTGTTGAAGGTCACAGCAAGAAAACACTAGACAAATTCAAAATATACATAGTCTAACTATAAAAGTAAAGGAATAAAACTCCTTTGGGGCAAATGAGAGGAGATTTCTTCTCTAGAAAATCTCTCGAAGGAAATCTTTTCTTCACAGGAAACAGCTGATATATTAGGGGGAATATATTTAAAGTAGCTTAATGTTACTTAAGGGTGTGCCAACTTAATCATATTCATTAACATCTCTTCTTAAAAGGCAAAGTCACGTAGCTAGAGAACTAGGAAAGCAACCAGATTTTATGCTCAGCCCTGAAAAAAAAAGGCAAAGAATAATAAAACAACTGTGGAAAGAGAAGGAACAGTTTGCCACACTGGACACAGGCAGAGCCTTGTACCATGGACACAGGATGTTCATCTTTGCTCTGGTTTGTGTGTATTTTATTGTTCCATTTCCAAACTTCCTTTCTGATAACGTGGGGAGAAATATGTATTCTAGACAGCTCCCTCAATAAAGTACAGATTTGTTTGGTGGAAAGCAGGATGTTTTCAATGACATGTAGGAATGCTGAAGCTAAAAAACATTAAAATAACTACAGCTTGTGGTGCATGTTAACACAGAGGGAGCCTGCCTGAGAACACCGTGCAGAGAGCTGCTCTTCTTCCACTGGGATGGAAATTACTGCCTGCATTTTTAAATGAAAAATGTGCTACATTGAAGATTTGCTTTAGTATAGTATCTTATTTCTCCCATTAAAAAAAGTGAAGAATAAAATCTTTCCTTTTCGACGACAATTTCAGATATTTTCAGATTTCTGAAATCTGAATCATCCTTGTTACTCCACATCACGACTGGAAGGTGTGATTGGCATTTAGAGTGGGGAAGGGATTGTTCAAAGCTCTTCTACAATGTCATGAGTAACTAAAAAAAGCCTTTTAAAAATCTCATTGAAATAGTATGTATTCCTGATTTAACTCTAAAATTTGAAATAGTTCATTTTCAAATTTCCCAGTGTCTCCTACAGCAGAAATGTAGAAACAACATCTCTTTTACATCATGGAACACCCATTCAGAATTTTCTCATTTTGTTAGAGGAAGAACATTTCCAATTATAGGTGCCAAAGACAGTAATTTTCTGATTTATACTGTATAGCTAGATAAGAATAATTCAGAAAGTGATATAAGAACAGGGAAGAGCTAAAGCATCCTTGTTGTAAAGCAAAGTTATAACTAATTTGCATTATTTTCTGTTCTCTAAGGATATCAAAGACAACGATATTGAGGCAAAGAGCAGCTCATGGAATGTCTGTGGTGATCAGGGCCTTGCCTAGAGCCTCTCAGAGATGTTTGGTGCTGTTAATTCTTGTGATCACACTGGGTTATTCATCTCCTATCAATTCAGATGACTTTCCCCTGGGGACAGCCCATCCCTGCTGCCATTGGACGTGTGCTGTGCTGAAATTGCAGCAGATTAGATGGAGCAGGAAGGTGTTCCTGCAGTGCCAGGTGTGACAGGGAGGGCACTCTGGTGATGGCAGTCAGGAAAAACCAAAGCCTTGGGAGCAGAGGGAGATTGGGAGCAGAGGGAGATTGGGAGCAGAGGGAGATCGGGATCGCTCCCATCCACAGCTCCCTTTCATCCTGCTGGGCTGTTGGACCTGCAGAGTCCCTCTGGGGAGGAGCCCCGTGACAGACACATGGGTGACAGACACACGGGTGACACCCAGGTGACAGACACATGGGTGACAGACACATGGGTGACAGACACATGGGTGACA
>VZTB01001459.1:12493-63010 GCA_013397245.1 Thryothorus ludovicianus
GGTGACAGACACACGGGTGACAGACACATGGGTGACAGACATGGGTGACAGACACATGGGTGACAGACAGGTGACAGATGCACAGGTGACAGACACATGGGTGACAGACACATGAGTTAGAGACACACAGGTGACAGACACATGAGTGACACCCAGATGACAGACACACAGATGACAGACACACGGGTGACAGACCCACGGGTTACAGACACAGGAGACAAACACCCAGGTGACACCCAGGTGACAGACACACGGGTGACAGACACATGGGTGACAGACACACAGGTTACAGACACAAGTGACAGACACAGGTGACAGACACAGGTGACAGACCCAGGGTGACAGAGCTCCCTGTGTGTGCTGCAGGGCTGCCAGGGGATCCCGTGGGGTGTTCCCACCCCGGGCACCTGTCCATGTTGTGTGCATTCCCCCGGGGAGCACAGCCCTGGATGTGCCTGTGCTGCAGCGGGTGACTCTGCCAGAGGAACCTTCTGGAAGGCAGCTGTGTCATTTTCTGGAATTGATTCTTTTAAATGCACTGGACTTCCGTACAATGGCAACTGGCCTTTGAGCAAGGCCATCAAGAAATTGAAATGAGCCACAGCCTTGGCAGCTTCCAGGACACAAATGGGGCGTGTGGACAACAGAGATGATTCGAGAAATGTCATTTTGTTAGCAGTGGGAAAATGCTAAGGAGGAAGCAGAAATTTTGAGGGGTTTACAAGCCACACCAGAAATGAGTGTAGCTTCTAGAAGCAGCTAGAGCTGATGCTTTTTTCCTTTTGTTTTATGTGTCAGATTAAAATTCCAGCTCTATAGAAGAAAAGAATTTTCTACCGTGTGGGTAGAGAAAAACTGACATCAGTTGCTCAGAGAGGCTGTAGAAACTCCATCTTTGGCCATGTCCAAAATTTAACTGGATATTTCTCTAAGCAACTTGCTGTACCTGTAGTGGTGAGGGAGTGGGAGTGAGCACAGCTCCTCTGGAGGCTCTTTGCAACCCGTGTGGTTCTGTGCCAACAGCAACGTGGTCTCTGCCATTTACATATCAAATACCAGTAGAGGAGAGTCTTCAGTGATATCACCTGTAATTACAAATAAAAGTGCTCAACAACATCCCTTTCCACATTGTGTTTAATTTAGATTTAAAACAGGAGAAAATGCCACCATTCCAGCTCAATATCTGCTTGCTGAGCAAGTCCAAGTCCGTGCCCAGCTGGAAATCTTGGAACGCCACCGCAGCCGAGGAGGATTAATCAGAATGGCAGCAGCGACTGCAGTTCCAGTCCCCAGCTAAAAGCTGGAGCACAGAGCTGCCAGGAGATGACATTAATTTGTTTTGGGGGATGTCCTTGCACCACGGAGAGCAAACAAATGGATGCAGAGTGCCAGAGGGACCCCGAGGGCACCGGGGGTGACGTGCACCTACAACGTGTGCAGGAGGGGCAGCTTTCAGCCCTGCTCAGCACTGCCATGCAGGACAGGATGTGGAGAAGGATGTGTCCCTCACTCAAAACAATGTGAGGCTTATTTTTTCACTCTAGTCAAAATACAGAGATTGAAATTTGGCTGCAAAACCTGGGCCAGCCTGTCTACGACAGCAGAGTGAACCGAGTTGTTGTAGCTTGGTCCTTGGAAGTGTCTTTGGATTTTTACACCGTGAGATTCTGAGGCTGCCTACTCCGTTTTTTTATGATTATATTTTTATGATTAAGCTGAAAATTTACGTGAATTTCTTGAAGCTTTGTCTATTTATGCCTACATTCCTGTTAAGCTCAAAATCAAACTGCTTCCATGGGAGTGACAGCTCAGATGGGAGTGAAGGGCCAAATAAAAATTATGTGGAGATCTCATTTGACAAGGCCACTTCAGACAAAAGAAATGTTAAACAAATAGCCTTGCACAATGGGAAATGGTGAACTTGGGCTGACCCTCGCTGGTGGCTGGGTGCCAAAGGAAAGTTTGAAGCTACCCACACGTTCCCTTTTGGAAAGCTCTCTGGGTTTAATGTCCAGCGTTTGTATATCATTTTAAATGGAAAATGAAGAGTGTTTAATTATCTTCCCAGGGTATGGCAGCTGATGGAAATTAAAATGTCTGCCCAGAACTCCTCTGCTTCATAGAGCAAATCCTGGTAATTACTCAGGCTATATAAACCTGGGCCATGTTAAGCCATAACCACAAATAGATGAGACTGGGTGATTTAGCAATGCAAAGGTAGTACCAAAGAAAATGAAATTATTCAGGTGCATCTCCCTGGATGAGTGTTGCTTTTGGGCTGCCATCTGCTGCCACAAGCAGTTACAAAGATCATGGTCTGGGTAACTTCAGATTTGTCTGCTTGGGCAGGGAACACAAAACACTGGGGGAGAATATCTTTGCTCAGGGTAGATGGAGTTAGAAAAAATGTTTCAGCTTTCAGGACCACAAGTCCTCCAAATTTTATATTAAAACTTCATTTTCTCTGCTTAATATAAACCAAATCATGGCCAGGAATATGAATTCTGCCTACCACAAAAAGACCTTGCCATTACCTTCTGGTATTCCAGATTTACTTTTTGCTGGCCATTACAGAAAAGCTGCAGTCTAATATTTTAAATAGTTTGATCATTGCTGTCTGGAGTAATGGCAGAAAACAAATTACTAAAGGGATTGATCTCATAAAGCAAAATTAACTATTTGAAATGGAGAGCTGCCACCAGGATCTGAAGGCACCACAGTGCCAGGAAAATGCAGCTCAGGCTTTAAAGGGAAGAGGAACACAGACCCCCAGCCAAGCTGCTTTAAAGTTTGTGCTGGGCATTTTCCTTCTAACTCAAGATGAATCTGAGGTTCAAATTCAAGTGTCCTGAAGGCTGAAAGGTGCTTAGGGGCAGGTTTGGGGTGTTGGTCTCTTCTCCCAAGTAACAAGCAACAGGACAAGAGAAAATAGGTCATGTTGCAGCAGGATATTGGATATAGAAAAATTTTCTTTGTCCAAAAGGTTGTCAAGCATTCATACAGTCTGCCCAGGGCAGTTATTGGGTCCCCATCCCTGGAGAGATTTCAAAGCCACATGGGTGTTTTAGTTGTGGCCATGGTAGTGCTGGGGCAGCTGTTGGATTTGATGGGCTCAGAGGTCTTTTCCAACCTCAATGATTTCTAAGATTTTGTGATTCTGTGCACCCCACCCCAGCCCCCATTTTTAGCAAGAACATTTCCTTCTCCTGGTAGAAGAAGGAGGGATACCTCCAAGTGCTTGGAGCTTTGAGTCAAAGATGCTCCTGTATCTGTGGTTGACTGGAGAGCTTCATGGGCTTGCTGGAATTACAACCTGCTTCTCCCACCCCTTTTCTGTGGTGGCTGCAAAAAGCTTGGCTGTAAGAGGAGCCACAGAGCCCTCAGACCAAGGCTTAGTGCACTGCTGAAATCAGACTGACACTAGCTCCATGTTCTCACTCCTCTCAGGATTTGGGATGACTGGGTTCCAGAGGGAGTTGTCTGGTGGTATCATCCTGAGGAGCTGCCACAACCCCAGCTCCTGGCAAACCTTCACCAGGTCAACTTGCTGGGGGAAATGTTTCTGCTCTCCTCTCCTGGCACGGGCTCCTGGGGCAGAGGAGAGTGGCTGATGGTGTGGTTGCACTGATGCCATGACACTGTGGGACAAGGCTGGCTAGCCAGGGAACACAAGTGCCAGACAAATCCTTCTCCTTGAGAGGCCCAGGGTAAAAACCCCTTGAAACCCCCAGGGGCACCATGGCAATCTCATGGAAACACCCAAAACAGGCCTGACGAGGGGTTTGTCTTCTGGGGAGAAGACAAGCTGGGTAAAATGTCATTGTTGGATAGCAGGAGGAGCAGAACGGGTCAGTCCTTCTCATTAAATCCTCCTTTGCACAGATGATTTGACCCCAAGGAGTTGTAAAAATAGACTGCAAAGCAGCAGAGCCTTTCACATGGGCCTGCCACATGCAGCAGGGGTGGGAGTTTTAATACCTGAGTCCACACAGACTCCTTGCAAGATAATTGCCCATCTCCCTTAATTCAGCTGACCCAGCTGAACACTTTCCAGCGTGACGACATGTTCAGTGCAGTTTTCAGGGACAAATTATAAATATTAAAACAAATTATAAACATTTCTAGCTACAGGCTAAACACAAGTTGGTTTGCCAAGTGGGGCTGAATGTGAGATGTATTTCTGCTGGTGCTGGATGACCCATGAACAAGTCACCCAGCTTTCTGATCATTTTTTCTGCAAAAACATTAATCTATGGCACAAAAGTTACTGTGGAAGCTACCAAAATGATAAAAAAGAATCCATGTAGTGTGGTTTCTTGCAGACAGTCACACACTGCTGCACCTCTTGCTATAGCCCCAGGTCCAGCAGACCTCCTACAACACACAATCACAGAGCTCTGCTCTCTTCAAAACAGCTTCAGTTCTGCTCTCCTCCTCTCCTGGATCCTTCCTTTCATCAGTTTCTCTCTCATGTCACCCATGACCACAGAAAATGTTCTCTCTTCACCCATCCAGAGGACTGCACGAGCCATTCCCTTGAGTTCCATTCCTGTGGATTAGCTGGTGAGTACATCCATGGGCAGCTGCATCTGCTGAAGGCAATGTCCAGGAGGAAAGTTCTCCCTGTCATTCCTTCTGTGGCAGCACCAATAGCATCACTTTTCTCTGTGTGCTTCTCTATTCTTATGGACTTTAGAGGACTTCATGATTTTTAGGCTCTTTGCTGCAGCCTGGATTAAGCTGATCACAGTGTGATGGTGACAGCCTCATTTCCACAGGAAGCCAGGCTAAAATCCTTCTCCTCACCTGCACTTGGAAGCTGCCAGTTTGACAATCTGCCAGAACCTGCCTGACAAAAGCAGATCTCCTGCAATTACTTTCCCATGGAGCCTAAAGGTGAGCTGCCAGGTCATTGATCTCACTGCAAACAAGGTATTGGCAGGAGACCTCTGTGGGGATGAAGTGTCTGGGAATGACATGAGCTGGCTGCTCCTTGCATCTGTCTGTTCCTAACTGGTCCCTAAATGAAGAGGAGTCACCAAAAGTGAGCCACAGGCCATTGGACTTATTTTCATTAGCAGCTCAAAAAAAAAAAAGTCACCCACTCAAAAGTTAGACAAGGGCATGGCTTATCACAACTTTATTTCAGCTTCAGTAAAGCTTGAAGCTATACAAGTTCATCCAGTTTTTGAGTGGAATCCTTGCTTTAATCTTTAGAAGAGCACTTAATGCCAAGTCAACACAGTAGGCTTCTTCTTCCTCGTTATTAATTTTTAAAACTGGTAATGTCCACAACTGACCTGACAGCCTGGCCCCACTAAGAGTTTTCCTGGCACCACTTGGGGACAAGACACTGTGGTCCAGAGGAAGTCCTTGACTAGGTGGTGATAGCAGTTTTTGGGCCCTTTACCCATTTCTGCAGAGGAAGGCAGTGTGATGTCAAACCATGTGTTAGCCACACGTTCCTGAGCTCTGTCTGCTCCAGGGAAAAGTGTCTGTGAGCCAGTGAACAACAGCTGAGAGAACTGATTTAGGCTGGATATGAAACTTTAATGCTGGCACTTCTAAAGTGCTTGTACTTGCAAATCTAACAGCCCCAGTTTAACACCCGTGTTTGCAAGTGTTCAGGCTTTTTAAAAGGAAGATGAGCTCCTGGCTGTATCCAGAAATCCCATTCTGAGCTCATCAGGACAAACCCAGACCACCAAGAAGGCTGGAATCCTTCAATATGCTGCCCAGACCTCTGCCTTAATGACCTGAGCCATGGATGATGGGCAGAGAGCACCCTCAGCAAGTCTGCAGGTGACACTAAACTGGGAGGAATGGCTGATGGTCCCAGCTGGATGTGCTGCCATCCATGGGCACCAGCCTGGAGGAATGGGTTGGCAGGAGCCACACAAATTTCAGCAACAAGTACAAGGTCCTGCCCCTCTGGAGCAACAACTCCAGGCACAAGAAGGTGCTGGGGGCAAACAGTTTGGCAGAAATCCTTCCCTGGCTTCCCCACATCCTGGCTGGGGCGCCCTGCTTGAGTCCCAGTGAGGGGAGCAGGTGGTACCTGCCTGCCAGCAGCTCTGGATTTGTGCAGATCACCATGGAGAGATGTGAAAACAGCCATTTCCAGAGCTTGGCACGAAGTTTCTTGTGCTGTGGAAGGGACTCGGGTTTCTGCTCAAGGGATGCAAATGGAAACCAACAGAATTTGCTCATAATCCAATCCACTGCCTTCTGCTCCTACCTTGTACCTCCAAGTCTATTTGAATCCATTAAGGGGTGAGACATGCACCATTTTCCCCATGATGTCTGTCTGATACACTGAAATCACAACCAAGTTTTTTGCATTTGAAAAAGAACAAATTAATTACAGTGCCCAGAACCCTGGGGAGATCAATTTCTCAATGCCTACAGAAATCTGAAAAAAGCCAGAGTTTCAATATTTTCTTATTGGAAGCTGGGACAGTGTGTGAGAGCAGGATGAAATGGCTGAAAATCCTGACTGTTGTCAGGCACCAGTACAAAATGTGACTGAGGTTATTTCATCCCAATATGCTCTTGCAACTCTATCTGCAGAAAAGTTCTTTGTCACAAGAGGTGCTCAAGGAGCAGCATGGAGCAGGAGAGTGCCCCACTATTGATTTGGATCACTGGAAATGCACAGATTTTTATAATTTGTCTTGTTAACCACAACCTCACTCAGTAGGAGAGATTTTTAGCTGCAGCAATGAATTTATTCAAGCTACACATGGCACTAACAAACAGTTTATTCCTAACATGGTGAAGAAGAACTGGATTTTCCCTTTTCCCTTTATCACAACATGGAAGTGTCTAACCAATGTCGTGACAAATCTAATTTTTACACAACACTGTCCCCCTGCCCAGGGTCTGCCAGAGGAGCAAAGAGCTGGGGCTGTGCACACTGAAGGGGCTGGAGGTGCTTCTGCAGCAATAATTGGCAGGAGAGAGATTTCCTCCTGAATTATTCAGTGCTGTTAACTAGAAGCCAGCCTAGGTTGAGCTGAGACCATGGCATTAATTTTGGTTCAGTTCAGACATGACAAAATAAGTGACAAACCTATTTTTCACTGTCCACACACAAACACAGCTCCTCTGGTGTGTCAAGGCTTTCAGCTTTATCATCCACTGATATTGTCTCGTCAGAAAACCCCTTGGCAAATCTCATCACACCATAACACGGGTCACCAAAGCCCCAGTGCACAAAGATGCTTTGCAATTAATGTACTATTCCTTCCTAGGTTTTGAGTTTGTTCAGGGAGGATGAATTACATGGTCCAAAACTACACTTAGTGGGTTTCATGGCTACCAGCCAGAAGAGCCTGCACTCCAAACATGGCACTTAGCCCCTGTGGCTAAGCCTGGTAAGCAGTAATCATAAAAAAAGCTCTAGGCTAAGCAGCTGGCTTGCCTTTTATCTTGGTTTTCTAAATTATGCATCTAAGTCATGTTTCTAAGTTTACCCTCCATAGGAAAAGGCCAAAGTTTAACTTGCTCTTCCCCCTCTAACTTCTTTGGCCACAAAAGTTTCCAGTGGTGGAACAAATTCCTTCCAAATGCCAATAAGCAGCCTCAAACTCAACATCCTGATGTGCAGCCCCATGGGGGAATCTGGCCCTACAGTGGAGCTGTCGGATGATGAGTTTTAGCCCAGTAGTGTCCAGGGGAAGGAACATTTATTTCCCATTCCCCTGGGTGTTCCAGGGCCATCACTGCTATTTACAGGCTGACAGAGCTCAGCATGACACGGGTCTGAATTTCTTGGGTTTTTCCACTGAAGCTGCAGGCCCGGGGCACTGCAGTGATGTTGTACCTTGAGTGTGTGCACAGCCAGCGTTACTGGATGAGCAGGAGAGAGGGACAGAAAAATCAGAAAAATCAGAAAAATCAGAAAAATCCTCGACTTTCTCCATCCTTGGGGCAGATCCCAGCGTGTGACTGTATCCTCAGCAATTAAAATTGTGGCACAGGTGTTAACCTGGAGGTGACCAAAGAATGCAGTTGGTGCTCCTTGCTCATCCTCGGTGTTCTCAGCTTCCCCCTTGCTGTGCTGCTGCTGCTGAGCTCAGCAGGTGAGAGAAGTGACCAGTGGCTCCTGGCCAGGCTCTCATGGCCCTCACGTGGCTGCAGGCAGAGCAGGATGACCACGGGCTCCTGCAGGCAGGAGGACTAACCTGGGGTGCTTCTGGAAAAATCCTGCCATGGCTGGAAGAATCAATGGATGTGAGACTTGGACTCAGGGTCCCTGCTGCTCCCTGGCTCTTTGCAGAAATTACATTGTCAAAGTCACTGTCTTCTATGTTTGCCTTCACTTGTGTTTGTAACCAGTGTCAAAGTCCACGTCCATCCCCTCTTCCCCTATTTTACCAGTGACCCTTATGAGCTGCTGCCTTGGATTTGCAGCAGAGGTTGGGTCAAAGTTTACAGGCAAAGAATTCTTTTAATGCCAAAATCAGGTTTATCAAACCAGAATCCACTTTCTAATAATTTCTATGTCATTTGCTCTAGTATTTGGGACACTTCAGCATCCAAATGTCATAAAATCATGAAATGGTTTGGGCTGGAAGAGGCCTTAAAACCCATCCCACCCCTGCAATGGGCAGGGACACCTTCCACTGTCCCAGGTTGCCTCAAGCCCCATCCAGCCCGGCCTTGGACACTTCCAGGGATGAGGCATCCACAGCTCCTCTGGCAGCCTGTGCCAGGGCCTCACCACCCCATTAGAGAGACAAAAATAGCCATTTTTGGAGGCCTGGGTTCATAATTTAGAAACCCAAGATAAGGCATTTCCTTGGAACGGCGTTTGAGCCACCCCCAGCTCAGGGTGGGCTCAGCTCAGCATCCCCATGTTTTGGCAGCTCTGTGCCAGTTTCCCCATGGAGAGGGTTCATCATCAGCCTGGCCAGAGCCCAGCAGCACCACAGGAAGAGCAGAGGAGAGCAGGGACACCGAGGGAGCCTGAGGGTCTCTGCTCCCTTCAGCCCAAGGACAGCTCCCACCAGGGCCAGCAGTGCCTGCAGAGAGAGGAGAGAGCAGACACCCCAACACAGCTCAGGGCTGAGGGGAAGCCTCATCCCTTCACCACCACCTGCTCCTGGGGTCTGTGGAACATCTGGCTGTGTGACCAGGGCCAGTTTTTGGGAGAGCCTCTGAGCCACTTCACCCCTCAGGGCTTCCTGAAAGTATTTTTCTCCTGATGTTTTCAGCAGTCACATGCCAGGAAATGGCAGGAAAGACTGATCATACTATTTTCTTTTTTTTTTCTTTTTTTTTTTTATAACACGTCATGGGTGTAAAATCTCAGGGCAGTGACTCAGGACATGAGGGGAACATCCTTTCCTGCTGGATGCAGTGTGTGGAGCCCAGGGTGCTGCCAGCACATCCGTGGTGATGGTGGAGCTGCCAGACTCCCCCAGCCCTGCCCGTGCCACTTGTCATCCTGACCTTATGTTCCAGTCCCAGGGCAAAGGGGCCTGTTTTTTCCTTTCTGTTAATTTTAAAGAGATAAATATAGAGTGAAACGACCTCCTACACCCTTGGAAGTCTTTGAGTTGAAAGCCAAACATGCGAGATTTAGCAGTAGCCCTTTTTTATTTATAAAAAATTGCTCATTGTTTAGCATAGCATGAGGTTGTGCTGTGTGCCTACAAGCGTGGTTAATTAGCACAAGGTCAGCAAGCTTTGCAGCACAATGATGTGTTTTTTGCTAAAAAATTCTTTTCTAAGGAAAAAAATATGTTAGCACCAGCAAATAGTGTCCAACGTTGAAATATCATTGATTGTAGCCATGAATAAAATTTCCCAAATACATATTTTTGTTTGAAGAGCCACCTAGGTAGCTCTGGCCCCCTGAATTCCCCAGGGCTCAGGTCTGGATCCCACCCTGACTCTGAGACAACTCCCTGCAGTTTTATCACCCAAAGCATGAGCCACAGTCAACAAGAGATGATGATCCTTAAGGAAGAAATTCTGTTCCTGTAACAGCAGCTCTGAGGAGGACCCAAGTGAGCAGCACTGACCAAAAATAGGCTGTGATATAAAATTGGCTCGAAATTGAGACCCTTCCTAGAACTGTCCAAAGCTTTTTATTTTACCCACAGTGACTGCAGGACTAATGGGACACATGTCCATTAGTCTGCAGGAGGTTACTGTAATGAATAATAATGGATTTGACAGCAACCCCGAGGTAACTCAGTGGCTCTGACGCTGCTTCCCAGCTCTCCCATGTTTGGCTTTCATCCTCTCTGATTTCTGCCTTCTGCCACATGCAGGAAATTAAAAAAAAAAACAACTATTTGGACATTACTTTATGGAAAAAAAATAATGAAAATTGAACTATGAGCTAGATTTCTGTTTAGGGAAGGCTTTCCTTAAGGGTCAGGGAAAGGGACACAGTTATGGTGTCTCCTTGGAGAGACAAGCTTTTTCCAAAAAGACTGGGGAAGCATGTCCACATGCTACAGAAAGGTGTTGGCAACAGCTGTCAATAAAGTTCCCATGATGTTTTCAGCTGAGGTGGCTGGATCACAGAACAGCTGAGGCTGGAGATCTCTCCAGGTGTTTCTGAAGGTGTCTAATCCAGCCCTCCACAAATCTGGACCAGCTGGAACAGCTTGCCCAGGGCTGCATCCAGGCAGTGGTTGGATTTCTCCAGAGGTGGATCGTTCACAGCCTCTCCTGACAACCTCCTGCTTTGCCCATTCACTGGCACAACAAACAATTTGTTATTCTGTTTAGGTGGAATTCCATATATTTCACTTTGTACCTGTTGTGTCTTGTCCTGGCACCACTGAGAAGACCCTGCTCCATCTTTACCCTTTTCCATCTACTTCTAGGTAGGACAGACAAGAGAAGTTTCCTCTCAGAAGATGAACATGAATGTTGGACCTGAGGAGGATTTATGTGGAGAACCAAAGTTAAGTTGGCTAAAATAGGAGCTTTAACTGTAATTAGGATCATCTGTGACTCCAGAAGAGCCCCAGCCATCATCTTTTATGTCAGAGGGAAGCACCAGAGCTCTCTCCTGGAAAAAGCAAGAGTTTTCCCCAAGTTTGGATTCACCCCAAAGCTGCTGCAGGCAGAGGAGACCCCAGGCTGTGGCTGGGGAAGGGAGGCTGCTGGCACCTCTCCAAGGGCAGGAGGTGTTCTTTTCAGCCAGGAAAGGCTGATTTGGGGGAGTGGGTGCTCTCAGGGCCATGTGGAACTGCCAGCTTGGCCTTGGGGAGGTGCAGAAGAGGGAGAACAAAAAGCAGAACTCCCAAGGACTCCTGCTGGAATAGAAGGAAGCTCTTCCCAGGCTGAGCCCATGGAGGGATGGCACAGCTTGGTAAGTGCCTGCAGAGACACCACGAGTGTGAGCAGGGGTGGGAGAAGGGAACCAGTGTCTTTCTGAGGGTACCAGAGAGCTGCAAATATCTGGCCAGGCAGAGCTCAGAGCAAGTGCCAGCTTGCAGAATGTCCTGCTGCCTCCAGAGAGGGCCAGTGTCTCCATCCATCACTTTCCCAGCTCTGCAGGATGAAGGGATGCTCCTGGAGAAGGGACTGCACCAGCTGGGGGCTGCTTACTGTGCTTTGATGCTTTCATACAAGGTGCCTGGGTGAGAAGGAAGAAAGGGACTGTGGAAACCAAGTTTGTACGAATTTTGCTCGGAGCTCTGTGTTCAGGCTGGCAGTTCTAATCATGCTGCATTTCCATTTCACTGAGAAGAAAAAACATTTGGTTCTGAGATAGCTCTGAGTAGCACTTTATCTCCTGGGTGGTTGTTTTCTCTTTGGCACGGGGGGAAGTGCAGTACTCCTAAGTGACATGCCTTGCTATAAACATAGATTGGAGCTCCGTATGTGATGGAAAACGTTTCCTCAGCTAGGACACACAGTGTGCAGCTCCTGCTAGACCACAGGCAGAAATGCTCAGTTGAGCAACAAGCCCAGCTTTGAGCAGAGGCTGAAGCACAAGGACTCTGTTTCCCAGCTGGGTGTGACAAGGGACACCCTCCCAGGTGCCATCCACCTTCTTAGCAGGCTTCCCTTTGAAGCACAGCTGGAGCTCAGGGCCCTGGCTCAGGCACCAGGCTTTGAACTGTGTTTGTGTGGGATCACTGAGTGCCACAAGTGTGGGCAAACTGGCTGCAGAACCCGGGAATCAACTGGATTTGAATCACTTTGATTTCCATGATGGGAAAAGATTTCAGAGCTGCACTCATTTTTGTGTAGCTTATGAAAATTAAAGGAAGAAAGAAATTCTAAGTGTGAATTTGGGCTCATTCAGCTTCTTCATTTGAGTCAAATTCCACGTCAATTGTAGTCACGAAACATCTTTCCCCTCTGTTAAAGGCTGCACGTACAAATAATTTCTAAAAATATTTGGTATTTCCACACAAATTGTTTAACTTTTGCATTAGCAGTCCAAACCCATGAAGCAGCATCGCTCTCTGGTACAACCACTCACCCCCTGCCATTTCAATCTGTTTCCTGGAGATGGATACCACAGCTCCTTTGAAAACACCCTCAGAGTTCACATGGGTTCGAGATGGCTCTCCTTGTCCTCTGGAGACAGAAACAAAGCACAAAATGTACCAGTTGGGATGTACCAGAGTGGATCTGTACCAGGAAATATGTTCCTTGCTTCTATGACAACACTGGAGACATGAGAGAAATAAGACACTGCACATCCCACACATGGAAGAGCTGAAGCTGCCTGCAACCCTGCAGTGACCATAAGGCCCTCTCATCAATTAATATTCATGTTAATTTGCATGTTTGCATGACTCAGGTGTCTTGGTGCACAGCACCCGAGTCTGACACCTCCCACCTTAACAGCAAGCCTTGAGCTGACTGTAGCTGTGGTGCCTCTGTTCCAAATTTTAGGAGCCCTGAGGTGAAGGCAGCCTGTGAGGAATAAGCTGGTGGCAGCCCTGTCTTCTTCTCTCCTGATTATAAAAGGGAAGGAGACGACCTCCCAACTCTGCAAACAAGATTATCTGCCAATGGTCTGCTGCTTCAGAATTTAAGTACCATCTCTACCAAGGGTGGTCCCAAAAGCAAGGTCCAGCTGCTGGATATCCCCACCTGGAATGCAGGATCAGGAATCTGGGGCTTTTTCTTTTTCCCCCTCCACCAGGGTACTTGGAAGATAAAATGTCTTGTTTGAACCTCACATGCTGTAAAGGGAGTGTGAAAGTGAGGACAATGTGGTGCCCATGGAAAGGTTTCTGGGGCTGCCCTTGTGCAGGGCAGAGAGCTGTGGGTGCCAGTGAAGAGTGGTCAGGGCAGTCACAGCCTGTTAATGTCCCCAGTGCCACCTGCAGAGGGATGAAGGAATGGAAACTCCAGGTGTAAATGGAGCCCTAACCTGCACCCCACTCCCAGAACGTGTCCGTAGGGATTAAGAATGGATTCTCACAAGTAGGAAACACTGTGCTGTCCTGACTGGGACCTTCCTTGTTAGTTCAAGGGACCAGGGGCTGCCTGAAGCCCTGAAGGAGGCTGTGAGTGAGGGGGTCACTTGGGGTGACTCCTCATCCTCATCCCCCCTGCAGCTGCCCCCCAGGAGCTCCTGAGATGGGGAGGTTTGAAGGTGACATGTTTAACCAGCCTTCTGCTCAGCCAGGGTCACAAGTGCAGGGTTGGTTTGCTGCCACTGCAAACCTCCTCCTTAGCTCTCTGCTTCCAACTTCAGAGGGAGCAGGGGCAGAATTTTCCTGAATAATGTCAGCTCATAGCTATGAGCTTGGCATCTGGTGCATCAGGAGGCTGAAATAATTTGTGCTGCTGTCTGCACAAGACTGGGAGTGATGCAGGGGAGGTAACTTTAATTAAAACCAGCAGCCATAGATCATGAAGCAGCCTTATCAATTTGCAGGGCTCTGGAGGGTGCTGGGGATGGAGAAGGCCCCCAGCAGGACCTGCAATAATGGCTGGGCAAAGAGCAGAGATACCTGGGGCAAAGCAAACCTGATTCAGCCCTGATTCTGGCCTCCTGTCACAGACAGAGACCCCTAAAGCCAGCCTGCTCTGCCATGTGTGACAGGGAACACCCTGAGAGGCTGCTCTGCCCTGCTGACCACTGTGTGTGGTCAAGGCTTTGGTTGGGGACACCCTGGGGACTCAGCCAGCCCCACCCAGTGCCTGAGTAAGCCTGAAACTCCTCCAGACTCTTGTTGCTAAACCACTGGATGGCCTTGGGTATTTGGCGTGGGGCAGCAGAGGAGATGAAAAATATTTTGTATGTGTGTAAAAAAAAAATTTACATCCCATCCTTGGAAGCGTTCAAAGGCCAGGTTGGACAGGGCTTGGAGGAACCAGATAATGGAAGGTGTCCCTGCCCATGGCAGGGAGTGGAATGAGATGACCCTTAAGGTCCCTTCCAACCCAAACCAGTTTGTGATCCTATAATTGTAGGCACAAAAAAAGCATTTAAAAAAATCTTGCTTAAAAAATCATTATGCAGCAGTGCGTACAAAAAAAAGATCTCTGTGCTGATTGTGCTGGAGAGAACATCCAATAGCATAGGCCAAGATCTCTAAATCCCTGCTCTGAAAGGTGAAGCAGCACTTTTAAAGAGAAGCCTTTGGCTCTGTGCTCCAGGCCAAGGCAGGCTGAAGCTCTGCATGCTGCCTCTGGCCGTGGATTTGCATCACCAGGGTCTGATCTGGTGCTCAGTGGAGCTCAAACTGGGAATATGCCTTTGCTTTTCATCAGAGGTTTGGATTTGCTGAAAGCAGCTAGATGTATTATTCATGAGCATCTCCTGTGGAAGTCACAGACCAGTTTTCCTGGACTGCATTCAATGGAACAGATTTCCATGGAGCACGGCAATGGGGTTGAAAGTCTTGTGTGAAACTCTGTCAGCTACACACAGAGAAACTCATGAGCACCCCAGTCCACAAGAGGCTACAGAGTACTGAGCTTGATGCCTCTAGGAATTTAAAAATTATAAGTCAGGCCTCAGTCGTAACTCTTACTTAAAATTATTATTATTATCTTTTTAACACAAAGAAACCTCAGGGTCTTTATTTGCTTACTGGTGTGTAAACATTGAGTTCTTGTTCTCAAACACCCAGGCCCTCATACTTGTGGAAATAAATCTATTTCTAAATGAAAACCCAGAATCTCTGGCAATAGCAACTCTGCATGTTTCATAACTCTTCTGGGGTGAACCTGAATACTCCCACAGGTAATTGCTACCACCTGAGGTGGATCTTCTCCATCTGGACTTGTGTGTAGTGTAGGTTATCACCCCTGAGCTTAGGAACTGGCAGCTGGTTTTAAAAATCTCAAAAAACTGAGCCTTCCCAACCCAGCAAAGCATGTCTGAGGGGAGAGCTTGAATCTCTGGGCTTCATGAAGTGCTCAAGGCCAGGCTGGGCAGGGCTTGGAGCAACCTGGGATATTGGAAGGTTTCCCTGCCCATGTTGGGATGGAACTGGAGGAACTTTGAGGTTCCCTCCAACCCAAACCACTCTGGATTCTCTGATTCTATGCATATCTTTGAATAATGGCTGTGAAAAAGGAACTTTCTTGGCTCCTGCTTGTCCAGGAGGAGCTGGAGCCTGCACATTCTATGCTGGCAGCAGGGGCAGAGAAGATGGCAAAGCACAGAGGAGCCCTCTGCTCTTGCTTTGGGGTGACACAAAGGGATTATTTTAATCTTAGGTCTGAACTGCTGCCAAGCTTTATTTTATATATATGTGTGAGTGTATATATATATATATATATATATAAAGGAAGGCAAGCATGGGAAATTCAGGGGTACATTTTAGCCATGTGAATTATGCTGCATCTGTTCCCATTCACTCTTCCCTCCTCCAGTTCCCAAATCTGACTCCTCGGACTGATCCCATCCCTCTGCCAGGAGAGTGGTGGCAAGTACAGCAAGCACCCAGGGATGGTGTTTTGCTCAGATGTTGAGGTGTTGGATCAGCTGCAGTAGGGAGAAGCCAGCACAAACAGAGGACTCAAAACTTCAGAGGCAGCAAAGTTTCACAACAGAAACCAGCAGCTATCCATCCAGCTTGTGTCCTTCCCCCTTGGAAGACAACACCAGCAAAAGAAGTCTTCCAAAAGTCATCAGTTTCTGTGAAATGCTGCCCTTATGTGTCCCTAATTGTGGAAACTTTGGGGTTGCAAAGTGGCTTCTGAAGAAGGTGTGCAGCACTTGCATAGATGTGATGTTGGATTGAGTTTAGCAGCTGACACAGCTGCATTGGACCATCCAACACTTCGTTTAAACACAAATCTCACTCGCTGTTGAGCATTTTATATCAAAGCTGATCTCTTGAAACCAAGTCCCAATTTGTGAGGAAATGGTGCATTTCCAAACCAAACTGGGCTCTGTTTCCCCCTGTGCTCACCTGGGCTTGTAGGGCACTGTCTGAGGTTCAGGTTGCACGGAAAACATTCAGCACAGCTCTGCTGACAACCTTTTCACCTCAGCAGTTAATCTCTCCTGCTGGCAACCGTCACTGTTTATCCATCCAAACTGAATGTCCCTTCCTGGAGCTTGGCCCTGCAAGGAGAACCTGGTGAGATGGAGGCAGCTGGCTGATAAACTGAGTTTTAGCAAAATCTCTGCACCAAGAGCCCTGAAACACCCAGTGCCACAGTCAGGTCATCAAAGACCAGGAGCTGCCTTTCCCTTGTCCCAGAGGGAAAGCTCCCCAGCATTCAGCTGTGGGGAAACAGCTTTAAGAAGAGGGCCAGGCTGTGGGGATCAGCTGTGCCACCTCGTTCAGAGCTGCCCTGAGTGCTGCAACCCAGGGCTTGTAAAAACTCCCAGTGGCGGCAGGTTCCTCCTCTCACAAATTCCTGAAGATCTGGGGAGGATTGAGCCTTGCTGGGCTGTGAGGTTCTAAGGAGCTGGGCCAAGGAGAGTGGAATTAGAGCCTGTGGGAAGCTTTCATCTAGAAATCCAAGCTCTGACTCAAGCAGCTGTACTGACTTTGTGCAGTGGCCTCCCATTGCTGCCGAGTGTGGGTGTTCAAAGTGGCTGGAAATGCTCCCTGGCATGGGAGGTGTTCCCATTCTGTCAGGGGAGACAAAGAAAGGACATGGAAAGGAGGAGAAATAATGGATGGTCTGTTAGCCTGTCCTAAAGCGTGAAAAACCTTGGAATAAAATTGCATGAGCTTTTAGAGAGCTCAGGAGATTGCAGAGGGCACATCCGAGTGCTCCATCTGGGATGGGAGCTCTCCCAGCTCTCAGCTGCTGCTCTGGAGGTTGGGCTGCTGCATATCAGAAAATCTGGCTCTGCCACATCACAGCAGGCTGAGACAGTGATTGTTGAGTCCTAAAAGTGCTCTGCTTTTCCTCATGCCCTCTGCTCCTGTGCTGCCCTCAGGTATTGGCCTTCAGGGTAAGCAGGGATGAACCTTGGGCTCTCTCCAGTGCAGAGTTACAGGAGGTTTCTGACTCAAAGCTGGGCTTTGGCTTTTGTTCTCTGGCTTTTGGGGAGCTTCCATTTGTTAATTTTACCTTAGCAAAGGAGCTAAATCTCTTATTTCTCAAGGAAAACAAATTCTTCCAGAAGGTGGCAATCCTTTGGAAGGATTCAGAGGTGCTGGTGCTTATTTCTGATGGCCCATCTGGCCAAGGTTTGTCTCTGGTGCCCGAGGCTCCCTGCTCGAGCATCAACAGGATTGGCTTTTGTGCCATTTGCCAAAAAGAATAATTTTGGTACTACTCAAAAGAAGGGTGGGGTTTTTTTCTCTCAGCACTTGTACAACACCAAGCCCTGTGGGGTCACCTAGAAGGGATCTGTGTTTCCTAAAACACAATGGCTCTGAGCTCTGGTGGTCAAAAAATGAGAGTTTTTATTCAGGCTTTTTAAATACCTACATAACTCTAGTAAAGTTTTCGGCGTACATACATTTTTATTGTCTCCTTGCAATCTCTCTTTGGCTTTGACCTTTGAAGGATGGTAAAATGAATCTGTTTATGAGAGTGCTGAGGCAGTGTGGAGATACCTGGGTTTTCTCGCCTTATATATTTTTTTTTTTAGGGACTTCCAGCAAGTTGTTTAATTCCTTTTGACCTTCCTTTCTTCCCTGGCTTAAACACTTGGGGAACTTAAGAAAAATGTGCTGTAAGAGACTCAATAGTACTGTAACTTGTGAATGAAAAATGAGAATTACTTAGTTTTATTATTAACATAGTGGGAATGTCTCCTGGAAACTTAATGCAGGGTATCAAAAGTACAGTATATTTAAAATGCTCATAAAATCAGATTTCTATTCTTGCAGAACTTTTAAATGGCTCCTCAGATTGATGAGTACTGGCTGGCTGTGTATGGGGGTGCACGGAATTTATTTAAATTTCCTTGGAGACCATGTGACTTTCTCGAGGCCAGAAGTCCAAATCAAATATTTCTTATGACAATCACGTTTGCCTCAGTGCATTTGTGACAGAAGCAAGCATGCTATTCTTTTTCTACAGAAGAGTAGGGCAAAGCAGTGATATCACCCTCCAATTAAGGATGTGGGTAAGAGGCTGGGAAGGGCAGGGGACAGCCTGTCCTGCTCTTGGACGGGGTGACACAATTATAAATGTCCCAACAGGTCTGCCCAGGGTTTGCTCACTGTAAACAAGGCTCCAAACCCATGTCACATGAGCTGGGGTGTCCTGTAAGCAGATCTCTCACTCTGGGAGATGGAACGTGTCCCAGGACCCACAGGAACACAGCTGAGGGGACAAGAACCCCCTGATCTGTCCTGATGGGGCCTGTCTGAGGCCAAACTTTAAGGAAAAGCAGCAAAGGGTTTTCAGGCACAGTTAGAAAAGGAGCTTTGCCTTTACAAAAGTACTTTTGCAGTTACAAAAATCCCGTGTTTGCTGGGAGCAGAGGCAGCAGGATACCCTGAGATGCTGAGCATTCATTGCTGGGGCTTTGCTGAGGAGCAATGAGGGCTCTGGAGGGCACAGATCACTGCAGGGAGAGCTCAGCCCGTGTTTGTGCTCTCCTGCCCCTGTCGGGTGTGAAACCACACTGAGGGTCTCACCTGCACAGCCCCAGGGGGGTGCAAAACAGGGGGTGGCCACTCATCACCTCAGCTGCCAAAACTGGGGGGAAAGAGACAATTACAAGTGTCAAAGATGCCAATTAGAGCTCCAAATAAATTGTCTTCTGTGGCTGGGAGAAGCACCACTACTTCCCACTGCCATGGGAAGCTGTGTGGGTATCAACAGAGACTTCAAGCAGCCCATTGAAGCTGATGTTTTATTCTTGGTGGAATTTGTTCATTAATTATGTCTAGTAGACATTTGGAGCAAGGCCCCTCCTTGTTCAGAAGCTCCCTGTGAGGTTTTTTTAATGCCACTATTGATCAGGAACATGGAAGGTGGATTTTATGAAGAGGTCCTCTAATGTGATATCCTCTGAATAATTATTTCCTACCTGTGGTCAAACAAAACATTAAAGCAACACAATACTAAAATCTTCATATGAATCCAATGTTAAATTATATTTTCTTTGAATGGATCCTAAATGACAAAGATATCTTTCCAGGGACCAGAATTCATCACTATTGCCTTATTTTATTCAAACTTATCGATACCTGTCTTGTGGCTTGTTACTTTCTGTGCAAAAATTATCCCCTCTGGTGCAAAATTCTCCCTTGCAAGGACCACTAACAGCAAATCATCCTGTGGGTATTTAGTTAAAGAACATTTGAAATCTTCAGCTGAAAAAAAGGAAATGGATTGGAAAACCCTCTGAAAAGTGGATGACTCTGCTGGCACCAGCCAGCTCTCGAGCTGATAAATCAAAGCTTTGCCAGCCAAAGTGTCTCATCAGGAGTGCCAGCAAGGAAGGCACGAGGCTGTTCTGTGTCAGAGCCTTGGTGTATGTGTGTGGTAGGAATGAGCAAATGGCTTTGGACTTGTTAGGCACCTTAAATCCCCTCTGGAGAGCAAGATCCATGTGTTTTCCCAATCTCTGCCTGGGTTCTCTACTTAGTTACGTGACTTCCCCTTGAGAACATTTCCTCTGAATATTGTTCATAAATACTTCTAAGAAACCAACAAACTATTGTTTGGCTTCTGTCTTTATTTTGTTCTTTTTTTTTCCTTTTTTTTTCTTTTTTTTTTTTTTCTGGATAGCTTTTCAGCAGGGAACATTACTGCTGTGGGTCTTTTCAGCAGGTTGGGGAGGGAGTGGGTTATTGTTGCTGGCTTTGTGCAGTTTGTTTGGGTGGCTGCTGGCTTTGTGGTTGTTGTCTTTCCCCTCCATTTCTGACAGTCTGGGGAAGTAGCTGGCTCCCTGTTTTGTTTTTTTGACCATAAGTGAATTATTTACACAGGCAGGCTTTTCTGGGAGGGGGGAGAGGTTTTCTTTGGGTTTTGCTGTTTGCTTGTAGGATTTGTTATATCTTGGGGCACTTTCTGTTGCTGTTCAGCTTTTGTTACCCTGAAGTTCAGTTTGCTTTTTGTAACTTCCAAGTGCCTCCTGTGGCTGGGAGCTTCTGTAGCTGTTTCTGACTTACAACCTTGTTTTCCCTCCTCTCCCAGGCTGCAGGGAGAGCACAGGAGCTGGACTCTGAGGATCCCTGTGGGTCCCTTCCAGCTCTGGATCTTCTGTGACTGAAGCTGAGGACGAGAGAAAGCAGCTGATGCCACCTGCCTTGTCTTTAGTCAGGCTTTCATGCAGTGCCCCTCAATTTTCTTGTGTCCAGTTTGGGGTGTGACTGCCCAGATGGGTGGACAACAGAAAGTGTGGGGAAGCTGCCAGGGTCAGAGGGTCAGAGGTTTGTGCTCTGCCTGGAGGATCTTACAAGGGGATTTACTCAGGGATTCCCCCAGGCCCTGTCCTGCTCCTGCTTTGGGAACTGCTTTTCCTGATTTTGAAAAAAATGTGGTTTGGGAAGGATGAGCAGTGAGCCCACTGTCAGGTCATCCAGGACTTCCATTGGAGCTATTCCTTGATTTTCAGGTTTGGATAAACTTTTTGCATTGCTCTGCAGTACCCAATTAACCCCTCTGAGGTTTATTTCCTCAAATGTTTATCCTATAAGGCATTAAAAAAAAACCCAAACCAAACAATAAAACCCCACCCCCAAAAAATCACAGATAAACAAACAAACAAAACCACACATACACACAAAAACCAAGAAAAAAACCAAAAAAACAGACACAAAAACCCCAAACACAAAAAAACCCCACTCCAAATCACCCCAAACGCATTTCTTCATTTCCTTTACCACTCTACAGGTCACACTGGGTATTTTATCCACCTGCCTTAGCCAATTCCCAAAAAGGCCACCCCTAGAATGTGTTTTTTCCTTAAGGCATTCCTTCAAATAAGTTTCTTTCTCATCTCTCTGCCTGCCCCCCTGAATGTAATTGGACATCTCTAGTGTAACAGGTCAGCTTTAAAAGATTCAACAAAATTTACAACTGCTTGCACAAATGGTGAAAATTAACTTTTCTGTATTTTTAGTTGAAAAAAATTTAAATTTGGAATCTAAATTATTAGGTTGAGGTGTTTTTTCCTCATTCCTTTTCATTAGTCCTGCCTTCACTGAGAGTTATGACATGGAGGGTGCTTCCTCCTGCCTTGCTTTCTTTCCCCTCACCTTTTCCACCCTGAAGGTTGGTGGGTGAACATTTGGGAGGTGAAGATCTGGACTGGCAGCAGAGGAGGGGCACTGCAAGCCTGGGAGAGGCAATGCCACCTCTCTTGCCATGGCTTCCTACTTAACTTCCAAGTGCAGGAAAACTGCTCCCAGCCTCCTCACCAAGCCCCTGACTTGGGAGCACCAGGATTTTTTTAAACCCAAGCTGCTCTGAAGATGTTTCATCTTCTGTCAAAGGCCACAGCTCCCCAGTGATTTCTCCTGCCAGGTGGAGCCTGTTTTGGAGAAGTGGCCATGGGCTCACGTGCATCAGACCTGGATTCCCTTTCCCCCCTTTCCTGGGCTCCTTCCCTTACCCACACTGAAATCTCCCAGCTGGGAAGAAACTCTTGACTTTCCATTCCTTTGGCATTTATCAATTCCTTTTTTCTACGGCCCTAAAAAAGTAAAAATGAGCAGGCAGTCACTTCAACACCTTCATGAAAAGATGTAGAAATATTATAAGCTGATTTCACTCCTGTCTCGTTAAAGGGAAAGAAATAAATGTGCTATAAATATGCAATTAAAAATAGTAGCAATTAGAGTGTCTCAAGAATGAAACAGGAGCTTGCTGTGAGGTAGAGCTGCTTTCCCTTTTGCCTGTGCTTCTAATTCCAAACTCTTTGACGTCGGGATCTAATCTTAACAGCTGATGCTCAACTTCTGGTTTTGCCACGCATGTTAAATGTCATGATGTAAACTCAGCTCTGCCTCAGACCTTTGCTGCCTGCCTGTGGTGCCAGGATAGCCACACCTGGAAACCCCTGCATGCTTTTGCATGGATCAGCTTCATTTTTTTTCATGGACAAAGGAAAAAGATGTCTTCTGGGGTGAGCCTGGGGCTCCTGCTCTCTCATGTGCTGCTTGGAAAAGTGATATTTGGGGCAAGCTGAGACATCAGCATCACTGAAGATCAAACAGTCCCTGCAATGGCCCTGTTTCATAGAATCCTGCAATGGCTTGGCTTGGAAGGGACCTTAAAGATCATTGAATTCCGAGCCCCTGCCATGGGCAGGGACACTTTCCACTAGGCCAGGTTGCTCAGACCTATTTCAGTAGAATTTATTGGTCTAGGACAGACTGGGAGCCTCCGGAGCCCCAGCTGCAATTCTGCAGCATCCTTGAGGCTGTTTTGGAATCTGAGATACTTCAGTGAATGCAAATACTTTCCAAATTAATTCCCCAATGCAGATACCCACCTGCACCCCAGTTGCTCAAGGCTGGCAGAGGTGGCTGACCCAGCGTTTGCCCACCACTGCCTCCATGACTTTTCTAGTTGATATTTCAGAGCTTGCAAGCACAGAGGTCACCACAAAGAATATATTTCCATTAATCCTTCTCATGCCATGCTTCTGGAGCCAGCTGCTCCTCCTGCACCAGTCCATGTCCCGACGTGAGGACAGAAGTGGGCAGAAATGACAAAAAATTGGAGATTTCAAGTCCCTGTGTTGCTCAGCATCCAATTCCTTGTGCCCACAGCTGCCTTCAGTCAGAAAAACAGAATACTTTAAAACCAGCACATTTTTGCTCTCCTCACCATTCTTTCTGGCATATCCTACTTGTATTTCTAGTCTATCTTTGACATATTGTTAGTAAAGGTTAAAGGCTGGAAGGTTAAAGGCTGGGCAGGAAGGCAGCAGCAGCAAAGCTGTGTTTCAAGGGGTGCTTTCCATTCGGGGATCAAAGCTCTGTGCAAAGCGTGGAGGTGCCCTGAATATTTTAGGCACCATCTCCCATCTGCAGTGAGGAATTACATGGGCACAAAGCAGCATCTTGTGCTCCTGACACATCACATCCCCTCCACAGCAGTCAAAGAACAGCGTGACAAAGAACTGCTGTTACCAGACTTGTGTCTAGACACTATTGGCTTTTTGTCATTAGTTATTGTGCACTCAGAGCCTTTCTAAGAATAACAGCATTCAGTGTGTTCCTCAGGTGCTTGGCTGTGTGTGCATGGCCCTGGACACAAGTGGGTGGATGAAGAGCACCCACACAGCCTGGATCCCTCTCTACCTGGAGAGCCCAGCGTGGATGCACTCACCTGGGAGCAGTGCAGATGGAGTTGTACAGGGATTAGGCATTGGAGTGCTGCTGGCCTCACAAAGAGCTATTTCAGCATTCCCAGCCCCTGTGCTGCAGGGGATGCTGACTCAACCCTCTTGTGTCCCTGTCTGTTATCATCATCTCTCAGTCTTTGCTGGAACGTCTGTGTTTGTCCCTGATGAGATGGCAATTTCCTTGGGGCAGGGAGCACAACTCAAACACAGGAGTTTGATTACCCCAGACACTCTTCTCCTTGCTCTCACAGGGATTTTGGCTTCCATGGCTCCTGTTTGGATGAAGCCATAGCTCAGGGAAGTGGCTTTACCAACCCTGTGTGTGGGTTGGAGACAGTGCCAGGTTCTCCTCACTGCTGAGGGACCTGCAGGGATGTCCTGCACCCTCTTGCAAGGATGGAGAGGACACAGCAGGGTGAGCCAACAGCAGACAGGTCCCCACAGTGCTCCTGGCAGAGCTGAGGTGGGCTGTCAGGTCTGTGTGGGTATTGACAATGCCACCTTGCAATTCTGAGCACGTGGGGAACAAACAGGACCTTGGTGCTGCTGCTCTCCCTGCCTGTCCCTACGTCTGCTCAGAGGGTGGCTGCTCTTTGCACAGGCTGCAGGCTCCCAGGATGGGTCACACAGGGTGACCACAAGCACAGGAGTGGCACTGTGCAGAGATGCCTGTCCTGGCACTGGGAACGAGCCTGTTCCCAGGGCTGTGTCCTGGGAGGGGGTGACAGGAGGCAGCACAGAGCCCCCGAGCAAAGCCCAGGGCACCACAGACTGATGCTGCTGCATGCTGGGACAGACCCAGTTAGACCAGGACTTCTGGGCACATCAGTGCTCCCTTCAGGCTGATCCTTTCTGACTTGAGCCCTGGCCTTTCTCTGGCACTCCTTTGCTCACAGCCTTGGTGCTATCATAAGAATCGTGCTCCTGTCTAAATGCTCAGATGAAGTGTTTACATCTGTTGTTGTTTTGCTCTCTGTAGAATTGTGTTTACCTGGCCATGCAGGGGGATGTTTTCCAGCAGTAGGTCAAAAGGCATTTGGGAGGAACTGGATTTTTTATTTAAGGCAGGTTGCTGCCTCCTGCATGTTTTCAGATCAGCAAGTATGGAAAAGCAGCATCTGTCTGAGGAAGGAAAACTCAGAAGCAGGGACCCAACCCTTGATGCTAACACCCATCTGCTTTTTACCAGATGCCTTCTTCATCTCGACTCTGCAGCCTGGGAAGTGCAGAACTGCCCCAAACACAGCTCTTACTGTCACAGTCCCCAACTCCATTTGCTCCAAGAGCCCTGAGAACGCTTTCCCCAAGTCTTTGCAATCCCCATGCTGGGAATGCTTCTCCTCCAGGCCTTTAGCTGAAAACACAGCAACATCTCCTGGAGCCAGGTGGCTACTGCAAGCTCAGTTGCCAAAGTGCCACCATCAAATCCCCTCGAGCTCCCTCAATTCGAGAAACTCTGGATTTTCCCCCATCGTGCAGGTGCCAGGGATGCCTCAGGGGTGAGTGCCCTGCACATTTCCTCACCTTTGTGAGGAGAAGGAAGGACCTGCTCTTGGAAACTGACTGCTCATTGCCCAGATGTCCCTCAGGAAAGTTTCTCAGACCTGATGAGGCAGACACCAGGTTGTGTGAAGCATTTAGAGGGAAACCAGGGAAAAGGAACTGGATTGGTGGCACCACACTCAAGGAAACAGGAGGGATTCACCCCATCAACAAGAGGTGCCAAGTGGCTGGATTTTATTACCAAACTAACGGTGTCCTGTAAAGAAAAGCAACTGTGGATGTGCACTGTGGGTATCCCTGGCCTGGGGATAAGGAAATTGGAAGAAGGAGCCACCAAACAAGGTTCTCTGCATGGAAACAAGGCAAAGTGCTGTCCTTGCTGACCTTCTCTATAAGAAAGAGGCAGATGCAGCAGGGCAGTGATTGGCACCTCAGAGGAAACACAGCAGCAGTGGGGCCAGGTAGGATTTGTGTCTCAGGTGCATCTTCCCTGTTTGCAGTGACCCCACGTCCTGATGCCACCTCTGGGGCAGAGCCCAGCTGGATGCCAGCCCAAACCCACCTGCAGCTTCCATCCCTTCTCCTTCTTGCATAAAAAGGTGGAAGATTCTGGAAGTGAACAGCTGCTGCCATGGCTTAGAGGAAGCTGGAAGGAGAGCGAGGGTGGACGTGAATGCAGATTTCTTGTCTGGTGCCATGAAAAAGCTCTGCTTGTACTACAACAAGCCCAGCAGCATCAGCAGCCAAATTATTTGTTTAATTATAACTGCTGTCCTTGATGCATCTTGACTTGCTAATTAGTATTTTAAGTGCTTGTGAAATAGTTTGGATGTATTCCTTCAGCTTTCAGACGCGTCTGTATTGCCATTGCTATTCCTTCCTCCTGCCCTGTGCCATCACCTAAGTAACATCATTTCTGCTTCCAGACTGCCTGAATTCTCTAAAGCGGGAGGGAAACACAAACTTCTTTGCTTATTCATGCACAGGGAGCTCTTATTTGCATGAGAAGAGATGAGGCTGTGAAGCAGCACGCCCTAAAATCTGGGGAGAAGGGAATGTATGCTCTAGGCAGGGAATAATGAGGCACAAATGTGGATAAATCGATTTTTTTGTTGTTGTTCTGCAGCATTTCTGGGTTTTTATGCCCCGTTTTCATCACTCAAACCACCCCACTCAGCTGATCCATGGCAAGGGTGGGCTGGGAGCACCACTGGCAGAGGGGATGTCCTACATGATTGGATTCCAAAAACAAGCAAGGGTTTCTGAATGGACACCACTGCTGCTCTGTCAGGCTGCTAAATTGGGTTCAGCAGGAATTCTGGCAGGCATGGACAAAGGTGCAGCCATAGGGGGACTTGTTGGATCTGGACATTAGCTGAGGAATTTGTTAAATTGCCCCCACAAGCAGATGAACTTTGAATTACCCTTACAGGGAACCTCATATGATGCTTTTTTTTTTTTTTTGCACATAGTATCTGGCAGCTGTACAAAGGACCAGAAAAATCCCTTACTTCACAGATTTCCTCTTAGTTCTCGAAATGTTTCTTTCTGTATGTATGAAGATAGGAACTATTAAAAACCATTTTCAGCAGTTCTCAAGGCACACAGTCATGCCAGCTGCTATTTATGAATGATGTTTGGGAGGTTCTGTCAATGGAGGAACAAACAGATTTTTGTACGTGCACAATTCTAGATATTTAGCACACAGAGGCACTTCCCAAATGTTTTGTGAGAACAAAAAGCCCTTTCCCTGGCTGTTTACAGATGACTTGCAAAGAATAAGTCAGAGGTTCAAGCGTGGCTGAACTGAGCAGCTGCTGAGAATTCATATAAATGGTTTCCAGCCCTGTTCTTCCACAAGCTCTGCTTTGGAGGCTGCAGAAATGAGACACATTACAGGGTAATGCTGTCCATCACATCAGGGCTTAGAAGGAAATCTTGTCTCATTTCCATTCTCTCCCCTCCTGCTCTTTGGAAGGTTATTCCTCAAGCGTTATCACTGCTGAAAGCTTTTCAGTGTTTAGGTTCCAGCCATGATCTCAAGGGCTTGGATGAGCTTTTTGGAGCTGAAAGAAGCTTGTGTGAGCAAGGAAATGAAGACAATCCCTTGCACCTGGATGCCATGTGCCCTGGGATGTGTCCATCCTCATGATGAAAAATGCACACATCACCACCTTTGCTTTCCCCAGCACTGATCCTGAACTTGTGTGGCTTCAGTGGGGCAAGGTCTGGCCTTCCAAATTTCCAAGGCTCTCTTGTGTATCTTTTGTGGTGATGAAGTGATGAGATGAAGAACACAGGATTTCTTTCAAAGCCTAGTTGCCCTCCAATTCCCACATCACCAATGTCTGTATCCAAAACAAAACTGAAAATAAATTCATCTGTAAGGTATCCTCTGCATCCCCCATCACCAGAGCTAAAATAATCCCCCATTAGGCCATTCAAGGCCATAAAAATAGGGTTTAAGTCACAGAAACAGTTTGCTTCAATATGAGCAGTGAGTTTTTGTAAGCTTCTTTTACTTCTCCTTGTTTGTTCATGAATGGGGAATCTCTCACATCCTATACAGAAGCTGTTTAGGACATTTCCTTCTTTTTGGGTGGGGTTACTGAGCCTGCAGGAATACCTGGCTCGGATTTTACAGGAGGCAAACTGAGGCTTCAAAGGTTATTTAAACCAAAACATAACCAAAGTAAAAATGCACCTCTTAGGAAGCTATTTCTGCACAGCTGGTACAGAGCAGGAGGGAGCCCTCAGTGGTGCAACAGAGCTTTTACAGGGCCTGTTAGACTGGACCTACCACTCTGTTGTGCTTGTGGAGAGAATGTCTTCCCACCTCTGAAACACAGGCTTCAGCCAGGGCATGCTGAGGAGAGGCTGAACCAGCAGGGTCTGATCCCCATGCATCAGTCTAGAACATGGAATAAATATCCTCACTGTCAGCAAGGCCACCACCTTTAATTTTTCATAATGACTTGCTCTGGAGTGTCAGAATTCCTACTGGAATATCCTCTAGAAAAAAGAAAGGATGAGTGGTGCCTGTGCTGCACTGCCCTGACACAGCAAGGGAATGGAATAACAAAGATCTTAAATTTACACCCTTTCTGCAAGGGGCAGTAAGATGGACGCTCTGCATCAGCTCCTGCCTTCACCCATTGATTTCTTGGGCTACAGAAGTTGATTAAATTTGGTCCAAGCTGATGTTTCTTGGGTGGGAATGGGTGTCACATGAACTTCTTTCCTGCATAGAACAGGGACATCTTAGGGACATATTCAAAGTAGGTGTTGCTCTGGGGGTTGTGGACAGCTTTGGGAATGTGTCTCTTCTTTGGTCCCCAGACACAGTGAATACCCAAGAATGAGGTTATTATGAAAGCCCTCAGAAACCTGAGCCAAGGTAAGTAACACTCCAGGCTGAAAGGTCATGGAATCATAGAACCTTTTAGGCTGGAAAACACTTCAAAGATCAACTCCAACTGTTCCCTCAGCACTGCCAAGGCCACCACTGACCCTTGTCCCCAAGTGCCACATCCACACGGCTTTTAAATCCCTCCAGGGATGGGGACTCCACCACTACCCAGCACAGCCTGTGCCAGGGCTGGACAGCCCTTTCCAGGAAGAAATTTCCCAAATATCCAACATGAACTTCCCCTGGCACAGCCTGAGGCTGTTCCCTCTCCTCCTGTCCCTGTTCCCTGGGAGCAGGAGCTGTGCAGAGCCAGAAGGGCCCCCCTGAGCCTCTTTTGCTCCAGGCTGAGACCTTTTCCAGCTCCCTCAGGTGCCCCTCATTGGACTAATGCTGCAGTGGTCATGTGGTGGTAAAAAAGCCCTGGAGACTTGTTAAGAGCTACAACTCCCCCATGGATAGAACTAGCTGGGCGGGTGGGTGCACAAAATCTTTGTTGTTGGTTGAATTTAGTTTGTGGACTTTTCTGGGATTCAGTACCAGCAAAAGGAGGAGTTGTGACCTGGAAGTTTGCTACCTGGTTGGTGTGGACAGGTCCCTGCTCCATTTTCTTGGGGCAAACACTGTTTTGTCCTTCCAGCTCTGGGGAGTTGTGCCCCCATGCACAGCAGCTCGGCCAGGACTGTGGGCAGACACCTGCAAGAAGATCCATAATTCCATGAGGGATTGTTGAGTTGACAGAGAATGCCTGGAATGGACTTCACTCAAACCTGCTCACATGCTGGACACTCCTGTCAGCCACTCTTTAGATCAAAAGACTGATGGCCCAAGTGCATAATAATGAATTAATAGAGACCTGGGGGGACTGGGAAGTCAAGTGTTTGACAGCAGTGGGCCACTTTCCCTGTTGTTCTGACAGTTTCCCTGTCAGGCCTTATCACACAGTCACTTGTGAGTCTGAGGGATGACAAAAAGGATTCGCTTATCTGAGCTAGATGACGTTGGAAAGGAACATCTTTCATCTGCTAAATATTCCCTCTTGGGGCTGCTCCCAACCTGATGGCTGCCAGGGGCTGCTGCTTCCTTCTGCTGAAGGATGAGCACCCAGAAATGGCATCCCAGAGCTAAAACAGGCACATGCCAGTGGGACCCCTCATCCTGGGATTGTCACCAGCTCTGGGTTTCTGCTCAGGACCTTGGAGCTCACAAATTGTGCAGCTAGAGATAAGCAGCTCCAGTGCATAAAAGCACCACAGTGCATCGATCAGCAAAGCATGCCCAGGCTGTTGGAGTCAGAGGGAAGGTGCTCTATGGGCCTGAAATATTGTTGGATTGCATCCATGCCCCCTCTAAAATAAGGAGCTGGCTTGTTATCCTATTACCTTTTTCTTCTCTTTATTTTGGATGAACTCTATAAAAACTGGATGCTGAGAGCATCCATACTGACATGTGAAAACCCCACCTTGGCAAACTGTCCTGCTCAAGGCAGTGGATTTATTTAATAAAAATAAATTGGATAAGTGGATTAATTTAATAAAATTAGAGCAGACCCACTGCATGTGTCAGAGGTGTCTCCCAGACCTGGGAGGTAAAACCTTACAAGGTACCACAGAGGCAGACAGATTTATGGAGGAGAGTGTTGAGGAGCAGATTTCTTCTGCTCTGACAGGGATTTGGGATCAGGACTTTCGTTGAGAGGTTCATGTCAGTGGAAAGAGTAACCCTGCAAGTATTTGTGTTTACTGCCTGCCAGGTATCAGCACAACAGAGCGGTAAGTGACTGAGGGAAGGACCAGCACCACCCACATCTGCCAAGGGTTCACCCCACCCAAACTGGTGTACAAATTAACCAACAACTCATGCTGGACCCTGAACCAGTTTGTTGCAAAGCACTCTCTGTCCATGAACATAATTATGAATGCAGATGAAGACCCAAATCCACCTACAAAGACGAGCCTCCAGTTATAAGACATGCTAGTCTAAAATAAAATCTGTTGTCATTTGAGGTGCCACCTTTGTGCCACCATTTCAACCCACTTGAACAATCAGGCTCGTTCCAGCACCAGCAGTAATAGTCACTTTTCCAGACAGAATTGACATTATAAATGAGTTGTTGGTTAATTTGCTGCTTTGTTAACATCGTTGATTCTACAGCTACATCCTTAAGCAACAGTGCCTGAATATAAACTACCCAGCAGCAAAATTATAACTGCATTTGGATGCAGAACACAACCTTCTTATCACCAGACTTTCAATCCCATCCAGAGTTTCGGGGTTACTCATGCAAAAATAGCTTGTCTGCCTGAGTGAGCATGCAAGGGTTGTTCCCCAGCAGCGTGAGCCTTTAACCACCAGCAGCAGCTGGGAAGCAGCTCAGGAATATCTGTTTTTCCAGAGATATCCAAACCCACCTCCCAAGTGATGCCTTAGGTTTTAGCTTTTATATATTTTACATCCTGTGCTGGTTTAGTGGGCAGCTTTAGGTTTCATATTCAGTGCTACTGAGCTCTCTTCACAGAGCAGAGACAAAACAATTCCTGCTCCAGCTCCACACCAAGGACAACTTTCAGGCCCAAGAACAAAAACAGCGCTGAAGGGAGAAGGACAAACCAGGAGGATGGAGCTTCATAACCTGGAGCTGTGCTTGGACAATTGATTCTGATCTGCTGATGGAGCAGAACTTATCAAAGTGTGGGGCCTCGTGATCAGGTGCCCATTCTGTGCCCATTTTGGGGCACCTTGGCTGTGGCCTGGCTGGACTCTTGTGTGCCCAGGTGTGCCCAGTGAGGCCTTTAATAAATCCCTGCTTTTTCCTCTTGTTCAGCTGGGTCAGACCCTCACCCTGCTCCAGCCAGAGCCAGAACACATCCAGATTTTCTGCCTTGGATATAAGGTCATCCACCAGATTTACAGCTGGTCTGGCATTTTGAGGACATTAAAACAGTGTGAGTTTTAGCACTCATAGGGGCAGGACCACACAGGAGAGCCATGAAGATGCTGGTCCTCACCTCAGTGGGTGGAATTCCATCTCTTGTGGAAAGGCTCTGTGCTGGAAATCTAGTGGGAAGTGTTCCTGCCCATGGCAGGGCAGGTAGAACTGGATGATCTTTAAGGACCCTTCCAGCCTAAACCCTCCTGGGATCCTGTGATTGTCTCTTTTCAAAGCTTCCCTCCAAAATTTGGCACCGTATTTGATTATAACTTCTGCCTTTCCCATCCCAGCCTTACAGGAATGCATCCTGCTCCTAGGAAAGCTTCCAGGCAAAAAACCAAGGAAAGGGGGTACAAAGCACAGGAATGTCCCTCACAGGGGGAGCAGCCATGAGAAAACAGGGACCATGAGTAATAAAACCAATGGTGAGGAACAAGCCAGGAGCCCGTGTCATGCAGCTGCTGGAGCAGAAGGCAGAGCCACAACAGAGCAATGGGATATTTTTCCTTAAAGAGTTTGCATTGCTCTCCACGGGAGTACAAAAAGACCTTTGCTCACCTTGCTGTGGCAAGTTATAAATAGAGGTTAAAAAGATGATTAAACTCGACCACTCGTGTCCACCAGAGGAATAAAAAAACCCTTTAAACTTGAATTATTTGATGTAAGTAGGACAGTCCAACCTTTATTCTTGGCCAGGAGCTTGGTTAAATAAATGCTTTTCTCTGAGTGAAAAAATTAACTTCTCAGAAAAAACTTCCAGTGGACAAGGCATTGAGAGGCCAAAACTGACACATCCCCAGAGACTGAAAAATACTTTTTTTCCTTATCAAATCTGCTTTTCAGATAAATAGCCCCTCTCTCTCACCTACACCTGTGTTTTTACACACCCCCACACATAGATATGTATATATGAATACATAACCATTTATTCCCAAAACTTAAAGCAGCTTTTAAGTCATGTGATGAGATGTAAATACTCATCTCACAGGCTCATAGCCATGCCTGAAATATCAGGTGTGCTCCCACATGGTTTGGAGCTGGCTCTGGACCCATCAGATGGCAAGTGAAGGATATAGATCCTGGTCCTATCCATCTCCAAGTCACTCCAGCTAAACCACGCTTCCTTGGCAGCTGAAGAGTGGGATAATAAGATTTCTACTCCAAAGATACGTGCCCAAAGCACCAGGCCTTTAATTATGCAAAGGACTGGAGCCAGCTTCCTCCTGCCTTTTCAGATAAGTGGTTTCACCGAGAGATTACAGCGAGCAGAATTTGGCACCTGGCTCTGCTGGCACCAAGGGGCTTTTGTTCTTTGCCCATTTTCAGTCTCCTGCCACGGAAATTTGTGCTTATCCCAGGATCCACCCGAGTGGACCCAGTTGTCGTGTCAGCAGATTAGTGCCTACAAAAGACCAGCAGCCCTGGGCAGACATTTAACATCTCCCAAAACCTCGGAGCTGAGCGGTGCCGATGCTCATTTGTGTCCTCTTTGTCCCACATGGGAAAAGCTCCAGCCTGTTCTGCTCCAGTCCCTCTGGCCTGGGAGCTAGGAAGGCAGCAAGCATGTCCTGCTCCTGCTGAGCTGGGTGTTGCTGGAGGCTGTTTTACTGCAGAACAAACTGGTTCTGTGTGTCATGATACTTGGGCCACGGCAAATTGCAGAAACCAGCAGAAACTCAGCAAATCCCTCGAACGCCGGCTTGGCAGCCTTGAAGCATCTTTCACTGTCTGCTAACTAGGCACAAAACCAGCCTTGTTTTCCTCTCTGCAGTCTCGTGGTGGCTGGCTGTAGCAGGACAGCTGGTCACCAAGGCAAGGGCACCTTACTCAGGCTGCCTCCTGACTGGGGCTGCTCCTGCTCTCAAACAGATTCATATGCAGAAATCAGCTGGAATCAGATCTGTAAAAAGTGTCTTCTAAGTTCCTATGGATACAGTGAATTGCTGCACTAGCACAAAATGTGCAGAATGTGTCTTGGGAGCTTTGGGAGAAGCAAACCCTGGTAGAAGAAACTTGGGTGGAGGCTTTGGAAATTGCCTTGGTGTTGGGTTAATGCTTCTAATTGAAGTGAACACTAAAACTAATAGAGACTTCAAGGGGAAGGGGTACCCCAAGGGTAAATCTTGGAGATAATTTGGATACTTTCTCTATATTTCAATGTTTATACAGAGGAAAGACTTCATAGCTGCATATTTACAGTGACTGTACAGAGTGAGAGTGACATCTGAAGAAACATATAGGCTTTCTTCTCCAAAGAGAAAACTGGATGGAGACAAAAATGACCTAAATAAACATTGTAAGATCATAGGAAAGTATTCCTTGGAGGCAGAGAGAAGGAATACATACATGCAGATAAGTGTTGGATATTGTTCTTTGGAGAATTTCAGCCCATCAAAGCAGCCTGGTATCAGCCCTGGAACAACATCAGAAGAAATGTTGTCTGAGGAGAAGGGCTGCAAGAAATTTATCTGGGCAGAGGAAGGTACGAGGGATTCTCCACTTTTAAATACTGAGGTGGTTTCTTCTCCCAGCTCAGAGGTTTGTGAGTAATGGAGAGGTGGACAAGTAGAGTTTGTGGTGGGTCCAGGAAATAATAACTTATTGGGTCATTTAATATAAAAAATATTATCATTTATGGGCTCAGTTTTCTATTATAAAGCACAGAATAAGATAACTACACTTGTATCTGCTCTATCCTCATAATGGAATGGTTCAGCAGCCCACTGTGTCATAAACCCAGAGTATAATTTAGGAAGGAAAAAAGCATCAGAGCAAATGAGAGATGGAATTCAGGAATATTTCAAGCATGGGTACACCACGGAGCACTGACCTCAGAGTGCAATGGAAAAGGATATCATAACACATCAGTTTAGAAGCAGAATGTACAGTTTACTGCAAAGAAGGAGGAAAAATCCAGGGCAGAATTTGCTCACTCCTCCCTACCTCCATTTTTTCACTGCAGGTAAATGAGATTACAAGGATGTGCAGCTTCTGAAATGATTGTAAACTCAAAAAGCAAACTGCTGTGCCTCCTGTGCACCTCCCCATGTGAAAACAGCATAAAAACTAAACAGAGCTCCAGGAGAGGGCTGGGCTAAGTGGCTCATCTTCAGTGTCCTGTCTGTGTGGATAAATTGGCACTGCCAGGTACAAAGAACAAATGAGCTTTTGAAAACAGGCCTGTGTGCTCTAATCCAGCTGAGTGGCTTCTGCCCTCTGGTTTGTCTGGGTGATAATGGGCATCAAGTGGTGGCTTGTCATTGTGTGCTGTCCCCATCAGCCCAAGAGGGCTTGGAGTAGTCACTGAGCTGTATTTTTATCATTAGGTTCCTTCAGTTCTCGAGCCCAAAACCACCCCTGTAATCCAGGCTGTGGGTGAGTTATTGTAGGGTGAAATTTCCCTACCCTGCTCAGACCCAGCACCCCAGCTGAAAACAAACCCACAGGCAGTGAGAAAAACCTGTGGACTTGAGGACCCTCAGGACCACGCTGCATCCCTGACGAGGTCCCTTCTCCTCCTTAGATGCCAGTTTGGCCTCCTAAAGTCAAATTTTCTTCAAGGTGTGAACACTTTATGGTTTAGCTATTGCTTCCACAGCAGGTTGAACCAGTGAAGGGCAGCAGAATTGCATAGGCATGAGCAATTAAATTAAGTCAAATAAAAAAGTTAAGCTCTCATTATCAGAAACTGAACGCTGGAAATTAGTAGACACTAACAGTCTTAATCTCTGTTCCTCAGATCTCTGGCTGCAAAAGGAAGCAGCATCACCCCTCTCTAATTTCCTCATCTAATTACACAGGATTACAGAGCTGGCAGCTCACTAATATTTATGCTTGGTTTGAGATTCTGGTGAAACACTCCAAAGACAGGACTTCTGTATTCAGTGTCATGTCCAGACACCCTTTGATTAATAACTTATCAAGTAACTAATGAGAAGGAGAAGAAAGATTTTTGAGTGACTCCGTATTTACCAAATGGAAAAATCAATATTGAAACTATAACAAAGGACTTTTCAACACTTACCCACAAGAAGATCAAGTCCAGGATGACAAGAAGACCAGGTTCAGGATGCACAAGCAGCCTGAATTCTGGGATCTCCCAGTGCCAGGCTTTGCTCCCCTGAAACTTCCTATACCAGACCCAAATTCCCTGTGGTACTGTGACACTAAACCTAAGGAGGACCTTGCTTGAGGATATCCCTGCTCTTTACAGCCACCACAGCTGTATCAGGGGAGGTTTACACTGGATATTAGAAACATTTCCTTCATCCAAATGGTTGTCCAGCTGGCACAACTGCCCAGGGCAGAGGTGGAGTCCCCATCCCTGGAGGGATCTAAAAGCCCTGCATCCCTGGCACTTGGGGATGTGGGTTGGTGGCCCTCCAGAGCTGGGGGATGGTTGATTTCAGTGACCTCAGAGGGATTTTCCAGCATAAATGATTTCATGGCTCTGTTATGGGAAGCCTGAGAGGTCCTAGAGTTGTCTTCTCACAGCCTTGTATGTGGGGGCCCTTTGCTGAGCGTGGCCAACATGTTCAAAGCCTGGTTTCCATTTGTTCTAATCTGGAACCCAAAGTTTACAACACACAAGTTCTGTATTTTTCCATACTTTTTGCTGCCTTGTCATTTCATCAACTTTGTGCCTAGCTTTAGTCCAACACCACCAATCAGAACAAGAATCATAGCAGACCCAAGATCAACCCTCAAACAAATCCATGAGTAACCTCCTTCCACTCTGATGCTTCCCTTGATATCTATGATTCATTATTTCTCTCCTAAGCACTTTCTCATCTATCACTCTCTCAATTCTAAACCCATTTTGCCCGTAATTAGAATCATTTTGTTTGGGTAATTTCGATTTACCGTTGCCTTGGTCAGGACACCAGCTCAGCCCATCCCTTCCTAGGGATGATTATAAATGCCTGACTACCAGCAACATGCCTCTCAAGAAAATAAGCAATGTATTTTAAATGCTGGGCTCCAAGTGATTTAATATTCTCCTTCTACTTTCAATTTTGATTTTTTTCAGTAAACCAGATTTTCCTGGAAGAATGACCAATTTCTTTTTTCACTCTACAATTTCCTGCAGAACGTAGAATACTTTTAAGCACAGCGAGCATTTCTCATCCCTCTCAGCCACTTCTTTTGTACAATACTGTATTATTTATGTCATCTTACGTTCTTTTATAGTGAATATGATCTTTTATGACGGGTTTCAAGCTGCAATTTTCCCTCTGGATATTTACTCTAGGCTTTCAAAATGTGCATAGCTGAATCTAAGAGCACTGCAAGGCTCTGGGCAGGAGGTGAGTGGGCAGCTGGCACTACCATCATGCTGGGGCCAACTCCTAACACAAAGGATGTAATTTTATATCATATGAGAGGGAATAAAATGGGAACAGGTGAGGAGTGGGGTAGGTCTTGAGAAGAATGATAAGCTGGCTTTTCAGTTGGAGGCTACTGCAGTGTCTAAGACATGCAGGCAGTAGAGAAGTGCTGGATGGCTAAAAGACTCCTTTGTGGTGTTTTGCTGTAACTTTTGGCAAAGGTGCCCTTGCTCCACACCCTGCCTCAAGCTCTGGGGTGAGAAAAACCTGCTGTGCAGGATCCAGATGGTCAGGAGGGATTGAAACACCCCAAAATCTTAGGTTTCTGCTAATAGATGGAGAAGTGGGCAACAAGTGCTGTATTTGTAGCCCTGTATGATCTGCATTCCTGCAGCCTCCACTCAAGCTGAAGCTTCATAAAATCATCCTCAGACAATCCTGGAATGGTTTGGGCTGGAAGGGACATTCAGGCTCACCAAGCGACACCCCCTGCCATGGGCAGGGACACCTTCCACTGTCCCAGGCTGCTCCAAGCCCTGTCCAACCTGGCCTTGGACACTGTCAGGGATCCAGGGGCAGCCACAGCTTCTCTGGGCACCCTGTGCCAGGGCCTCACCACCCTCACAGGGAACAATTCCCTCCCAATATCCCATCTAATCCTGCCCTCTGGCAGCATAAAGCCATTCCCCTTGTCTTTTCATGACATGCCCTTGTCCAAAGTCCCTCTCCAGGAAGGTTTAAGTAATACCATTTCCTTCAGGTAGGACGAATTGCAATCGCAGGTGTTTCTGCTGACAGGATTTTCCCCCCTCCTTTTGTTTAGGGGAAGCAGGAGAGGCGTGTGAGGAGAGTTCTGCCAAGCTCCAGCATTCCCAGAGGAGGAAGATTCCAGCTTGGCAGTCTCCAAGCGCCCTCTGGTGCAGACACAACCAGCAGCTCCAGCTGTGGGAGCTCTCTTGGCCACTGCTGGCAAGCACAGCTCCTCCTCGTGGACCTGACCAGGCTCTCCGGCCTCTCCAGCAGCTTTTCTCTGCATAAAATGTTCTGTGTGTGCTGCAAACAGCGAGGCTGCATCCAGGAGAGGGGGGTGAGGGTGCCAGCAGTGCCTCAAGGGGACACAGTCTGCATAAGCAAAGGCTCCCTTATGTAAGAGTCTCACTGTCAAAGCCAGGCCAAAACAGCCCTTTGCTTTTCTGTCATTCTTGACTCGGTGGGGAAGCATCAATGCAAACATCCCTCTGCAGAGAGGAAAGGCTTGGAACAATAATCTACTGCAAAATGATACTCTCTAGGTTTTAAAACACCTTCTGTTGGTCAGGGGCATTCGGTAAAACCTATCAAGCTGTGCTTGGCAAATAAAACCTAAAAAGAAAAACTCTAAAAGATAGCAGTATGGAGCCTGCAAAATCTTCAGGGCTGAAATAAGAGCTGGATTGGCAGCAGTGCCATGGCTCACACTTCATGGATGTCTCACAAGCACTTAAAGCAGAGTTATGCTTGAACACTTTGGGCACAGCACCAGGATGCTCTGGATTCAGGAATGTTAATGCACTACTGCTCTGAACTGATCCACTTCCATGGGATGTCTCTCCCCATCTTTATCCAGTGCCTGGAAGACCAGAGGCTTCAGTCTGTGTGTTGTTGGCTTGACAGAAAGAAATACTTCAGAGGAATGTAAAGGAACAGCACAGCTGGCTCCAAGCTTATTTAACATCCCTGTGTTTACACTGTAATACCTATGGGACAAACAGTGCTCTGATATTATTCGTTCTTCTGTGGGTTTTTCTGCCTCAGAAATAAAGAATCACCACAATCTAAGGAGGCTGGAAAAAGGCCCATATAATCATTTCTCAGTGGGGCACAAGAAGAAACAGAAATCAAAGCCTTCAGACAGTTTCTCCAACTGTGAAGCCTGGGTCTGCAGTTTTCAGTGTATAGAAAAGAAGGCTCAAGTTCTGCCCCTCTTCCTGTGCACAGAAATGATAAAATGAAGGGTAAAGCAAATCATCAGTCATGCAGCAAACTGCAAACTGGCAGTATTTCCAAAACACTCAAGCAAATGCAAAAAATTTGCTTTTAGAATTAAGCATGTGTTGCTTAAAGACAAAATCTGCCTCATGCTGCATCTGTTACAGCCTCCTTCACACAAACCAGCTCTTTTCCTGAGGGGCTGAAGTACTTCCCAGCTTGTAACAAGGGCATTTTACCTGGTGGCAGGTAGCCTAGCCAGGTGTAACATTTGCTTTATGGAATAAACCATGGATGCCAGGAAATATCCACGTCAAGGTCACACACAGCATGGCAGGGGCCAGCACACAGGGACTCCAAGGCAGGACAGCACCAGACCAAAGTAAAATGATGGTTTCCTCCATGAGGAGAGAAACACTGAGAAAGGCAAAGAAAAACTCTTTTTCTCCACGATTGAAACCCACAGATGCTGAGTGTCCCCTGGCTGCCCTGGGATAAAGCTCCTGCAGAGCTCCTCCTGCCAGTGGCACACCTCCTCCAGGCTGTGCAGCACTCCCTGCAGGATCCTTCTGCCTCTCAGCACATTTGGCCAAACTACCATCAAGCCCCACAGCCAAAGAAACATCCACTCTAGTCCCAGGGACAGCAAAGCCTGAATGGTCTTTCATTTCCAGCTTGGTTTTTTGGATTCTCTCCCATTCTTCTACCCATGCAAGGAAAAAACCTCTTGTGCTTCACCTTCTGAATGAGTGATCCTTGGTCACACAGCTGTCACACAGACAATCCTGTGCTCAAGAAGCTGCTGTGGGATGTTATTTGGTTGCCAGGGAACTCAAAGTTAAACCTGGAGAAGATCTTCATGCAAAAGATGTGGAAAATTCCTGTAGAAGCAACTAAAAGTGAGGTTTTTTCCTTATTACTCTGAGCTGAAGCACCTCCTGGGCAATCACTTGCAGGAGCTATCTCCAAAGACATAATAAAATAAATCCAAGGAATGACAATAGTTTTAGAAACCTAGTTGGTGCCTGAAGCAGGTAATTAGTGTGCTCTTACAGCATACATGGTGACATACTCTGGTGTTTTAGTTGCCTCTGGTGCTGCTATAATCAGTTTTCCTCTGCAGGGAAAAAATTAAAAGAAGGTATTTCTGAGGAAGAGCCTTTTCTGCAAAAGCAGAGGGAAAAAAGCAAAGTTCAGAAATGTAACCTGGGGGGCAGCATGAGGGCTAAGACAAAGACACTCTGTAAACTACAAAATCCTTCAGTCCTGCCACAAGGCCTTCAGACTTACCTGTAACCAATATTTACAGAATGAGTAAGGATGTGTTTATTCTGACCAGACAGAGAGGAAACACAGGTTTTGCAAACACTTCCCAAGTGAATTTATTAGTCAGGACTGATGGGTGTCAAAGCATGACCTACTTCATACCTCAAATGGCATTTTCATCACAGTGCAGCTGCACAAGCCTCTGTTCTTCCTGAACACATCCTTGATATGCCAAGGCAGACTTCAGCACACCACTTATCCACACACATCAGTTCCTGCATTTGTTTGGGTTTCAGCACAGGAGTTCAAGGAACGTTTTGTTTTCTCTGTCCCAATCATTTGAAAAGTTTCTTTCTTTTCTTCCTCCACTGTTTATTATCCACATCTTCGGTATCATCAGGAGGATCTGGCATTACAAAGCCATCAGTCATTTTATAGTAGACTATTGTGGAGTCTGTCTCAACTATGGCCAAGGTAACTGACAGCAGGGTGTCAGGATCCTCTGGAGGGAGAGAGGCTTTCTTCAGTATTTCCCTTAACCTAGGAGAGGAAGAAAATCACTTAGAAAGGAGTCCACAACCACCTAGAATGGCACAAAGGTAGAACAGCACCATTTTTATCCAGCCTGTTTTCACTCTGTGAACTTGTCTTCACTAAAGTGAGTGTAACATCTGTTCTAGTAAAAATCCAAGGTAAAAGAAAATAACAGAATCAGTTGCACACATCTCTGTTGGAAATGGCTCAACACATGCTTCTAAGTTTTATTTAGGTGTACTCATGTGCATGTGCCTCAGCCATCCCTCATCCACCACAATCCTAGCATGGCAATCTCTACTGGCCCTGTTTCCAGTAGATTTACATAAGAAATCTAATTAAATAATACCTGGTGCTCAATTGGAGAACTGAATAATTAAGACTTGTTCCATCTGCAAAGGTAAGTCTTCCAGTCCCTGTGCCACAGGTCTCTGCCAGACTGTGGAAGGCCCAGGAGCCCAAGCCAGGTTTCTCTACCTCCCTGTCTAGACTAGAAGCCACAAGACTAATGCTCCTCTTCAGAACAGTCAGCCCAAATAATGTCTTCCTTAAAAGCTCAAGACAAAGTTATGCAATTTTTCCTGTTTAGCTTATTTTAAGAGTAACATGCCAGTTCAGTTCAGAGCTCAGGACAACACTGATCCCTGGAGTCCTGAATTCCTGGTCTGACTGGGGAACAAGCTCTGAAGGAGTGTGGTGACCAGAGACAGAACAGAAACACTTCCCACAGAATGTTCCCACAGGGAGCCTCCTCCTTCTCCCACAAGTCAGGTGCAAGAGGGCTCCTCTGAGATTGCTGGGACAGGTCACATTCCAGGGGAGATCAGCTGTGCACCAGGATAAACCAATCCTGGCTTCATGCACCCTGGAGAGCTCACCCAGCTCTGAGGCTGGGCACTGCAGCTAACAGGGCTCTCTCTAAAGCTTTCAGACTTCAATCACCATCTTCCCTCAGAACCCCTTTGATCCTCTAACAAAAGCCAAATGGAACGTGGCAGACAATGAGCAGCGGCCTGGAAAGCCTCCCTGTTAAACCCATGACCTTCTTAAGGATCCATCTGTGTCCTGAGCTGTGCATAATCCAGCCTGGAAAGTTGAGGAGGGCCTTTCCTCCTGCCTGCACCACTGGCCCAGACACACAGCAAGGCAACACAACACAGCTACTTCGTGCAACAGAGACAAAGCCCCATGCCAGCCCTCCCACATCAGCACATTTCCCAACAGCACAGCAAACAAGGTGAGAGAGGCTGTGCTGGCCACTGGCAGAGGAGAGACACTGCAAGAGACTCCTTCAGGTAATGGGATACATGTCCTGTGCTCACTGCCACCTCAGCAGCTCTGCCTGCAGCTTTACCTGGCAGGTAACTTACTCTGTGCTCAGCACCTCTGCCTCTTGTCACTTCCAGCCCCTGAGCAGAGAGGGGTACCCCCAGCACCACAATGTCCTGCCAAAATCCTGGCAGGCAGGGGACAAGAGCCTGGGAAAAGATTACAAATGTCCTTCCTTGACACATGCAGAGAGCAAGAATTCAATTGTCACATGCAGAATCATGAAATGATTTGGGTTGGAGGGGACCTTAAAGCTCATCCAGTTCCATCCACAGGCAGGGACATTTCCATTATCCCAGTTTGCTCCAAGCTCTGTACAAGCTGGCCTTGGACACTGCCAGGGATGAGGCTGCCACAGGGCAGCCTGTGCCAGGGCCTCTGGAGAAAGCTCTGAGCTGGTGAGGCCAGACTGCTGGCAGAGACCTCGTGAGGAAAGAAATATCCATGAAGCAGTGGACTTTAATCTCTCTTTCTCCTGGAAATGCAATATAGAAGCAATGGCAAAATGCCAAATTAAAGGGCACAGCTACCCAGGAGAGATATTTTGGGAGCCAAAGAAACCAAACTTGTGTTGAGTGTGGACAATGCTGCATCTGAGGGCAGACTCAGGCAGAGGCCTGGATTCACCTGTCAGCCAGGGCAGAAGCTCCTTCCTATTTTCTTTAATACCTGTCACTGTCATTTCCTCATAGTCTGTTGGGAGGAGGGATAGAACAGTGAGGCCTTAGATCTACAATTCTGATACTCATGATTTCTTCTTATACTGCCAAGCACAGACACCTGAGACTTTATCTCCCCCCTGTTTAGCAACCAGGACTTTGAAGACACCCCATGATCCCAAAAGCAGCCAGATTCTGACAACAGATTAATGACATTTCTTCTTCCTTTTCAGGAGACAAGAGTTCCAGGATTTATGTAAGAAGCACAAACACAAGCCATTGCATCAGGGTGATCTGCAAACTCTGCTGCCCACAGATAAAGAATGACAGCTGCAAATGCACCCTTTTCCCCCTTCCCTCCACACAGGCAGCCCTGAGACAAGGGCTCTCATTCATGCACACCACGGTGGCCACAGTGCACTGCAGCACATCTGCAAAGTGGTGAGAGGCTAGCTTTTGGAGGGATAAGCCTGGAATTCAGGAAGTCTGTGTCAGACATCATCCCTTGCCCTCCTCCCCAGCAGCCTCTGCTCACAGAGCTCCTCTGCACCAGCAGACATCACAAAGGAGCCACAGAGCCTCTGATTTTACTGGGCTTGCTGCCTGCCACGAGCAGGAAGGTGAAATACTGCAGGAAAGGTATAGCTTTTGTAATCCTTTTAATGCATCTAATGCTATCTATGAAAAAATAAAGGAAGCATGGAGCATTGTTGGCCTTCTGAAATTCAAAGAATGCACGTTTGACATCCTAAATGAGGCAAGAATTTTATAAGAATTCTTATTTGTTGGAGATCATACAGTGAAAAGTTTCCAGTGTAATTTGAAAGCCCAGCTCCAAAACCTCATGGTGCCTGCACTTTCACTCAAACCCAGATCTGCTCCCACCAGGCCAAATGCAAGCAGGACAAAGCCCTAATTTTCCTCCCAGGAAGCAAACTCACATTCACCTCATGTTCCAGGTGTTCACCTCAAACACTGTTATCTAAAACACTTTACATTAGAAAAAGGGCTTAGAAAAGGCTTCCTAGTTATCTACAGACTAGAGTCAGTAGGGATTCTTTTTTTCCTACCAAAATTCTTTTTTTCTACCAAAGAATTGGTCATAGGAGAAGGTTTAACTAACTTAACACTGTGGAAGGAATGCTTCAGCTGAAGGAACAGCACTAGCAATGTCATCCTGCATCTGTCATTACTGCTGCATTCAAACTTAATGATGGGAGTGAACTGACCTGGTCTTCTATTACTGTGGCAATTAATAGCTTTAAAATAAAATAAATCTCAAAACAAAACAACAAAATCTATACAAATCCATCCAGAGAGCAGAAGGGAATGTTGCATCCTTCTCCCATCCTAATACTGCTCTACACAGAGCCTCAATGAAATCTGTGCTGTGTTTCCCAATATCTGCTCCTAACAAAGTTTCTCTGGGAGAAAGAACCAGGTGTACAGCTGGTGACTCTGCAAAAACCAGCCCGGGGCACAATCATAAAGAATTCAAGCAGCAAGTGATGAACAAAAGAGCATTTCAGACCCATCCCATGCAATGCCTCTGAGCAAGCTCAGAGCAGTTTTATGGAGGCTGCATAGAGCTCCATTGAGCTGAAATGGAACTACTGCCTTCCATCCCATAAAAGCCAAAGGCTTTCAATCTGCCCTTTATACTTGGATGAATAATTCCTTGCAGGCTTGGCCAGCCTGAACAGCTCCCTCCCCTGCTGGCCAGGCAGGGCTGCAGAGTGCACACAAGTTGGTCTCTCTGCCACTGCAGAGATCATTACCCCAGGCACCAGAGCGTGCCATTGTCCCATCCCAGGGCACAGGAACCTCCCAGGGAGCACAATTCCTTGGATTTAGCCAGCACAGCTCCCATCAGGAATGCTGCTCCACACCCTGCTGTAGGGCAGGCTGCAGGATTAACCCCATGCCTTGAAATATGTGGGAAGGAGCATGTGGGAAGCTGTAAATGCACACCACTATTTGGGATTTGTTCCCAACACACATGAATGGGGAATGCCAGAAGAAACTCAGTTTTTGTAATGGGGAAAAAAAAAAATGCAAATAAAACACCACGTGCCACACTGGTCAGAAGGAATTGAAACCCCGAGGAATATAAAGATCTTTTTCCATGGAAGTTCAAGAAGAAAACAAAATCAACCATGCAAGGTTCAGCAAAGTTCTACAGGACACACTACTGGATGTTCAACCACGGTACTGCCTTACTAACTGCTGTGGGAGCTGCAATCTCATTAAAAATATTAAATTTAAATAATTAAATTAAAAATACTAATAAAGACCTTGCATTTAGGAGCCACTAATTACATTTTCAATGTGTGATTTACTGCACGAGTAAATTATGCTTTTAGCAAGGGAGTTACTGACAAAATTGTGAACAGGATGCAAGATGCATGCCACATTTCCAGTGCTTTAAAACAGGGTTTTTCAGTTCATAGCAAGATTTATTTCACAGTCTACAGACTTTGAAGACAGTAAATTCCAGTCCTCAGATTTCCTTCTCAGGATGCTTATCAGCTTTAAAACAAAACATTTATGCACTGCTTTTTTTCTAAAGTAAGTTAGCTTTTTAACAGAATAAGCCTTTCCCAAACTTTGCAGGTCTCCATGACCTCAGGCAACTTCATCCTTCATTTACAACATTTGCACACAAAAAACAAACAGAGCAGTGACGTGTCATTTAATCTGACAGTTTATCTGCAACATTTTGCTTAGACAAAATTATTTGTCTAGGACAGACAGTGCCCAATTCTGTTAGATCTGAGACTGAACTCTCTGGTCCTTGAAGGATCAAGGCTTTCCAGGCTATCTAAAAATCCAGCTGTCAACACTGTGAGATCTCCATAAACTTGCTGAGCTTGGTCCATGCAAGTCATTTCTGCCAGCTCTGAAGCAGCAGCCCCAGGATTCCACTGCTCCCTCCACTGTGGGGAGCCGCAGCTCTGGAATGTGCAGACAAGGAGGTCCTTGGTGTGCACTTTGGTGTTGTGAGCAGCAAACAAACCCCAGCCCATGCACCTACAAACCCCTCCCACAATTATGAGGCCCTGCTGAATTCAGAGGCTCTCCAAGCCTCAGCCAGCTGTGTGTGGGTCAGAGCAGGCCAAGACAGAAATTGCATCGTATTCCCCAGGGCTTCACTCCCAAAAGATTCAGCAATCTTCATCTGAAGAACACACAAAGCACAAAGCCACTTCTCAAGGCTGTGTGAGATCATTTAGTCTTTGCTCCACAGCCCATAATTCTGTAATTTGGTGGCTGCCAGCCCTACCCAGCCACAGCTGGATGAGCAGCTTCCACCAAGCTATGCAGAAGTGGACAGCGAGCTTAGGAAGCAGAACAGCTTTTGCCTTCAGCTGTCGTGCTCAAATTGGACATGATGAAATTTTGTAATAGGCTAAAAACCACTGAATAAATTTTACTTTTTGTAGGGCACTCATATTTGTCATTTGCCTAGGTGTCCTGCTGGTAATTTCCACAGCAACCTTCCTGTAGCCTTTTAAGGACACACTTCTCAGTGGCAGCCAAGTAGGGAACTTCATGAGACACCTGGGAAAGCAGAGCTTGGCTGATGTGGATTTGAAGCAGAGAACCACCACTGTATTTCTCTGGAAGGCCAAGCCCACAAGAGTGGGCTAATATTTGCAAAATGTGAGATCTTTTTTAGCACATACATAGCACTAAAATCCATTATTTTCTAGTGAATCACTTTCTTCCTTCTACCAATAAGAAAAACTCGGAGGAGAATGAAGATGGAAGTCTGATTTCAAGGTGTCACTTCCATACTGGTTAAAGGAAGTGCTGCCCATAAATGCTGCTGTTGCTGCCTTCTTTTGCAATTAGCACAATTCCAGGCCCTGAATAGTGACAGAACATTTTCACCTCCCCAGATCCCTCCAAGGGCTTATTTTCAACACTAAACGAGCTGCATCCACTTGTACTCAGACCTCCTCCCCTGCTTTTAGCACATAACACAAAACCCCAAAGCACTGCTCTGAACAAAATGCAGATGCACATTCAAGACCACAAATACAAGTACATTTTTCAAACACAACCTCCCAGCCTGACAACATCCATGGATCTTGAACACACACAGGCTTTTATGGACACACCTGGCACTGCAGCCTGGAATTCAGCTCATTTTAGTGACAACCCACCCTGTGTCGTTGCTCTGCAGCAAACCCCAGTCACAAACTGTACTTTTAATCAATGTGATGCATTCACTCCTTGCCTCTGCACCACACATCCTTCCAGTCCTGGATTCCAGACACTCTGGTGCCAGAGGCAGAGCAAACAGCATCACCACAGAACAAACAAGTGCAGGGGCTCCCCGTGGAAAGTTTCAGTGACACAGTAAAAGATAGGCCGTGCATGCAGGGGAATATCTGTGATTAAAAGTCAATCAGAACACACTCCCAAGCCTTTACCCAATGCCAGGAATCCAAGTTTTCAGCCCAGGTGGAAACACACTATATTAACCAAGCACAACAGCTCAGCTTGTAGGTGGAATTCCTCAAAGATCCCACAGCCTCACTGGCTGCCTTCTATTTCCACCCAAAATCTTCTCTGAGCTGAGAGTTGCAGCGTGCCCCTTTCATTCATTCACACCCCCCTCACACTCCTGCTTGCAGACATTTTTTTTCAGCACAAAAATAGTACTAAACCCCATCAATATCTAGTAAATAATTTTCTTCCCCCTCACAGAACAAACAGCAAAATGATGATAAAAGTCTGATAAAAGACATTGATCTGTCACTTCTAACACTCAAAATAAAAAGTAAAAACACAATTCCTAGAGTGCACATGCACACCTAATAAGTGCAATTAATTAGCTACCTACCACTGCGTCAGGCTGCTGCCCACAGAGCAAGAGGAAGCAGCAAAAAACAGTAAAATTTGTGAAGCCAGCCCTGAGCCAGCTCCTAGCAGGAGTGGGAGCAGCAGAAACTGAAAAATGTCCAATCATATGATGCTGCTGAAATAGTTCAAGTGTTCAGAGTCACCATGGGAAGGCAGCCTTTATCAGAGAGTAAATCATACTGTGTGTCTGGGGCTGCTCCAGGGGCCAGGAAAAACAGACTGTAAAACTACTGAAGTGCAAGTTTTCTAGGCTGCAAATATCTGTAATGTAACAAATTCGTGGCTGTGCTGTCCTCTGCTTGAGGAATTGCTCTTTGTACGTGTGAGGAAATTAAGGCAAAAATCACAGGCAAGTGAGATTCTAGATGTAAAGTAAGAGGAGCTTCCTGTTCAAAGCAGCCAAATTATAGTTTGAAAACATAATAAAGCAAGCTGTACAGAGCTTATACACAAATTTGACAATAGAAAAGCTGATTCTTAGGCAGCTCCAAGAGGATTTCTTTCCTCTTAGGTCCTTTCAAGTCCAGCAACTCAGGAAGCATTGTACATTTCCCAGAATACAAAATCAGCACAAGAATGTTCAAAACATAATCTGTGAAAGTCTTGTGTTCTAACCTTGTCTCTCAGACACATACTTTGGTGTCCACTGTTATCTCCTAGCACATATGCAACTCCAGACAACAGAAGTGTTTATCAGTGGGCATCAGTTTCTGCTTGACCTCCAAGAACCACTTCCAGACAGGGAGAGGCAGAGACTGATGCAAAGCTGAGGTTTCCTTAACGTTCCAAGCTGCCTGTGTGTTTACAGAACCCAAAATAACTCTGCTTACAGGCTGAGAGCTTGCTTTCCTCTGATATTCCTCTATTTCCTCCTCCTCCCCCTCTAGACCAAGTCATCACCAGCCTGAAAAAATGTACCTGTGCTCAATTTTCTGCCAGTGGTAACCCCAGACAAGCACTGAGCACCCCCTCACCTCTCGTGGCTGATCAGGATGTGTGCAGGCACTGGCACCATCACCTGGAGCCCCTCCTGCTCCCTGGCACGGGCATGCAAACACACCAGCTGCAGCTCTGCCACTCCCACGGGCTGCACCTCATGCCAGTTCCTCCCTAGAAACATTCAGAGGGGTAGAACACAAAACACAAGTTATAATCAGTCAAATAACAAATGCAGTATCTAAGTTAATAACTAAGGTTGTGTTTTCCCTCCCTCTCTTCAGAGGAAAACCCCATTCATCTGCCAAATTCCCCTCCTGAGAAGCAATCCTGCTAAAGAAACCCAGGGAGCAGGACCAGCCTGCTGGCTCCAGATGGCAAACAGTGATCTGCCTGACAAAAGGCAAAAAAGATAAAACCACACAGCTTTGGTCATCTGAAGCACTACAACCCAAATTTGGACTTCATCAGCACCCTGAACTGTGGAGCAGCAGGTGCTAAAAGCATGGTTAATGGTCATATACAGTTCTAAGCTCCTGCTTGAAGGGATAAAGATGAAGTTTTTGCTGCAGAACTACAGAAATCTTTTAAAATATTAAGGCATTTTCTTCAGAGGTGTAACAGCAACAGATGCAGCAATTTCTGGACTGTAAAATCCCTCTCTGACCTTGAGAAGCACCAGGCTCCAAGCAAAACTGAAATATTTTTCTTAGGCTGGCTGGCTGCCTACTCACAGTCCCTTTTCAATAAAGCCAGCTTGGAAGAAGCCAGGCAGAAGTTTATATATCACATAACTCTGCTCCACTCTGAGCAGACACCAGAAGACTACACTTGATTTCACAGGACCATTCTGGCCAGAAAAAAAGATCATGCAGTCCCACCACTGACCTGACACTGCCAAATCCTCCACCAAGTCATGGCCCTAAGCACAACACCTACAGTTTATTCCCTTCCCCTACTCCTCTTGAATTTTTTTTTTTCCATGCTGACTGCCTTTGCCCTGGAACTGCTGGATGAAAGGGGCCCTCATCTTTGCACAGGCTCCAGGGAGGCAGAGGATAAAAACTTTTAGCACAAAAAGTCTCAAAATGGGCACCAAGGACTTTGTAAGGAAAGGTCCTGTCCCAGTGCAAACAATTAATTTAACAGCTCCTAAGGGCAAAAATCTCCCATGGGACACAATCAATTCTCCAATTTACCTTCTAAGAGGTCCAGGTACACCAAAAAGGCAGCATAGACTTGAGTGCTGTCAGACACATCAAGGGACATCATTTCTGTGAACTGAGAGCCAAAGAGGAACGTTGATGAAGGAAAGGACAGGTTATACCAAAAATGCACACACCATCTCTACAGCCAGTGGAGCCACTGGGGTTTCTAACCAGTTTAAGGCAATCAAAAATCAGGACTTGTTTCCTGGCAGTATCTCAAAAGCTCCTTTTCCACATTACCCTTATTTTAGCATTTTAAAAAAGCAAGCAAAATAAACAAACACAAGAGGAATCACAGCTACTTCTGGAACAGCTCTAGCTCTGTGGAATTTTATCTATTTTGGGGTAAATACCTATTTTTGCTGCGACACATCAATGTAAGACAGAGGCCAAATTCAACACCTCCATGTTTTTGGTGTGGTAAAAATTAAGATGGAGGCGAAGTTTAAGGCATTTGCATTACCCAGCTGGGATTCCATGATTCCACTGGCATTCTCCAACCACCCCAAGGCCAAATATTATATTATAATGTATATTATATTGGCATTTCCCCCGCAGAACCCTCACCGTGCACCTCCAGAGGGGAATCTTGCAGGGTCTGGGTGGGAGAGCAGCACCCCCAGAGCCCAAGGGACAGGAATAAACCAAATATAAGAGATTATATTGGCATCTCCACTGCAGAACCCTCCTCTAGGGGGGAACTCTGCAGGGTCTGGGCGAGAAAGTGGCGGCACCCTCAGAGCCCAAGGGACCGGGATAAACCAAATATAATAGATTATATTGGCACCCCTCCCGCAGAACCCTCCAGGGAGGAATCCTGCAGGGCCTGCGCGGGAGAGCAGCACCCTCAGAGCCCAAGGGGTGGGAATAAATCAAATATAACAGATTATATTGGCACCCCAC
>VZTB01001459.1:68131-98392 GCA_013397245.1 Thryothorus ludovicianus
TTTTTTTTTTTTTTTTTTTTTTTTTTTTTTGTCTTTCTTTTTGTATTGCAAGTGTACAAAGCAAGTTATGTTATCAGGCCAAATTGGAGGTGCCACAAAAGTGTGGTGTGGAATCACAAGCTGGTGTGTGGCAGTGGATAAATTCACATTCCCCTCTGTGTAGATCTGTGATTCCTTATTCATTTGTCTCAGTAGGAATTTTGCCAGTTGAGATTTCCTCCTTGCTGATGTGTATAAAAACAGATACTATCAGACCCCACATGGCCTGTGATTCAGCTGAACTTGGTGTTTATAAAAACTTGAGGGAGTTTTAAGTGCAGTTCTGATCACCAAAGCAGAGGACGTCCCAAAATGCCTCTTGCTCTACAAGTGCAAAGTGAGTTTTTTTTTTTTGGGGGGGGGGTAGGGTTAAGTCCTGCAGATAATTGGTTGGCTCTACAACTTTTTCAGTACATTACTTACATTATCATCACTAGACTTAAGGTCTATGCAATATTGCATGAAAATATTTGTGGGGACTTATGTTAAAATAACTTAAAATAGGCTAAAGTTCTTATAAGAAATCAGTCCCTTTTTAAGAGGATTGCACACAGACACAAAGCAAGGCTAAGCTGTAAAATCTGCTAATGAAAATGTCAAGATTTATAAAAAAGGAACTACTAAAATTGTCACAACCACTGGAAAAAAAGTTCTGAGGATGCTCTGAGTTGCCACAGAGAGTGAGAGAGACCTGTGGGGTGGCAGTGGTTCCTTGGAGAGGTTTAGCTCTGTTCCTCAATAGGACTTGAGCTTTTCCAGAGCTGGGAATGTTCGGGACACAAAGTACCCACTCAGAGCAAGCTCACATACGGTATCTATAAAGTCTCTTGAGAACAAGTGAAACCATTCAGTCCATTCCTGGAAGCATCTTGTGTTTCAGACAGAGTCCTTTCAACAGATGGATTCCAAGATTTACCTGTGTCCCTGTATTACTGGGATAGCTTGGGGACAACACCAGGGGAGTGGTGTTTGTCACAGACTTGTGTTCTTCCATTGCCACTTATATTCTACTTCAGCTTTTTCTTGAGTAAGTCAGCATTTTCAAATGCCCAGCTGTAGACCTTGAGAATGAAAACTGAAAGCATAAATCATCTCTCATATGCTCTCTCTGCATAGCTGGAGGGCTGAAATTGAACAGTGGATTCCTCTGACAGATTTCTAAGGGGGAAGCTTTATGAGTGACAGTAAAGATGGGTTAAGAGATAATGAGTTTGAAGCAGGCACTGAATTTCCTTTGTGTAGTCTGTATCAATTAATCTCAAGCTTTGTTATCCTGATACTGAGCAAAAGATGTGTGCTGGGCAGCCTTGTGTTCCTTTCTTACTTTTGCTCTTAATTACGACTTAATTCTGGAAGTGGTTGTGAGCAGCTTCGGGAGGGACTTGCTGGGTTCTAATGAGCCAGGCAGGCCATTTGGTCTGGGGCCAGCTGGCACGGAGGAGCCATGGCCTTGCAGTTAAACCTTTGCAGTTAAACCCTTCCTTCCCTTCTTGCTTCTCTCCCCGAGAGTCAGGAAGTTGCACCCGAGCTGCCTCCTGGGCCGGTCCCTGGCCTGCGTTAACCCCGGCTGGGGACAGCAGGCCAGGCCATCCTGCTGGGATTGTGCTGATGACTTCACGTGGGAATTTCTGTGGGACAGCTCAGGTTTCTGTCCTGGCCCTGCTGAGCTTCCCGGGATGGGCTTGGCCGTAGGCGGCCTGGGAGCCTTTGGGCTCAGCCATCTCTGTGGGAATGGCAATCTCCTTGTCTTGGCCACAGGGCCCGAGCTGGGCCTGGTGTCACCATGGAGGTGCAGAGCTGAAGGGAACAGGGCTCCCACAGAGTCCGTGTCACCATGGAGGTGCAGAGCTGAAGGGAAAAGGGCTCCCACAGAGCCTGAGCTGGGACTTGTGTCACCATGGAGGTGCAGAGCTGAAGGGAACAGCTGTCCATGAGTGCCTGAGGTGGGTCTGGTGTCAGCATGGAGGTGCAGGGCTGAAGGGAACAGGGCTCCCACAGGGCCCAAGCTGGGTCTGGTGTCACCATGGAGGTGCAGAGCTGAAGGGAGCAGGGCTCCCACAGGGCCTGAAGTGGGTCTGGTGTCACCATGGAGGTGCAGTGCCAAAGGAAACAGCTGTCCCTGAGTGCCTGAGGTGAGTCTGGTGTCACCATGGAGGTGCAGAGCTAGAGGGAACAGCTGTCCATGAGTGCCTGAGGTGGGTCTGGTGTCACCATGGAGGTACAGGGCTCCCACAGGGCCCGAGCTGGGTCTGGTGTCACCATGGAGGTGCAGAGCTGAAGGGGAACAGGGCTCCCACAGGGCCTGAGCTGGGCCTGGCATCACTGTGGAGGTGCAGAACTGAAGGGAACAGGGCTCCCACAGAGTCCGTGTCACCATGGAGGTGCAGAGCTGAAGGGAACAGGGCTCCCACAGAGCCTGAGGTGGGTCTGGTGTCATCATGGAGGTACAGGGCTCCCACAGGGCCCGAGCTGGGTCTGGTGTCACCATGGAGGTGCAGGGCTGAAGGGAACAAAGCTCCCACAGAGCCTGAGGTGAGTCTGGTGTCACTGGAGGTGCAGAGCTGAAGGGAACAGCCTTCCCACAGAGCCTAAGCTGGGTCTGGTGTCACCATGGAAGTACAGAGCTAGAGGGAACAGCTGTCCATGAGTGCCTGAGGTGGGTCTGGTGTCACCATGGAGGTACAGGGCTCCCACAGGGCCTGAGGTGGGTCTGGTGTCACCATGGAGGTGCAGGGCTGAAGGGAACAGCTGTCCCTTCATGTGGAAGAGGAATGGCCACATCCATTCCCTCCCAGTGCTGATAGATACCCAGTGTTGAGGGAAACAGGCTGGGGCCCACAACAGCAGAGAGTCTAAAGAAAAAACCTGGCTGTAGGACCCAATTCCGGGTTTTTTACAGCAACAAAGGGCTCTTCTGCTCGGGTGGCTGGGCTTGGTGTGGCTGAGCTTCTCCCTGGGCTCCCTGTGCTCCCAGCCCCACTGGAAAGCTTTCAGGGAAAATGTACAGCATTGTTTGTGCTGGGCTTGGAGAGCTGCAAAGGGAGGAAAAGTGATCTTTATCTTCCACAAACATGACCCAGAAGTTACACAGTCAGCGTGCCCTTTCTCTTTTTTTTTAGTGGGGCTTTATTTTGAGCTTTATCAATGCTGACTCTTGGAGATTGGCCAGTTACAGGTACTGAGTGTTTGCTTGTCAGGAAGGTTCATCTTGGCTGCAGCAGACAGCCTAGAGGTGTGTGTATTCAGCAGTTTATCACATTGTCTTACACTTTCTTTAGTCTCGGATTAAGTGATGCTATAGCAAAGAAAGTTGCCTGTAATTTCATCTTCTGCTTCATCCCCGTGGGTCATCTGCTCTCTCCTCTCTTAGTAACCTGGGGATGGAATGCCTGCATAAATGAGTTGGTGCTTGGGAGCAGTAGTTTGTTTCTGCATGGAAATCTGTTCCTGCTTTGGGGATTAGAGTGTGCTTGTATTTCAGAAATGATAATGTGGATGATAGTGAGACAGGTGGAAAGCTGGAATAAATCCCAGCTGAGAGATGAGTGGATGTACTGTAACAGAGCTCCAGTGAGGGAATAGTTTCAACTTAAAAGAACTGGCTGAAGCTGAAAATAGAAGCTGATGAGATCAGTATAATAATTATATTTCATAATTGTATATTATTAGACTGGAACTAGCTGATGATATCTGAGCATTTTCTTTCTCTTCAATGGTTTATTTTTCAGATGTGAAAAAATTCCACATAGAGAGCAAACTCCAGTGAGATGCAGGGATCATTTAAAACTTTCATGGCTGTTATTACTCACGGGCAAGTGTTGGCTTTCAAACACCCTGTGTTTTCTGTCCTTGTCTCCATTTCAGCAACGAGGTCACTTTAATCTTCATGGTCACTATTAATCACTTAGGAATGTTGACATTCCAGTCTGCTGGCTCTGCCTCTCCTGCTTCTGTCCACTGGTGTTTTGCATCCATTTCAGATGTGCTCACCTGTGCTGTGACTTCCACGTGGCAATATTAAAACACAGGTTTTAGAAATTACCTGACTTTTCACTTGACTCATCATTTTAATTTTAGTGGGATTTAGTTTCCCATTTGTATTTGTAGATATTTTAAATTTATTTATTATGTCGTTTTAATAATAGTCATAGACTAAGAGGAGTCAAGAGTGAGATGGGATTTGCACAGCAATTTGGAATTGCAATTAAGGGGACATTCCTGTTGTGCAAGGTGTTGAAGAGAGACTTTCTGCCAGAGAACTTGCATTTAGATGACTGCATCAAAGAAAGAATGGGAGTAAATACTTCCAATTTCTAGCTGGGGAAATCAGGGTAGAAGGGTAGAGTAACCTACACAAGATTCTTTAATTTATCAAGACTGGAGATAGAAGAATCAAGAAATGTCAATTATGAATACTTTCTAAGGTCATTTTTACACCAAGGTGCAGTAAAATTACACTAAAATGGAAGACCAGGGAAGGCTAAAAAACTGTTCTCTCCCAATATCCATAATCACTTTTTTTTTTTGTCCTTTGGGTTTCTCTCTCTCATTCCAGTCTTGGCAAACTGAAGCAAATGGCATCATGAAATTATTCAGTAGAAACATTTGAAGGGAAGTCAAATTACTGCTGTGCCTTGCTGAGGTCTGCATGGCAAGACACAAACCACTCTTCAGCTAAAAACTGAGCAGTTCTGCAGAAAAGCCATGAAAGAGGCGTGAGCTGTGTGATGGCAATGTGCAGGGCAGCAGGAGTTTCTTTGGTTTTACCCTGCTGCAGTCACAAATTACCAGATTCTGATGCTTTTTTGATGACATTAAAGAGCATCTTGTCCCACACTTTATATATTAGGGTCTGCTAGACTGCAGCGTGAGTATTGGAATAAAACAAAAAAAAGGCAAAAATAATTCGGCATCACCATGAAATGAAAAAATAGCCCTCCAGGGGTACAGGGATAATTCCATAAAACTGGTGTCCTGAAATGTGTGGGAGTTCTGTGACTCCAGTGAGCATAGTACACTGTGTGTGTTTGTTTAATTATTTTTTGTGTCTGAATTCTGCATGGTCCGTGTCTCTGAAAATGCAACCATTTATTTTGGCTGCTGTCTTTTGGCACCCACCTTTTGAGGCAGGGGTCTGCCCTGTTACCTGTGGGTCTGTTCCTGTTTCATGGGCTGCCTGGTGCTTTGTAGTGCAGGTTGTGGGTTTAGAGACTGGAATCCAATAAAATAATCTGTTGCCCAAAAGAAACAGTGGGACAGAGTTCAGTACCGGGGGCTGTTGTTTATGATAAGCCTTTGGATATTTTCAAACGTCAGGAAGATCTAGTTTTCAAGAGATTTTTGTCTTTTTTTTATATGTACAAGATAGAGATGAAAAGACCACAAGGAGTCCTCTGGTTCATTCCTGCCCAGGGCAGGATCCTGCTTTATCCCTTACTTGTGTGTTCCCTACAAGGCTGGGATTCCTCATCCAGTCCAGCTGCCCAGGTTGTGCACTGCCCTGTCTTTTGACCCACCTTTGGCTGTGGGGAAGAAGGTGGGAGGCAGCTGAGGGTCCAAGAACCAGCTTCAACCAGTACTGGCTGTTATGTGTTCCTGTTAATTTGCCCCTAAAGAAAGAAATGGTCAAATTCCCTTATACTTGGCACACCAGCTGTTTCAGCTCCTTCTTTCTGGTGGGTGTTGGGATCAGTTGGGATCCAGGGGGAAGCCTGTCCAATTCCTGCTGTCTTCTTCAAAGCCCTCTCCCCTTCCCCAGTGCTTCTCCAGCTGAGCTAATGCACAGATCTCCTAGGATGGTTAATGCTGGAATGCACCTCCAAAGGCTGCCTGGTCCCTGCTCACAGCCAGCTCTGCTGGAGGCTGCCCAGCCCTGTATCACTTCAGGTTTTTTATATCCCCAGGGATGGGGGCCCCACAATCCCTGGACAGCCTTTCACTGTCAAGGACTGTCTTCGAAATTCATGTGAGCTGGGGGTGGCAGACCTTTGGGATAAAGGCTGTTGTTCCAACCACTTTTTCTCCTTTTTCTGTTAAATGGAACACATCATCTTTTAAGAAAGCTGCCTGCTCACTGCCCATCAGGTTCCTGAGGAAGAGACCCCAGGTGTCTGAGTGCAGCTGGAGAGGGGTCAGTCCCTGGGAGGTTTGGCAGGGCCCTTCCTGACGAGACCGAAACAGGGATTTGTGCTGAGCCAGAGACTGAAGGGCTTTTTTGATCTCTTACGTAAATTATCACATACCTGCAGTTATTTATCTGGGTCCCCTGGGACTAAAAGTCTTCCTGCACTGGGTCAAGATTCTGTACAAACAGATCTGTGATGCACATGGTGTGCAGAACATGGCCCAGCACTGCTGCCATCTCTCATCCCACAAGGCTCATCTGGGCTGCAGGGTCGAGAGAGGACTGAGGTGATGTGGGGTGCTGTCTGTCAGAACCTGGAATTTCCTTCCTGTGGGATGATGTCTCAGACTTTGTATTATTGCAGTCTATTTCTGTGCATCTCATTTCCTTTATTCTGGTCGAGCGTCGTGCACGTTGATGGTGCTCATGGCCTGGGGTGGATTACAGCTAAATGGGACCCACATGCACCAAAATTTCAGGGTAAAGAAAGATAGGAATAAAAAAAGAAAAAAAATTTCATGTTCTCTATGAAGAGAATTTTTTTCCTCTTCTGTAAAATGCCCAACTCCTTCATACAGGCCTATGGCACTGCTGATAAGGTCATCAGTTAAGAAAAACACAATTATTTTTTTCCTTTTTTTGTGTAAAATTTGCTTCATACAGTGCCTGAATCCAGTTTTTAAACATGAAATGGTTGGTTTTGGTTGTGTGTGCAGGCATATGCATTTGTCTATGTATCTATATCTCATGTCCTTGGGCCAGAGCACTTTTTTTTACTGTAAAATGACTCCAGTTTTCTTTCTGGAAAAGTTGACAGGAGAGTAATAACAGCATGTTGATTTTAAACTTTTTCCATCTGACTATGGATCTGGTATATACTTTCAAATGGAGTTCAGTCATTAAAGTTTTATGTGAACCATTTAGGTTGTGATAAAGTTTTGCATTATAACACATTGTTCCTCATCTTGACATGATGTGGCACTGCCAAAAAAAGATTAAATTTTGTACTAGAGGCTGAATTCACCGCAGGGAATTGAAATTATGTTAATGGCAAAAAAAGCAGAATTTCTTCTACTTTTGGTTGCTTATTTGAGGCAGCTGTTGAGACATTTTGGGAAGTGAAATCTTACTCAGGAGTGAAGGCTGCCTTTGTTCTGACCAACTATTTAAGTAGTCAATGTGTTTTTTCCCCTCACTAACTGTAAAATCAGGTAAAACAGTGTGAAAGCTCTTTTGGGGTGGGAATATGCCTTCACCAAAGTCCATCCCTGCTCTTTTTTCAGGGATTTATTAAAACTTAGATGTTGATGAGATCTTTGTATCATCTGTGGTGCCTGAGTGGTTGTAAGACATGGAATGAGTAGATTTTCAGCTATTTACCTTTCATTCTGTCTGGATGGACTGATAGGAATGACACACCTGTTCTAAAGATAAGATCTTGATCTGGACCAGAATTTTGAGGTTGTCCTCTCTGGAGCTTGTGGGGATCTAAATTCATGCAGAAGCAGAAGATAATGGGAGTCCACACAAACTACAGTGCCATGGTAGGGCTCATTTAAGCTTTTTCACATTAATTTTGTAAGGCTGCAGCTCCAAAAGGGAATTGTTTATTGGATTTTTTTGTTTGTTTGTTTTTTTAAAAGATTTTTTTCCTGCAAGGAATTAAAACGTGGTTTATAATTATACTTCTTTTCCTCACACAGAGTACAGGCTTCCCTTGATTCTAAAAGGATTGTTTGCTTAGCTTTGCACTTTGATCTCTCTGCAGAGGGAAGGTTGTGCGAGGCTGCAGCCTGGTTTGAATTTTGCCCAGTGGTAACAGTGAGGCTGTATCACCTGTGAAGGGTTACTTTATATCCTGAAGCTGATAGCAGGTGCTTATCTCTCCAGTTAGCAAGTCAGAACCTTGGTTTTGCTGCTGGCACAGCAGCTGCTATTGAAATGGATGCTGCTTTGTACCTTTGGGGGTAGTATGAGAATTTAAGGTTGTCATTTGAGTTATTTCCTCAGTACTTTGAATCATTCTTGTCCTTAAAATTTGGGAAAATTCAAGGTCAGGTTGAGTGGGGCACTGAGCAACCCAGTCTGGTTGAAGATGTCTCTCTTCATTGCAGGGAGGTTGGACTGGGTGACATTTCAAGGATCCTTCTCACCCAAACCATTTCAGGGTTGGAGGAAAGGGCTGTTTTCCAGTATTCCTACTTTGAACTGCTAATTGTGGCAAGGAAGTTAAATGTTAAAACTCTGACAAATGGAAACTCTTTGTTGTTTTTCAATTTTTTGGTTGGTTGATTTTTTCCTCTGTTTTTTAGCTCAAATATGTGAATTTTGACTTCACTTGACTTCAGCCAAGTGAACTTAAGCAAGTTCCTGTATCTGAACTGCTGTATCATTAGATAACCTAACCAAAAGCCTGCTTCAGGAAAGTCATAAAGAGATGTTAGCTAGGAAATGTGACTTTGGACAGGAAAAGCTGTGAGAGGTCTGTTCTGCTCCCACCATTTATGTCATGGAGGCAAAGAGGAACATTTGCATCAAGACTCTTCTCTCTCCATCAGTCATCAGCACTCCTCAGTTGCTGTGAGGAAGCAGGAACCTTGCATCCTCTTTCCATCAAAAAGAGAACAAGGAAAGCCAAGTGTGTGAGGCTGGAACGTGGTTTGGTGTGTGCTGCAGGAGCAGAGCAGGTGCTGAGCTCTGCCCTTGGCTGCCCCTCTCCAGGGAGCTGTTTTCACTTTTCTTTGGGGTATTCCAGAGTGTGTCCTTGGCTGCTGCACCTCAGTGCTGGGAACACCCCTTGTTGTTCATTGAGGTGTTTTAACTCTTGCAAATTCTTCTTAAATGAAGATAACAAATACATTCCTGTAATCTAACCAGAACTTGTAATTAACACCATAGCTCATAAAGACAATGACAAAAATACTTAAAATTCAGTGAAAAGCACAGCAGTTACCTGCAAAAGTAACTACACTAGACTAACATAAATCCTAATTTAAAAAAAAAAAAAAGACATTGAAAGATAGTCAGTGTAGGAACTGCATGATTAGGGTAAAGATTTATGTTTTCATTTTGGAAAAACAGTAAAAGGCAAGCTGTTTCTCTTTTCTGTAAACTGAAGGATTAAAAGGAGTTTTAGTGTCTTCAGGAACTGCTGGCCTGCATTTTATTTCTCCTTAATTCCTGGCTACGATTGGCTATAATTACCACTGGGAAAAATAGCTGGAATAGCTTTCAGCTTTGGAAATCTAAATATTCAAGGGTCTGTTCTACTGATGGGTTGTACAGGCTTAAAAAGTCAGGAGGGGGAATGGTGTCAGTAGGAAGCAGGGTCAGATAATCTCCTGTGTCATGGACATGATCCCTTGCTGCCTGAGGGATTAAAGTGAGGTTAGTCTTGGGATTGGGAAGATTTTGAGAACTCCAGTTACTTCTGCAGATCCTACACATGGAGAAAAGGGCTGATTAGAGTGGGGTGTCTGGTGTGACCTTGTGATGCCCCTGGATTGAACTGGGGTTCCTTGGAGGGTTGTGGTGAGGAGTAGGATTTGGAGATGTGGATTTCCTGATGGATTCCATGTGCTGGCAGAGTTGGGAAGCAGATTGCTGGTGACTTGGCTGGCTGGCATTTTTTTCTCTCTTAGAGGGTTTCTGGAAGTACTTAGCTGGAGTTCTTACTTTCAGTGCCTGGAACTCGATAGCTTCTCTAGTTTGGCTTGGCTCCAACTCTTTCAGCACTTTCAGACAAGGGTGGAATGTTGGTAGAGGTGAATCCTTTCTGTTCCCTTTTGCTGCACAGGACAGCTTAGGTGAGGGTTGGGTTGGGAGTTCCAAGCTGCTGTAGACTGAGATGTGAGCAGGTTATTCATGCCCTGGAGGTTCAGAAAAGCCAGCTGCTGGTAGGGACCGAGCACTGCATGTGCTCTGTGCTCTTTGTATCTGGTTTAGCACAACCAGTTCTTGGAACAGCACAGCAGTAGCCCAGCACTGTGCTCATTTTTCCCAGTCTTACTCCCTTAGCATTACTCGACTCACATAAATCAGTCTCTGGATGCTGCTGGTGTTTGCTCCAGATGGTGTGTGCTCCTTCAGTACAGAGCTCTGGATGGGGTTTCCATTTATTTGTCTCTGAGATGGGCTCCAGGGTTTTGGAGGTGCCTACCCAGACTCCTCTAAATTGGTTGGTAGAAAATGATAATTGCTTTTGGGTCTTTTGCCTCCTCAAATATTTTCTTCCTCCGACTCTGGCTGTCAGAGACTGTGGTTGCACTCATTTTTCAAAACACCAGTCTGAAATAAGTTCAGTGTGTGTGACTGGAATATGAAAATGTCACTGGGGCTGAATACTGTCTCTTAATTTATGATTTCTTTTTAATTCAACTTTTTTTACTCAAAGCAGACTTTAAATGGAAATTATCATATATAATTTTAAATGCAAATTAAGTTACTGAGTGTGTTTGTGGTTTTATCACTCCTGTCATACACTCACTCCCCCTTCTCCCTTTATTATTACTTTATTTCTCACACAAACAAGTTATTGCTTCCACAAAAACGCTTGTCAATGATGTGTTATTTCAGACCAGTGAGCTCATGGCCGTCTGCTGGCAGAACTCTGCTCTGACTTAATACAAACGAAGGCTGCTGCCAGGATTTTTTGCCTAACAGAGCCTTGAAGGAAGCTCTGTTTCACAGAGCAAGAATTGAGCTGCTGTCACTGGTGCTTCCAGCAGCCTTGCCTACAAACTTCCCATCTGGCTTTTTGGATGAGCCCATCTTTGTATATGTGGTGCAGATTTGAGGGAGGAGGAGTGTGAGTTCAGGGCTAGGCTGGGCCTGAGCAGGAGCTCCTTTTTCACACTCACCAGTTCATTGTGCAGTGATGTTTGCTGGTCCTACCTGTGGAGAGCTTCAGTCACCTTCAGGTTTGCTTTGTTTCACTGTTGTAAGGTGGAGAACTTGTTGCTGCTTGTGGGTCAGAATCACAGATGACAGCCAGAATAAAATCAGTGTCCCACAACGATCTGAGGAGAAATGTGCTTCAGGTGTTTTACCTCTCCAACAGAGTGAGGTCTCCAAGGAGAAATGATGCTGTGTTCCATCTCCCAGCAGTAATGGCCCACCTGACCAGGCTCTCGTAGCTCCTGCAGATGCGTGGCTTGTTGGGTGCTACAAAGACACCTTTGGGATAACTCAGAGGTTAAGGACAACATCTGGCTCTAATAGTTTGGACACAGAGCTGGACCAAACCTCCAGCCTCTCCTCCTCAGGAGGATGTATTTCTTCCAGATCTGCTGACCCAACAAATGGATATTTCTTCCAGTTCTGTGCTGGTACAGAAGTAAAGAATATACTTGGAAGAAACCAAAATAAAGAGCCCAAAACCCTTGATTTCAGCTCATTAGATCCTGTATTGGGTTACATGATCTGAAGAGATTAAAGAAACTCTTTAAAGCAAGAGTTCTACCCAACTGCAGCCAGTGATAAACAGGCAGAAGTTTAAGAGCAGAATTATTTCTCAAAGGAGACAAAACCAGCCTCTCAGTTTTTCCATGAACTGTCTTTATTTCATGTATTTAAGAAATTCCTCTAGTGGCCTGGTACTGCTATGATATTTAGCTGTTCCCTTGCACGCTGATGTTGCACATCAGTTGCTGCTGTTGTGTGGGTTTGAGATGAGGGATTATTTGAAAGGCTTCAGAAGAAGGATCTGAGATGGTTTCAGATGAAAATAATTTTCAGAAAAGGTGCTGAAGTTTGAGGGTTTTTGGCTTTTTTTTTTATTTGGATTGGGTTTTGATGGGGTTTTTTTTTTTCAGTGGATTTTTGGCTTGGGGTGTTTTTAGGAGATTTTTTGTGAGTTTTTTGTTTTGTTGGGGTTTTTTTGAGTCAAGCAGGTGATGGTAAATCTTTGAATTCCATAAGGGGCCATTAGCTGATGCTTTGCCTGCACTGTGCAGTAGATCATATTAAATGATTTGTTGAACACTTTTGACCATAACTCCCAAGAAACTTAATTGCTTCAGCAAATAAGGTGAGCCATGAGATTTCAATTTATCTGCTGATACATCACATCTCTGTGTAAGCCCCAGTCTTCAAAGACAGTCTAGGTTATTTTGTATGCAGGTACATGTTTTGTAGTATATAAGGAGTTGTGGCATATTATCTGCTGTTCCCTGTGAGGTTCTGGGATTGAGGTTGGGGTGATGTTTACCCCTGGCAAAGGGAGAGCCTGGGACTGGATTCCTGCATGCTCAGCAGAGGAACTGTGGGTTCCTTGAAGCTGGACATTCTCTGCTCTTTCCTTCCTACCACAGCAATGCCTTGTGCTGAGGTATTCCAAAAATTCAGTTTTCTAGCATTTGAAATAGCTTCAGAGCCCCAGGGAGCTGAAATGTCCAGGCCTGGGAATGCTGCTGGACAAGTGCTGTGATGCGTGTGAGGGCTCCTGGGCTGGAGCATGTCCCTGGCATGTCCCTGTCCCCTGAGGGAACAGTCAAGTCCAACACCTGCAGGAGTGCTGGGCTTGGAATGCCCCTTGTCTCGTGCACTTCATCCCCTGGAGTGGAGATAGCTAAGATGGGAATCTTCCATGGAACCATTCTCTGCAGAATAAAGGCACATGGGAATTTTTCATTCATGGGAATTGGGGCTTCCAGTTACCCAATTTCCTAGGAACTGGCTGCTGAAAAATCTAAGTGCCCATTTCCTCTCTTTATTTACATCCAGGCAGTGATGGGGGGGAAAAAACTACTTATCCTCAAACTGTGCATTTGTGGTCAGGATTAAACCTTAAAGATGTAAACTGTGTATTTGCATTCTCCAGACCACACTTGCTGATGCAGCCTTCAGTGCTTGGCTCTCCCAGGGATTTGCCCATCCTCAATGGGTGCTCCCTGGGATTTGTCCCTCTCCACGGATTGCTCCCTGAAATCCACACAAAGAGAACAGACCAGCAGAGGGGAGAATTGTGATGCTGTGTCCTGCAGAAGAAGGAATCCCATCCACCAAGTGTCCCTCTGTTTTCATGATCCCATTTCCTTAGCTGGGGATGGAAAATGCACAGCATTGCTTACAGAGGGCTGCAGAGCCTTTAGCTTACTAGATTAAAGACCTCACTGGTTTTGTTTGTTTTCTCTTCAGCACAGCACCAGTTTTCCATCAGTTTGAATCCAGTCAGTCTTTTCCAAGAGGGAATGTGTTCTGACCCTGGCATCTGCAGCATGTCCCGTGTGTTGACCCCACAGCAGCCATGTGTCCAGCACATGTGTATCCATAGGAGAAGCCACGTGGATTTCTGTATCCCTGAGTGACACATGAGATCACAAATTGAAGAGATTCAGGTCCAGAAATTTCAGCTAGCCCAAAGTATTTGGAATTTAAAGTAGAAATACTTTGCTTCTAATTTTTTTTATTCTCTCCGGTACTAGTACTTCACTGCCTTAAAACTCTAAACCCTAAAAATCAGGAACCCCACATCCAAAAACCCAGAGTGGGTTTTTTCAGTGCTGGATGGGAAGAGAGATTTTGTCTCTGAGTTTGTGAGAGTTTCTTAAAAGCAACACAGAAGAAAAAATGTTCTTGGTATTACCATGGCCACAAATCTACCACTGGTCTGACAAGTACTCTGTGAATGCACTAAGTAAACTGCTCTACAAAAGCTGAATATCTGTAGTTTACTTCAGTGTATATTTTGGAAGGGATGTTAGCTTACTTTATCATTCCCAGCCTGGACACCCACTCCTTTTTTTGTGACTTGTGAAAATCTATTAATCTTTTTAGATTTGTTTCTCTCTCTGTAAAATGAAGCCATAAAGCTGCCTCAGTGCAAGGTTGAGACCTTTGCTGTGGGTTTTAGGGTTTTAGGGACCTCTGTGATTCACATCACCTCATTCCCAGAGGTGCATTGCAGATGAGAATGCTTAGCTGTTCAAAGCAAGAGCACTGTAAAATCTATCTGGAAAAACTTCAGAAGATTTTAATTCATAAATTCATTATTTCATCCAGCAGAGTGGTGTTTGTTGTGTTTTCCTTCCCCCCTTTTTCAGAATCCTGTCAGCATATGAGATTGTCACCTTTTCAGCTGTTTCTTCATCTGAAATAGGATGGACAAAATTACATCCTGGAAAACTCTCTACTTGATCTGTAAAGGTTAAATATATTTTTCCCTGCTTGGCTGCAGTGGTTGTTTTTCTATTCTCTTAATTACATATAAAACATTTTCAGCCATTTGCCAGCAAATATGACATAATCCATTTATTTTCAAGCACTGTACCATTCCATGCAATTCAGAGAACCTCTGTTTTCCAAGGTAACTGGCTACTTGAGGAAAATTAGGCCAAAATTATGAAGTCTCAAGTTCCATGCTGGCTTCAGCAAAGCCTAACTCTAAAATAACTCACTGATGACTGTAAGTGTTGGTTTAGTGTTGGTGACAGCAAAGTTTGGCATAAATTCCTTTATGGCAAGGGAAGCCTGTGCCAGGGAGAGAGTAATGAAACCTGCTGTGTTTGTGTGCTGTGAATTTGCAGTGGAGCAGGGGAAATGTCTGGCCTGATGTTGTTAAATACTCTGTTGTAGGTGTGTCTTGTAGGTTCACAGGGATTATGTTTTAGTTGGGTTTTTAAACTGGATTGTGAGAGGGAAGAGCTGGTCAGGTCTCCAGTGCTGACACTTTAGTTCTACTTTTTTTGTTGCTGATTCCTTGATCCCAGGATATGGGAGGTTAAATGAGTTTTGTGTTTCTGTCTGGATTACTTTTACTGGATGTTCACTGAAGCTCTGATGATAGTTGAAAAGGCAAAAATCTGATATTCCTGAGTCTGTGACTACCCTGGGTGCTTTTCCCTCTGGCTGTGCCCCTTTGTGGAGTGTGAGTGGAACAAACTGCACCCTGGGCATCCCCCTGGCTGGTGCCTTGCACAGCCTCTGTGTGCTTGGTGGGTGGGGGGGACCATGAAGAGGAGGGTCTGCAAATTGCTTGGGAGATGGACACAGAGGGAAGGTCAGGCCCCAAATGTCAAACTCAGTTTAACCCTGCAGTGAAGGTATGGTGTGGTGAAGAGCCTGAGCTTCCTGGAGGCACAGGAGTGCTTGGAAATGAGGTCTGAATTAATTAAGTCCATGAAGGGGGCATGAGTAAATCCCTAAAACGTGAGTGGTGAGTGCATTGTTATGTAAGATCACAGAAAGTGACCTTAAAGCTCATCCAGTGCCACTCCTGCCATGGGCAGGGACACCTTCCACTGTCCCAGGTTTCTCCAATCCCATCCAACCTGGCCTGGAACACTTCCAGGGATCCAGGGACAGCCACAGCTGCTCTGGGCACCCTGTGCCAGGGCCTGCCCACCCTCTCAGGGAACAATTCCTGCCCAGTGTCCAATCTGACCCTGCTCTCTGGCACTGGGAAACCATTCCCTGTGTCCTGTCACTCCAGGTCCTTGTCCAAAGTCATTGCCCAGCTGTTTTGTACGTGTGCCCCACTAGAGTGGCAGCCTGGCTCCCAAACTGTCTCCTCCATTGTGAAAACCTCTTCCCTGCTGTGGAGGTGAAAGCTCTGCAGCCATTTGCCATTTTATCATTCAGAGACAGTGGCAGACCAGTTGGAACCATGCTGAGCATTTGATTTATTTATTTTTAGTTTTCTTGCATTACCTTTTCTGTATGGTTCTTTTTAATGTTAATGCAAACTGTAAGGCTGGTACATGTGCCTTGACTTAAAGACAGATTGTCCTGACCTGCACTCATCATCTCCTTCCATTTCCTGACCATATGGCAGACAGCAGCATCATGGAATATGTGCTTTGTGGACAGTATTAGCTTCCTTCAGGTGGCTCCCAGCAGCAGCAGCACCTTGGATGAGCTGGGAGAGAGTGTGGGGGGATTTCATGCCTCTTTTTCCAGGAGCATCTGGTACATGACTAACTTTTGCTACTATGTTTTGAAGTTTCTTTACTTGTTTTTGATGCTGTGGGTCAGATTGAAAAGTGTTTTTAAAGCAGGAATTCTTTTCCTTTGCTGAAGAGAGTGGTTATCCCTGTGAATTCTTGGAAGGCCAGGTTGGGTTTGGAGCAAGCTGGGCTAGTGGAAGGTGTCTCTGCCCATGGCAGGGGTGGGACTGGATGGGCTTTAAGGCCCCTTCCAACCCAAGCCAGTTTGGATTCTCTGGATTTCCATCAGCCATGCACCTGAGAGACTTAAAAATGAGCCTCAGCAGTGACTGTGTTCAATGTTCATCCCAAAGGTAACTGACTTGCTTGTACAGAAGCTGTCAAGAATTTTGACTTGCTTGTCAAGAAGCAGGCAAGAAATTTCCTTGTGTTTCTATTCCTCTGTGTCTGTACTGCATGTTATAAACACCTGGGATTTTATCATCCTGAAGTTTCCCAGTTTTCCTGCAAGCAGCCAGTAATTCACTGCCTGCTGAGGAGTGTTTATGATGTGCCTGTGCCAGCCTTGGCCCTGTTATCTTGCTCTGTAAGAATAAACTGCAGTTATTCTTAGCAGCTGAAGCTCTGTGAGTTTCTGGGAGCACAGGCAGCTCATTGTGCTGCCTGCTGAGACAGTGCTGGGGATCACACAGTGAGGTTTCAGCAGGCAGTCTTGATCCTAGGGAGGATTTTGGCTCTGACCCTCCCAGCAGCAGTGAAAGGGGAATGGTATTCCGTCAGCTGAGCGTAAACCCAATGTGTTTTTCCTGTGCAGCACAGCAAACTTTGACTTGGGTCTGATAGATTTTTTTATTACCTTTCACAAGCAAACTAGAAATAGTTCACAGACATCTGCTGATCACAGTTTGAAAACTACAATTCTCAAGCTACCCTGAGGTTAAATTCTTTTGGAAAAAGTCTTGTTGACTTTGTCTGCTTCTGTAATCACAGAATCACAGAAGGATTTGGGTTGAAACAGACCTTTAAGCCCATCCAGTCCTATCCCCTTCATGGGCAGGGACACCTTCCACTATCCCAGGTTGCTCCAAGTCTCATCCAGCCTGGCCTTGGATACTTTCAGGGATGGGGCAACCACAACTCTGGGCAACATTGGTAAGTAAGATACCTGGTAAAACACACCCTAAGGGTAATCAGCTCCAGGGGCAGGGATGGAATTATCCTTCCTTACTGGGCTTAGTGTGTTCTATATATTCATTCCTGGTGGGAGCATTGCAGATCCTTGGAGTGGGAAGAGTTTCCCTGCTTAAGCAGTGAAAAAAAAACCCTTAAATTGTTGTAACTGCTTTTGCCTGTTCAAGGCAAGTCTGGAGCACTCTCTCGGGGTCCAAACCTTGAAACTTGGCACAGCTCCCTGTGTGAGAGCACGGCAGAAAGAGCTGTTGGATTGACAGCAGCCCTGTGCGCGTCGCTGGGATTTCTCCGTGTGTCTGTGACAATCCATTCATCTGGCACATGCTCCTGCTGCAGCCCTCTCCGTGCCCAGACAGTGAGCCCTTTCATGGAGAAATGCAGAGTCATATTTCTGAGTGCAAATTAGCCAGGGGATCGTGAGCAGTGTGGGCTTGGCCGAGCTCGTTTCTGTGAGCAGCTCTGGTGCTGGAGCAGGGAAGGTGTGTGCTGCCAGCAGATGGGGGAGCCCAGGTGTCTCTGTGGGACACACATGGACACTCTTTGATGAGAAGGTTAAAAACTATTTATTAAAACATTTGACTCTAAATTTATGGTATTTTACAAAGACCAGGGATTGGAGAAGAAGGTTGACACTTCTCCCATCCCATTGGTCAAGACAACTGCCCATCAGTTGTTCTTCACACCAAGAGAAAGTATGGAAACAATTTTGTCGTATCAGAGCATACTTCTGATAACAGCACCTGTGTGTGAGAAAGAACTAAGAACTATGAAAAATACCAAGTTAGAAAGTGCTTCAGAAAACTTGAAAAACGAGGGTGACACCCAGGGCTGGCTCCTGCTCTTTTGGGGGACAGCTTACACACAGGGCCAGGAGTCCTTCAGCCAAATGTCCCCCAATTTGACTTGCTGTCTCTTGCAATTAGACTTTTCCATGGGGTGGTGCATCAGGAATATAATGCTTTGCACTGGGCTCATTGTCCTGTGTGCCCCAGGAGTGCTGAGGAACTGTCCCAGCCTGCTGGGAGCTGCTGGGATGCGCTGCTGGTATTGCACTGGGTGAGGCTGCTGCACTAGGGCAGGCTTGGGACCCTGTGTGAGTCCAGACCTCCTTCCTGCCTCTAACTCCCCCTTTTCCAGGCCTTTGTGAGCAGGAGCAGATTGTTATTCCAGTGGAATGGTTGTGTACTGGTGGGGCACATGGGAGCCTCAGCTTTCTCTGACTGTGAAGCTCACAAGGGGCAGGGCAGGAGCAAGAACTGATCTCTTCACTCTCTCTGACCAGGGACAGGTCCCAGGGAACGGCTGGAGCTGTGCCAGGGCAGGGTCAGGCTGGATTTCAGGGAAAGGTTCTCCCCCAGAGGGTGCTGGGCACTGCCCAGGGAATGGGCACGGCCCCAAGGCTGCAGAGCTCCAGGAGAGTTTGGACAATGCTCCAGGGATGCACAGGGTGGGATTGCTGGGGTGTCTGGGCAGGGACAGGGCTGGACTGGATGATCCTGAGGGTCCCTTCCCACTCAGGATATTCTGTGTTGATCAAAGGAGCCTTCTGGGAGGTGGGCACATAAAAGCAAGAGGTGCCACACTCAGCTCTGCAGGTCAGTGAGACCCCTGCAACCTGACTGCCAAGCCTGTGAAGGTGACATTTTTCAAGCTGTTATTTAGTGAGGGTATCCCTGGATGCACACATCCAGCCCTGCCGAGCTGGAAGGAGTCTCCCAGCATTTGTGCCACATTTTTTCAGGAATCCTCACACATACACTGAATGCTTTACTGTCGAGGTTTCCTTCAGGATGTCTCTGTGCACCTGAGTATGTGGGCAGGTAGCAGCCTGCTGGAGACAGCTCTGGAGGGCTTGCTGCTCTTGTCCTGTTGGCATTCCTGTTCAGCCTGCAGCAACAACAAAGGAATTCCTGGTCCACTGGAGAAGCACAGAGTGAATGGAGCTCAGCCCTGATTCAGAGCTGACCTCAAACAGACCTGCTGAGGTGGCAGTCCTGTTGCAGGGGGGTTGTTGGAATCCTTCTAACAAAAATTGTGAATTACTGAGTGAAGGGCTTCCCTCAGCCCTTCTGGTGAGCTGTGTTCTGAAGAGTGCTGCAGGGGAAAAGTGTCTGTGTTTTGAGCTTTGCATCAAGCTGTGGATAAAGATTGAAAATTCCAGGGAGTCTGATGTGAAACTATGGAATAGTGTCAGTCTTCAGCTGTTTAACTTTGAGCATCTCCTACCTTCTAAACAGCCATTTCTCTCTCTCCAGAGGCAAAATCCTTCTGGATTGCCAAGCATCCTTTGCCACTTTGTAGGAAGAGCAGTTTATGGCCTATTCTTACATTTCTCTGCTCCAAATGCTTTTTGGACCTCTTCTCCAAATGCTAAATTTGGGGTTCATCTCAGAGAGCACTGTTGCTGGCACTCATTGAGGTGCTCTTCTTATTCTCTTATTCTGTTATTTTAGGTTTGTGATGACCTCAAAGAAAAGCTGTCTGACACCTTTTGTGAAGAATGGCTTTATTGTTGTCTGTCAGCAAATTTTCACATGAAAGGGTCAGATACTGTGTAAAGCTCTCCAGTGTCACACAAAACATCCTGCCAGTTTCCAGATCACACAGCAAATTCTCAGTTGGTAAAAGAAGTTGTCCTTTGCTCCAGAATTAGCTTGGTGTGTTTCTTACTGCTGCTTGAACTCCTAATGAGTGACATGAATTAAAATATTCCGTTTTCATTCCCTAATTTCTTCTATTGTTTTTTTCAGCCAGCGCTGGACAAGAGATGAAAAATCACTTTTTTTTTGTGGTCCTTTAATTGTACAGTATTCCAACAAGAATGTGTTTCTGTGTGTTGAAATTACTTTTAGTCTTGTAGGATGTTTAGAATGAAAACAGATTTGTAATGAAGTCATATTTCATATTTTAAGTCAAGAGTTCTTAAAAATCTCTTGCCTGGAAGGGTACATTCTTATGCAGCTGGGAAGAATGGAACATACCAGCCTCACCCACATAACTTGGTTTTGTTCAGCTAATCCTGTTTGTCTCTGGATGGGGTTTGGAGCCACCTGGGACAGTGGAAGGTGTCCCTGCCCTTGGCAGGGGATGGGATGAGTTCCAGGTTCCTTCCAGTTCAAACAGTTCAATGTTTCTGTGATTCTCTGTAGAACTGGTGAAAGGTTTTGTTGGGTGGTGTGGGACAGGGAGGCAAGCACTGGGTGCTTACTGGTACTTGTGGGGCAATCTTCTGACTTTTTCAGGGGGTGGAGAACAGTCCATAAATTAAACAAGTAAGCTACTGAAGGATTTGGGTCTGTGTTTCCCTCTCTGCTGAGTGTGTGGTGGTCCATGGGGTGAGGCAGGTTCTGGGACCTTGGCACTGCTCTGTCTGCAGCCTTGGTGCAGAGACCAGAGCTCTTCAGGTGTTTCTGTTTTGGGGACCCTTGCCAATGTGGTACAGGCCCATATTCAATGTGACCGTGGAAAAATCAGTGGTGCTGAACACCTAAATATGAAATCCATCCTTTTTTTTGTTATCAGAAACAAGAATATTTCTAAATCCCAGTGTTCCTTCCCAGTGGTTTACACACTTGCATTAATCTCAAACAGCTGCATCAGCTGGTGTCTGACTTAATTGTTGGGATTAAGCTGTCCTTCCAGAAATTACACAACTGTTGCAATTAATTCCTCCTTTGAACAGCTGATTTCAGAGGCCAGTCACCACCCTGATCCTGCATGTATGGGACTTCCTGGGCTTCCCTTGAAGCCAAGTCTGCTTGGAAACACTCACAAGATGCAGCTGGGTTTTTGTTTCTTTAAAGCTTGGCAGCAGGGTGAGCATAGGAAGAACTAAAACAAGACAGAGGATTTGGGATTGAAGCAGCAGGAACCTCCTCTGCATTGTGAGAGAATTCCCATTGCATGGATGCCAGGGAAGCTGTTACAGAGGGATTTTTTTTGACTTTTGGCATGAGGGAGCCATAAGGGTTGATTTAGATTAGATATAAGGAAGAAATGTTTTACAATGAGGGTGGTAAGGCCTTGGCAAATGTTGCTCAGAGAAGCTGTGGCTGCTCCTGCATCCCTGGCAGTGTCCAAGGCTGGACAGGGCTTTGAGCAGCCTGGGGTCATGGAAGGTGTCCCTGCCCATGGCCAGAGGTGGAATGGGATGGGCTTTAAGGTCCCATCCAACCCAAATCATCCTGGCATTCCATGATTCTGTGAGGGGAGTGAGGGACAAGGAAGTGAGTGATTTCTTGAGGTAGCATGGAAAGAGCAAAGATCCTGCTGTGTACAGAAGTAAGTACACACATACATCTGCGAGCCATTCACTTGGACTTGGAAGACCACGGAAGGTTTTAAAATCAGTGCTGCTGCCAGCAAAAATCCATTATCCACAGCTGCTGAGGGGCATGGGGAAGGAGGTAGAGGGGAGCCCTGAGTGCTGCATTCCTGTGCTGTGAGATCCTGTTCTTGTACAGCTGCCCAGCCCGGGGAGCAGCGCTGCTGCTGCTGCTGGAGCTCCCACGCAGCTCCCTGCCACCCATCTGGGCCCAGATGGCTTAGGGACCAAGTTAAAATAAAATAAAAAATACAAAAGAAGGTGCTTCCAAAAGTCTGTCCTTAATTAAGGAAAGCCTAGAACAAATGCCAAGTCCCTACAAAGCCAAAAATTCTTATACATGCGTTAGAATTTTGGCAACTCATTTAAATGCTTAAAGTGTTATTGGAGCTTGGGCTGAATGTTCAGGCTCTGTTAATGAAGTGTGTGAACATAATTGTGCTAAAATAAGTGATTTAGATGGTTTGGATCTATCCAGAGTCTCTGGACTGCGTTGTTGGGAGCTGTCTCATGGTGTGTTACCCCTGATCCCATTGGTACCTGGGAAATTTGAGACGAGTCTCAAATTCACAAACGTGAGGTAGGGCTGGCAGACCTAAAAAAGAAAATAATCTATTACCTGAGGTAGGCTGGCAGACCTGAAAAAGAAAATAATCTACTACCTGAGCCTTGTCTCTGCTGGATGAGCAAGTGCCATATCTGCCTGTTGGTGGAGGAGTGTTTGGAAGGATGCAGGGAGCCCTGCTTGGTTTGTTGCTTTTTTGAGAAGATCCTGGGCAGGAGAACACAGAGTATTTTACAGTAACTCCATTTAAAATCATACAATAGATGGATCAGATGGTTTGGATGGAAGGGACCTTTATTCTTATCTTGTTCTACCCCCTGCCACGGGCAGGGACACCTTCCACTAAAGCCAAATTTCTCCAAGCCCTGTCCAGTCTGGCCTTGGATACTTCCAGGGGCTTGATCTGTAGTAAAAACAGACATTTTCACAGCTGAAATTAAATCCCTCTTACTGTGCTTCAGAAGTGTTTTGCCTCTGTCTTGTTTTGAGTTTTTTTCCCTCCTCTTCAGGATCCATCCCTTCTCTTCCAGTCTCTTCTAGCTGTGCTATTTTCTAGTCCAGGTACTCCATCCCTGGCTCACAGTGGAAACTGCCACTTCGGGCGGGTTTATATTTTGAGTTGGTTTTCCAAGCCTGGCAGCTTTCAGACAAAAAGAGCAGGGAGAAATGACTCGTCTGTTACTTTATTTACCGCTTGTTTTGGGAAATCGAAATCCAAATTTATGTTTGACTCATATTAGGGCTCTGTGGCTGGACTCTGCTTTTTCAGTTATTTTTGGCCGGGCTGATCTCACACCCAGCATGAGCTGGGCAGCCTGGGTGACAGGAGCTCAGCTCCACTCAGGACCAGGAGCTCTTGGGGCTGCCTCAAGGGACTGAAAGCCAAAGGCTTTTGTGCAGGATCTAAATAATTCAGAGGTTAAAACTCCCATCCTGTGCTCTGTTCATTGTGTGTCATTAGTGTTGTGGTAAAAACCATGGGACTGCTGGAGTAAATTATTAATAGTGGCTAGGGTTGGATGAAGTGGTGTGGATTTTTCCAATGCTCTGGGGTCTGAAATCCCTGGAGAGTCCCCAGAGCACTGGGGGACCCTCATGCAGTGCCTGTTGGCTGCTGGCTCAGCTCAGAAGGTGCTCAGGAAGATGCTGAGTCCTGCTCTGGGGGCTGAGCTTTGTCCTAGAATATTTAAGCACCTCTGTTAGCTCAAGCTCTGGAACAGAGCACACAGAAACGTGCTTCCTCCATTGCTTTGGTGTGAGCTGTAACCCCTCTCTGAATGTTCTATTGCTGCTCAGCTCTCAGGAAAATGGCCAAGGGGAAGTACATGTGCTTTTGTCACCAGTTTCTGTGTCACAGTTGTTAGGAATTATCTGCTAACAGACTTTGGGCTTCACTTTGGAGCAGACCCTGTGGATTTAGGGCACCTATGGCTCTTGCTTCAGTGGAACTCAGTATTGGACACATCCCAGAGTGAGCCTCGTGGGTGAATTGAATCCCTGGCTGCAGGCAGAGAGGAGCCAAGGCAGACAGATAAGATGGATATCCCTGCGGCTTCCTGCAATTTGGTTGCATTTGCAATTTAGTTGTGCAGTGTCTGAAAGCAAGCAGGAGCCATGGAAAGCCAAGTGCATCTTCCTGTGCAACCCCAGCATCAGCAGTCCCCTGACCACTGTCATCCTAGAGTGATGGGAAGGGCCCACTCCAACCTGGATGTCCAGATTTTGGCTCTCACAGCCAGGAAGGGTGAACCCAGCACCCTCCTCAGGCCCAGCAGTCTTCAAAACACTGAAAGAAAGGGAAAGGAGCCTCCTTCCAGCTTTTGTTTTTGAGAGCTGGATGCTTCCAGTCCTGGCTCAGCTCTGTGCTGCTTGCAGGTAAAGCACTGACCCCTGTTCAGAGCTGCCGAAGGGAGAAGGTGGGAAATGTTAAATTCAGTAGGAAAATTACTGCTGGGCCCTGGCTGTGGAGGTTTGCCTCAACTTCTGTCACAGCATGACCCCGTACTCTGACAAGCCAGCGGCACACAGGATGCATTTTTGTCCTCTAGTATTTTTCCTATACCGATGGTGAGGATGAAAATTTTCCCCTCTGACCCAGTGCCTGAGGTAAATGAATTAAATAGCTTGGGAGAACAGACCAGAGTGTGAAGAGGTGAAAGGGGAGGATTGTTCTTTTTAATACCCTTTTTGGGGAGGAAAGGAGGAGAACAACCATCAAAGCCTAAATTAACTCCCCCTTGCAAACATAATTTGAGGAGACATTATCAAGCTAAAAATATGAGCAGTTTGTAAAAGGAGCTGTTTTCAGCATAGGCTGCTACTCACATTACTTAATTAAAACAGGAGGTGCTTAATGCCCTGCTTTGATTTTCCACTGTGCACGATCCTGAGTTTTTTTTGGGATGGGGGTACTTTGCTGAGCATGAACAATGAGGGCCTGTGTCCATGGTACAACTCCTGGTTAAAGCCAAAATAAATATTGAAGTGGTTGTAGTTCTGTCGACATAAGCCCCTATACGAACATTCACACTCAAACTTTTCAAAAATTTAACTTCTGTTTATTGGAAATGGGTTTAAATCTCAGTGGAAAAAGCTGCCATGTAACTGGAATAGGGATGTCCATCTGGAGGTATATTCTGGTCTATTTATTAAACTTTCTTTGCTGAAAAAAGTGAGAGAAATTAGAATTTTTTTCGTCCGTTTTTTCCTGATGGTGTTGCAAAGGCCTTAGATTGTAAATCTTGTAGGGCACCTTTCTTCTTTCATTAAATCCTAGATACTTTTAATCAGCTCTTGAAAACAGTGTTGCTGATCCACTCAAAACCAGGATTTGAACCTGATGCCAGGTCACCAATATTGCAGATAGACTCCCACGCAGGTAATGGTGCTGTGTTCCCCAGCTTGCTTTCAGAAAACACACCCAAAAATCCAGGAACTGCCTTAATCTAAGGGCCTTGTGAGCAAAGCAATGCCCCTGGTGAGCTGAGTGGAGCTGGGTTACAGTGATCCACTCTCCTTGTCCTGTCAAGTGCAGATCATGGACCTGCGAGGATGAGAGGATGGAGTAAAAATACTTCAGCAGGACAGGCAAGTGGGCAGAGATTGATAGCATCTCTTGTGGTGTGTTCTCACCAGCAGACTGAAGTCTCAGCTGTGTACTTGGCTTCTTGGAATGCTGCAGAGTGCTACAGAAGTGTTTATAATGTGGAGTGTCCTGATGTGCCTCTCAGGGCTTGAGGAGCTCTTGCTCCCAGTGAGAAGTCCTGCTGACATTTTAATTAGCTTGTTTTTCTTGTGCAGGGGTTGTCATTAAAAAAAAAAGAAAAGGAAAAAAAAAAGAGGGAAAAATGAAGTATGTGCCTGATTTTCCACACAGTGCTATTGCAAACACCAGAGCTGCTGTTTGTTTTCTGCGGGGAAAGGTGGACTGGTTCAGATACTACAAAAGGAGTCAGTGCTGATGCTTTTTGATGTTAAATTAATTAATCTGTAACTAATAGTGGTAATTGGTTTTGTAATGGCTTGGGTTGTGTGAGTTGTTGGGGAGGTTGGTTTGGATCTTTTTTTGTTGGGTTTTTTGAGCTCAAAGCTGGAAGAACAAAGGTTTGCCAAACTGCTAGTCATAGGGTGTGTTTCATCCAGGGTGGAACAGACTTTATTGCCTTTGAGGACTTTTGGGCTTAGAAGTGCTGCAGGGTGGATAGTCCTGGAGAGAGCTGTCCCTCCTTTGTGCCAGAGCCTTGGCTGATCCGTGCCTTTGAGAGGTCTCCTGGGATGTGAATTTACCTTCTGTGTATCACCATGACAGCCTGGGCACTGAAGTCACAGAACCATGGAATGGTTTGGGTTGGAAAATGCCATTTTCTTCTGGCAGATTGCTTGTGCAGATCCCTTCAGCTCCCATTTGCTCATCTCACTTCTGGCTGGAGGATGTTGGCTGGTGTCATTGAATTTTGTCAAGGGCCTGCTGCCCTACCAGGAGCAGGATGGAGTACTCCAGTTGTGATGGGAAGAGCATCCTTCATCCCCCTTATTTTGCTTAGGGAGGCAGAGGTCTTCCTCCAACTCTGCCTGTTGTCATTCAACTTCATGATTTCTTCTGCAAGTCAAGAGATTTGGGCTTCATGAAGCAACTCTGAGCAGCTATGGAAACAGCTTTCCATCATGGCAATCCTTTTCTCAGAGCTTGAATGACTCTGTGTTTTCATGTTGTCACAGAAATTTGTGTTTCATTTGAGAGCTCTGGGTTTCTGTTGCACAGCCCCACGAACAGCTCCCCATCTAAAACATTCTGGGCTTGTGTGTGCACAAAGCTGAATGGAGGAGGATCTCCTGGCTGGACTGGGAGCAGCCAACATAAAAGTGAGATTAATTTGACATGTATGCAGCTGAATCTTCCCCTTTCCCTGCCCAGACTGCAGCAAGTCCCTTTGTGTGTCCCCAGTGATACTGTGTGAGGTTAGAAGGACTGGGATGAGGTTAGAAAGAATGGGATGAGGCTGAGGGAAAGAGGCACATGGACCTGACCCTGTGAGAGCTGTGTGCTTGCTTTAAAGGGTTTCATGGTCCTTAAGGCTGGTCTGGACTTTGGAAAGGGGAATGCTGTGGGATGAGCTGCAACATTCCCCAGGGTGGCCACCGTTGTCTCTGCCTCATTTGTGTGATTCCCAATTGCGTTGTGGCCCCAGTGCCACCTTCTTAGTGCCACTGCAGCTCCAGTGATGACCATGAACATGAAGCCATTTCCTCACTTCTCTGGTATTTTAGGAATTCTGGAGCTGTTGGCTGAGTGTGCAGCTGGAACGTGGGAGGAAAGCAGAGTGAGACCTGTGAAACGCCTTGGTGGCTGTGGGAACCCAAGGAAGTGTGTGACAATGGGCTCCAGGGGATGAGCTCCATCCATAAAAAACACATGGAGCAAGCTGGACTTACACCAAGTCAGCACTGCAACTGTTTTAGTCCAGTTTGAAATCATTGCAAACGAGAGCTGCAGCGTGAGATGTCTGCTCATGTGCAGCATGAGCCAGTCTTGGTCAAAAGCCAACCCTGAAGCCATGGCTAAGGCCAGCCTTGCTGTGTCACAGGAGAGCAGTTGATGACACAGGAACCAGCCCCTAACACTTGCTGAACTTTCACTATTTATTGTTTCAGCAGACATGAATAAATATTCAACAAATAAGCCTCCTGGCCTTAAGTGATTGTGGTGTTCTGATTATAAATAAGCTGAAAATTCAGTTCTTGGTTCTTTTTTTTACTTTAAAGCAGGCTAGACCCCATGGGAATGATATGTTCCTGTTGCACAAAATGAAAAGGGTTCATGTCCTGATTTTCATCTGTAGGGTGACTTGGAGTGGAGGTATTTTCCTGAAATAGCTTTGGAGTGGCTGTAGGGTTTGGGATGTGGCTCCTTTCAGCATGTCCTCCCTGGCTACAGGGAGCTCTGGCTTTAAGTAAGGTGGAGGATGTTCTGAGCAGTGCCTTTGTGTCTCTGGAGCTGGAGGATGAAAGAAGAAATGTGAAGCAGTTGAGGGGAGCTTCCAGCAGCCTCCCCTCAGTGATGTTTCACACTCTTTACTGTCTGCACCAGACCTTGTGGGACTGTTTGTACTCCCAGAGGAATATGAAGGATTATAAATTCCCAGTGGAGCTTGCTGAGCTGTGCATGGCCACAGGACTGTGCTTTCCTGCCCTTTCCAGCTAGGAAAAATGAGCAGCCCCTTCAGTGGCAGGAGTTTGTGGTGGCATCTGACACAGCCCCATGCTGGGTGTGCAAAGCCCAGGGAAGGCAGCTGGGGAGGTGTAGGAGTTCTGTTACTCCCACAACTCTTCCCTGATAGGAAAGGATTGTCCTTTAACTCTTTGTTAAGTAAAAAAGGAATGGGACTCTGGGTTGTTCTCATTCTCCAGGTTGTTTATTCTTTCCTTATCATCAGTTTCTGCACACCAGGCTTTACACCAGCCTGGCGTGAGGGAGAAAAGACATCAAAGAGCCTTGAACACAGAGAATCAAGGTTCTCTTAAAGATAATTCACCCAATTATCACCAAGAACGTGCATTATTTCTACTTTTCTACCAATTACTAATTAAATTTCTAGTCACATAACTGCATGGTGGCAAATTCTGACCAGTGGTCTCCAACACTGCAGAGTGTGGAAGAGATGAAGGAGGAGGAAGAAGCCCAAAAACCACAAGGATCCTCCATCTTGTCTCCATCTCCTCACCATTCTAATTTCCCAAAACTCTACGTTTCTCACCCTGTGATAAATTACATATTATGCCACTATCTAATTTATATTCCTGAAAATTCTGTCTCATCCCAAAGCCCAGGAAGCCCTTTCCATGGACAAAGGTTAAAAGCAGGATTTGTCAGAGGGTTTGGATCCTTTAAAACATGCAGAGAAATATTCTCTGCATTCTGAATCCCAACAGGGAGGAGCAGCTGGGATGGGACTTGGCTCAATCCTGTGAACTGAAGGCCTGAGCATCCCAGGCAGGGAGCAGCGTGTGGCCCCTGTGGGAGCATTTCCATGGCATTGCTGTCAGGGATGTGAATCTGTTCCTCCTGTCTGTCCAGCTCAACCCTGAGGGAAAAAACACATTCTTCAGCGAGCACTGTGTCCCTTCCCTCCACTAACAGCACATTTTAGTAATTTCTCTCAGTTATCAAGTGGGAACAGGCTTTGTTCCCTTCCCCTCTCACAGTGGTGGTGCTCAGTCACCAGCTGGGGTTAAACCTCAGCTGTGTGTCTTTTTTGGTGGCTGAGGGCACTCCATGGTAAGGCAGGGATTTGGGCAAAGTCACAAACCTGGTGCTAACATCCTTCCTTTGCTCTTGCTTTGCCAGGGCAGCCACTGACCACAACATTGACAACACCACAGCAATCCTCAGGGAGTGGCTGAAGAATGTGCAGCACCTGTACCACGATGTGGAGTGGAGGCCCATGGAGGAACCCCTGTGAGTACCTAGGAGGGCTCTTGGCTGCACAAATTCTTGAGGTTTTCTGTTTCTGGAGTCTGTCCCATTAAAAGGTGAGGTAAGGTCTCTGTAGGAAGGTCTCTTGACTTCAGTGAAGCACCACATGCAGAATTTTGTAGAATAAAGTATTTTCCATTCAGTTATTTAGCATCTGTAGCTGCTCTCTTTGCATGGTAAACAAATTACATCAAGAGCTACAAGGAATTAAAATTATTGTTCTTTATTTGCAAGGAAGCAGAGAAATCATTGCCCATTCCATACTATCTATGAAAACTCTGAGACATCAAATATTCAGTAAGGATTTAATTCCACCTATTATGCCTTTGCATGATTTGCAGGACCATTGCTTCAAAATATGATGTGTTGGGATTTTATTACTTTAATTTTTATTTATTTTTAACATCAGGTGTTCCTGGGTTTATTCTGTTTTGTTCCATCAAGGAAAATTACATCACTTTCCACTTCCTTTAGGCTTGCTTTTATATTGAAGTTCCTCACTGCAGTGATGGGGAGTTTGTGGTGCAAACCTCCAGGGAGTGCTGGTTTTATTGACATTTTTAATCCTTCCATTTGAATTGGGTTTTCTCCATCCTGCCAAACATTGCTTAAGTTCTGCAAAAACCTTTTGAAATTCTTAGCTCCTTCCCTGACTTAAGCTGGCAGTGTTTCAAAGTCCTGGGTTTTTATTCCTCGTTGGGATCTGCCCCCAAGTGCCCTTCCATCTTTGTTAAAAAGCCATTGCTGTTGGAGCTGATCCTGCAGGCAGAGCCATGCATGTGACTTTGCTGGGACACTGGGGAGCTGTTCCTGGGATGTGTTAACAATTCCTAATAATGCCCCAGGCCCAGGGAGGCCGGGCTGCCCTCCCCTGCACATTCCAGCTCTGCTGGTTCTGCAGGGCTGAGGGGAGCTGGATTGGCAGAGGGGTTTGTGGCCGAGGTCAGGCAAGGTGGATGGTGCTGCTCTGCTGGGTCATCAGAAGACTGTGGCACTGTTTGTTCTCTGGTGCTTTCTGTGCTCATGCCAGCACAGAACTTGGAATTATTCTCCCTCAAAACCTCTCCTGGGTTGCCTGAGGTGACTCAAATGCTGTTTTGCTTTCATAATGAAGGCAGCCATGGATATCTTTTTTCTCCTCTTCTCTTTTCTCTTCTCTTT
>VZTB01001463.1:0-58568 GCA_013397245.1 Thryothorus ludovicianus
GTTATTTTTCCTCTCACAGTCCTTCTCTCACACCCTGCTCTTAGACTCCTCCTTACCAGAGGAGATCTGTACCCTCCCTACCTTTCTCCTCCAGGTGACTAATGCTGAGTTGTAGGCGCAACACACATTTCAGATATGTGGCCCTCCTCAGGGGGTCCCAGCAGGAGCTTTGACCCTCCTGGTTGAGGCCCCCCAGTATCAAGTAGGGAGTGGAGGAAGAAAGGCAGGGTCTGCTCCATGATCCCCAGACATGGCCCCTGATGTCTCCTTGCTTGGTGTGCCCCAGATCCCTCCCCGCCCACACTCCAACAGCCTCAGGAACAACTCCCTGCAGGGCCCAATAATGTGCTTGCCATGGATACCTCTTTACATGGAACCTCTTTCAGTCCCCTGCCCCTCACAGTACAGGAGGCAAAGGCACCAAACATGAAAAGAGCAGGCTCTCTATATCTTCCCCAACACCTTTGCTTTACAACAAAGACCAGAAGAGAAAGATGGAAGAGTGGAAGGTATTCAAGTTTATGGTCAGGGTAACTTTGTCTCATATGGGAGAAGAACTGGGAGAAACCCAGGCAGGGGAGCTCCTCTCTGCTTGGGTATCTGCAGCTCCCTGGGATTTGGGTACTCCAAGCTGCCCTCAGAAGGGGAAGCCTGAAAGCTTTGCTCATTACCTGTAGTCTCTTCGGGTGGTGGCTCTACTGGATCAGGGCCTGTTTCACTTCCAGTACTGGATTCTGATGAAGGGAAGAGAAGAGACACAGCAGCACTGCTTAGCATTGTCTGTTCAAAAGGCCTTGAGGAATTCTGTGTGTTTAGGAAAACCACTGGGCAAGTATGTACAGTGGGCCCTTGTGGAGCTGAGCTGCCAAAGCCCTGAGCACCCTTGCCCAGTCTCTTGGCTCTACCTCTTGGCTGAGATGCCTGTGTCATCCGATGTGTCCGTGACCCCTTTGTCCCCAGTGGCAGCACTTGAACACAAGGGCCTCACACACACTCCAGTGTCCCCAGATTATCTGTGCTTTATGGCCACAGCTGTGTCGGCCAAAGCTGTCACATCCAGCAGTCACTGGCCTCAGGCACAGCTCCCTGCAGGATCTGGTCACAGGATTCTCCTGGGCATCTCTGCAGGGATCCCCTTCTATCCAGGCCTGATACAGGAGGCAAAGGCACCAAGCACAGAAAGAGCAGCCTCCTCAACTCTTCCCCAACACTTCCTCCTTGCAGCAAAGGCCAGCAGGGAAAGAGGGACTTGTGGAAGGCATTCCCAGCCTTGATCTGGGCACCTTTGTTTCCTCTGGCAGAGGAACTCGGGGAAACCTCCGTGGGGGCTGCAGAGCTCCCTGGGACTGTTCCCAGAAGGAGCTGTCTGAGGGCTTTGCTTCTTACCTGCAGGTTGTGTGCTTGCCGTCACTGTTGTGCTAGCAGATGTCTTATCAGCAGCAGATTCTGATGAAAGGAAGAGAAAGAAGAGAGAGGGCAGCACTAGGGAACTCTTTGCATGCAGGACAATTCATGTACAACTAAGTGCAGGGGGATCTGTGTGTGGCTGAGCAGTCACACCTCTGGGCAGCCTTACCCTGTGCCTTTTGTCTGTCCCCAGGCCTCATGTGCCATTGGTGTTATTTTTCCTCTCACAGTCCTGCTCTCAAACCCTGCTCTTGAACTCCTTACCAGAGCAGGTCTCAGGTACCCTCCTTGCCTTTCTCCTCCAGGTGACTAATGCTGAGCTGTAGGCTCAACACACATTTCTCCCTGCAGCACTGGCTGTCAGAGCAGGCTCTGAGGCATCCCTTCCACGAGCACACAGCCTCTGCATCCTTTAAAACTCCATTTATCCTCTTCCAGAGCAGTGGAAGAATGACAGCCTTTGCTAGCACACACTTCTGTATTGTAACAGATTCATGGGGACATTGAGAGCAGGCTATTTCTGTTCCAGGAATGCTTCTTCTGCTGCATCAGAAGCAGCAGTATCAAGATTCTCTTTCCCTGGACTCCACCCCTATGCATTTCTGACAGTATACATTATTTTTTTCTCTTTCTATTCCTTTTTTTCCCTTCATTATTTCTGAATACAATGAAGCTTGTCTGACACCAGCCAATTGGTGAAAATACTTCCTCACATTTTGATTTCAGCCTTTGTTATTGCTTTTACTCTTTCAAAATGTTTTATTTATTTTTAAGTTGTTCAGTTTTGCTTTATTTAACCTGTATAATTCTCGACTCTTGACAGAGAGGATGAGCTAGGTTTTAGGGATTTATTTGGTTGGTTTTTTCCTAAATGTAAGAAGAATGAATAATAAACCAGTGATGCTAATAAATATGTGATACTGACAAATGGCCAGTTTGAATCATGCAATCTAACTTTAATCTGAATAAGTTAAGTATTATTATTATTAATTATTATTTATTAATCATTTATTTTTGAGGTACTTATTTACTCTTAGTGAATGATACTGCAATCATAATTTTATCTAAATCATTAAAAGCATGCAGCTGAAAGACTATATATTTGATTTGACTTTGATTTCAGCCACAATATATTTGTGGCTGAAATCCATGCCATTATCACATTCTGCACATCTCAGCAGACATTTGAAAAATAGACCCCACTTTTCTAGAGCTTTATAGGGCTTTGAACATCCCAAGTGAGGAAAATCTTCTACACTTTTTTTCTGATGGTCAATACATCTCTCATGGAAAAGACAAGTAATCCATCAGCTTCCTCTAGGTGAAGGGGAAACATGAGCAATCGTGCCAGTTCCCTGCCAACTCTTCTACCTCCACTGGTCAATGAGTTCTTTAAACAGCATTATTTGTTTAAAATAATTAGTGTAAATGGATATTTTCCCCATAACTGTAATAATACAAATCTCTGCTGGCCACAGACATGAGATGTTGGAGCAACAACCTGTTACAGAGCTAATGGGTTTTTTTTACAACTGTTAGAGCTGGGAGGCTCTGGGTAACTGCTGTCCAGGAGCACCCTTTGGACTCAGGAGGAACAGCATCTGTGGTGCCAGCAGAGTGCATGAACTGCAATTGAACCTTGTGTATGGGCTTGACAAAGGTAACCTGAGCAAAGGTGGCTAATTTATGGCACTGTGTGCCTAGATCTAACCTTCTATGTATGGAAACAGGATGTGTTAATGGGCTTGGGCATTACCACTGTGATAAAGAAATGGATGTTACCACCAAGGCTGTACAGCAGAGACATCTGGCTGCTGAGCAGGGCAGGGCCTTTGCCAGTGCTATTCAAATGGACACATCATGCAAAGCTTTTACAGTGTTTGCTTAGAATGAAAAAGGTTTCTGGGCAAATCTATCCTGATGCAAAATCTGATCAAGTGAAAACCAGGTATTGCTTTCAGTAAGTCTTGCCAGATTTTTCTTATCTTGTTGTTACCTACAAGCCCCCAGTCAGAAAACCAACCAACTGACAATCTTGAAGACTTCTGTGCTTATAATTTACAGCTGAAAATTGGTCTGTAGCACACTGTGGATGTTGCTGGAAATTCACAGAAGTCATCAGAGACCCACCACTGTCTGCCACCAGTTGCAAGCTTAACAGGTGTTAATTTGGCTGATATTTCTGTAATTTTATCTTTGCATTAGCTAGGAGTTCCTGTCGTCACACAGTTTGCTACAAAACTCTTCATATAGATGCTTTACTTCTGCTAATGTCTTCACCCCTTTGTACCTCTCACTGAGTATCAGGAAAAGGCAAGTTTGGCTGTAGGCTCTGGCCCACAACTGCGAACTTTCCACAATGCCAGAAAATGTACTAAGTGGCCTAAGGAGTGACACCTTTAGTTTCAACAGACTATGGTGCAACACTCTTGAAAGCTGGTGGTGATGTTTCCATTCATTTATTTCAACAGGAAGGAACAAAAGCTCTGTGAGCCGGCTCAGGGGGAGCTGCTTTCCAGACTGGCTGGTTAAGGAGCCTCTGGCCAAAAGGGTACTGGAGTGGAACAGTTGCACCTTTTGTTATGACTGTAACAGAGCTTGAATTACCTGGGTTTAGCATGAAAGTCCTGAAAACTGCTCTTGGAATAGGCTGAATTAGGTTAATCATAAGCACCAGTGATTTTCCATTGTTCTGCGAACAAGGAAAGCTGTTGGCTTGCAGTGACATCTTTCATCATTAATTAATCAAAATCTAGACATACTGAATTGTGTATCACAACTGGCTTCTCAACAGCTGCTGAAAGCACTAGAAAATCCATTCACTGCCACACAATAGCTGCCTTGATAAATCACAAAACAGAAGATAGAGAGTGGTTCTTACCTTTCAAAAGGCTCAACACCAGGCCGAGCCACAGAGCGAGGAACACAGAGCGTCTCATTGCCACTTCTGGTGCTGCTGCCACTTGCTGCTAAGCCTAAGAGAAAGTGCCTTTCTCTTCTGGCGTCAGCTCATTTAAGGTCCCAGCCACAGGTAGAGAGCTCAGCCCTGAGCTGACGTCATGGAGGCAAGTGGCAAATGATAAATTCAAGCAGTGTTTTTCTTCCTCCTCGGGCTGGGAGGAGATTTCTGGACCTGCAGCGTTGTTCCTTTAAGTCATAAATACTTGAGGTCTGTTGACACAAGGAATTTACTGCTAAATAAGCTGACATGGGAATTGATAGTGCACCAGCTATCCCCTGCCAGCTTTCCATACCAACACCTTCCTTGCAAATTAAATGAAGGGTGCAGTATAATCTGTTCTTAAAGTGCAAGAGGTGACCCCATCCCAAGGCATGCTAATTATGCATTTGGAAAAGAGTACCTGGGATCCACATACTCACTTCCCTTGCAATAAATTACCAAAACAGACAAGCTTCATTCCTCAAACTCCAATTATTTTTTTCTTATTAGCAAAATCTTACACTAAAGCACTTCTTACTGCTTAACAGATTAAAAAGAAACAGAAAACACCTGCACCTTTGACATCAAAGAAACAGGACTGACGTTGGCCCTTCTGGCAGTGATCATGCTGTTTTGTTTGCTGCCCTCTTATGTGTGTTGGAGCTCTCTGAAGTGGTGGGCAAAGGGAAGGAGGAGCAGGCAGGACAGCCAGCAGGTGACTTTATCTGAGTGACAGCCTCCCTCTCTTGTAAGGAAGTGTATTCCTGCCAGGGAGACATTTGTAACCAGGCTGGAGCACAAAGCCTGCAGCAGACCTAGAAATGACAAAAAGCCCAGAAAGCTGTGAAGCAGGTAACGCTGCTGTGAAGCAGGGAAAAGAGGTTGGAGACTGAGACTTTTTAACATTGCATTCCAGGAAGCTTCTGAAATGGCTAGTGAGAGACCAAGGCGGGAAAAGAAGTCTTTGTGGGGCAGGATTTGGTTATCCCAGTCTCTTACTTTAGCTGCCTCACCTGCCCAAGTTCTCCAGTGTTTACTCTGCTTTGTGCTCCAGTAAAATGCACTGCTTGATATCAGCTGGGCCACATCAGTGACTTCCAGTTCCTCCTTTTCAGGCAAAGGTGTAATTTCTCTCATTTTGAAGGTCTGAGTGACTCTATATCCTGCCACAACTGCCAGTAAAGTCTTCCTCTGAAGTGAATATAGATTATACCATCATTATCAGACAAAAGAAGGATGAACAACCCACCAGTGTATTCCCTGCAATGCCACTTCTAATGGCTATGGAGCTGGTTTCCTCTGGCAGACCCCACTGTCAGCAACACAGGCACACAGCTCTGAATGCCAAGTAACAGCTCAGTGTGGTAAATGCCTCTCCCTTCATCTGCTTTTGTTTGATCTTCTGTTTTAAGAAGCAGTCTTGGGCAATCTCCCATATTGAGAGGGTGTATCACCTTGAATGAAGGAGGGTGAGACAGACCAGAAGCATTACTCAAGTCATTCCGGAGCTTAGGATTGTCTTAAATTTTTAACTTGCGCTGAACCAGGAAACACTGCTGGCTCACAGATAGCAAAAATGTTTGTGTGCCTCTCTGCTGGCACAAAGAATGAGTGGCCTTTTCCCTCTGCAAACCTGCCTAGGATGCTGAGCTTGAAATGGAAGGGGGAAGGGGGGAAGGGTGTTGTTTGCCTGTACCTTCCTTCATATCTCTGTCCCTGAAGTCTCTCCAGTGCAACCTGTTCCCCACACCTACCCCTAGTACCCACAGTGACCCCCTGGCAGCCCCCTTCCCCCTCTGTCTGCTCCTTCAGGCCATGCTGGATTCAGCTCCTGCCCTGCTGCTGCTCCCTCCCATGCCCATTGCCCATCACAGATCATTCAATTCCTCCAGGCACCTCCTTAAAACTGCTTTGCCAGGAAGCTGACAGAATAAGAGAAGGAAACGCCTGGGAAAGGTTTGTCCCCAGTGCCTTGTCCCTACCTGCTTGGCCAGTGTCCAGCCTCCACCTCAGACCACCACCATCCTCCTAGATCAGGGGATGTCCAAAAACTAATCCCAAAGTCTTGTCAGAATAACGTATTTCAGTGCTGTGAGCCCCAGAGGCCAGCAGGTGCTTCAGGTGGGAATGGGTGTGCAGAGGAGGACAAACCTAGCCAGGTTTGTCCCAATGAACTTACCTGCCATTGCTCCAGATGCTCTTCCACACCATGCCTCTCCTCAGCAGCCTGAGTTGGACTTGGTGCTCCTCTGGGTTCTTCACTGTTCCTGGTGGTTTTCACTGGGACAGGACTGATCTCGCGGTTGTCAGGTCCAGTCCTTCGTGCCCTTGCAAACAGCCCTGCTGCACCCGCCTCTCCTGAGGTTTTCCTCCCCTCCAACATGCACTCACACATGTAAACACACAACTTTACCAGTCCCAGCAAAAATTAAACTGAGGAAAAATTAAAATTTGACTGAGTTGCTCGGTGCCACCAAGATAACTGTATCAGAACACAACCTGTATTTCAGCTGAGCAGAATTCTGTTTGGCACAACTAACAGAACATGCCCATTTCCTCTTTGCTTTCCAATTTAGTTATTTGATCAGGAAGCACCATCAGAAGAAGAAAAGTAATTTCTTTTCTATGCCATTTCCTATTTTCTGGATTAGATGCATAATAATAATTAAAACCACCTAAAAATTGCATATGTTTTCCTTTACAGGCAAAGCTAAAGACAAAAAAAAAGCAGAGACATAATAATATTCACTGTTTTATTGTGTTCTTTTATGATACTGACTAGAACGCCAGAATTAATAATATTGGATGCAGGTATAAAAATAATCCAATCCTTAAAAATTATATTTTGCTACTACAGTACTGTATAATTAGTGGAGGCTGAAAATATGATACAACTTTAAATAATACTGGTTTGGGAAATATCCTCAGAACCCCAGAGACTCAGAAGCAAACATTCAGAGATAGAGGGAAGGAAATGGAGCAATGTCAAGAACATAAACCAGGTTTACATTCAGGTTGTAAAGAAGCACAAACAAATGCTGAAAACGTATCTTTTGAAAGAGAGGTTACAAAAAGTGAGCTTTACTGCTGCAGTTCTAAAAGCTGCTCAAATAAATCATTATGATTTTACACAAGTTTCACCTTCCACTAGGAGAAAGTCCTGTAGAATTTAATGTGTTTCAAGCAAATGACGAGTTTACAGTCTCCTTTAAAAAAGGAAGGTAGTAAGCATATATCCTGTTGAGCATTTTTTTTCTTTAAAGTAAACCCATACCAGCAGATTTTATTGAAGATTTTAAGTCCAGAGAATTCTATAGTAGTATTCAAGAGAAGTGATCAATGTTTACTGTATTCCACAGGACTTTTCCATACAGGATTTTGCAGATCTGGGAGTTGCCTGCTGCAGTCATTAACCCAAGAAAGACTCCCATCCCTTCTAGCATTTCATTGAAATAGAGACTGAGCAATTTAGCATTTAAATACTTTGGAGGAACATCAGGTACCTTCTCTAGGTGTTCCCTCAACAAGGATATTATGCAACACAGACTAGACACAGAAGAGCTGTCATCCCACACATGACCTCACAGTACTGAAGCCACATTTCTGCAAAATAAGTAAGCATATTCCTTTTCTTTTTTTTTTAATTTTGGTACTTCTGGTAATTTTTTTTTTAATTTTGGTACTTTGGTAATTCCTTCATAAATTTCTCTCCTGCTTTTCAATTTTACCAGTTCAAGGGAATTTAGCATTAAATATACTTTGAAAACGTCCCAAACTCTTACAAGCATATAGAACATACCCCTTCTGAAACTAGGAGATCTTATTTAGTTTCTAAAGGGACAGGTAAGAGTGACCTGCAGAGCACCTGATATGTGTGACAACAGGAAGCATCTTGACACCTCTAGATATTACATGATAGGAAACAGGCTGGCTGACCAGTAAAAGAAGTACACAAAATTAACATTCATTCTCTTCCCAGGAAGCTGTTTCAGATCTTGAAGCTGTTTTGTTCATTTTCACATAACACAGGTCCTGTTCAGTAATAAGCTTTTAAGAAAAACAGATACAACATAGAAAGGTAGGAACAGTATCACAGAAATAGGCACCCAAAGCCATGGGAAACCATGTACTACAGACAGATGACCCTGGTGGTGAAGTAATTTAGGCCTAAAAAAAACTTCTCTACAGTCCATGGGAGAGTTGCTCCAGTCTCTGTAATGGATGCTGGATTATATCCTTTGTGTGTAAAGAGGAAAAAACATTAGTCAGCATAGGAAGAGCATTTAACTAAAATGCATCCGTTCCTGTTAATTTAAGGAAGAAGGCTAAAGATTGCTATTAGGGGAATGAAAATTCCAGCTGGATTTGGAATGGATATGGCCATTGACCAGCACCAGAGACAAGTCCTGGGAAAGCAACTTGGCATGTCTGCAGCAGTGACCAAACCCACTCTCTGCTCACTCAGGTCCCAGCAAACTACCTGAACAAGTATTGGCACAAACAATTCCACAATGACAAATACCTCTCTCTAACTGCAATTTATTTCTATTTTTAAAGCCTTTTACTACTCTGCAGTGTGGAGGCAAGTAACTTTCATAAAGCTGTTCATGAGCAGTAACTCAGTACATGACTGTGCCAGTGGATCTTATGGGAAATTCCACAAGAGAAATGAGACTCATTGCTGCTATAAAACCTAACACTTCCAATGGGAGGGAAAAGGGCATCAACCTGGCCTGCTTTTTCCACTTGTAGCCCAATTCAGTGTTGTGAGGTTTCAACAGTATGAAAAAAATTACCCTGATTTTCCCAGTGCAGCTGGAAGGACTGGCCACAGCAAGCAGCAGGACACAGGAAGACTGTATGTTCAAGATGCCTTTTGAAAGATTCCTCAAATCTGTGTTTTTCTGATCGGTTCATTGGAACTGCCTCTCCTATGCTGACTGTCAGGAGTATTTTTGTGGGTAAGGCATTTTGTCAGTATAATTGGCAGAGCACCATAGCAGCAAACACATGCCTCTCACAACTTTTCCTGTCAAGCAACAGAATTAGCATTTTTTTTCCCAAACTTAATTAAAAACACACTCACATAACTGCCCATGGGTCCTTGCTGACTGCTCCCTTCACTTTCCACAGCAGCTAGGAGCAATAGCAGATTTATGAGCAGTGTTGGTGTAGTTTTTCTTCCTTTCCCCACATCTGGCTGAACCACTTGCATTCTCCATACCAAAAACATGCCACTTCCCTCTTACCCTCTTGGATAGCGGGGAGTGATTCCCCTTGGCAAAAACATCCAGTGTGCTCAAAATTTTCAATTTGGGCTAGCTAGAAGTAATCTAAAAGAGAGATGAGAAATAAGCTGCATGTATTTAGACATCCTACAGGAGTGAACAGAGAAGCATCTGATTTTGAAAGTGAGCTTGAGGGCACATGGAGACCCTTCTTATACCCAAGAGGAGCAACGAGCCCCACTCCACTGCCAAAGGGTGCTTTGTTTATGGCAGACACAGAGAGGATCCAGGTGGCAGCTTTACACAGACAACCTGCACTGAAACAGGTCACGTCCCTGCTGTGGCTGGGCCAGCCCACACTGCTGGGCTGAGGCAGTGAACACTTGCAGTAGAACAACCAACATAAATTGTGACACAACACAGGGCACTGCACCCACCCCTTCTGTCCCAGTGGAGCTGGGAGCAGGTGGTGCCCGGCTGAAGACAGAAGCACTGCAGCACAGATTGCAGCTGGGCTGGTGGAGACCCAGGGGCTGAATCATCCCAAGCTGCCTCTGTTAGCTGCACAAAAGCTTCCTGGAACACTGCAGGGGAAAGCACCTGCACTCACCTGGGTGCTGACTCCTCCTGCCTAAACCTCTCTCTTACCTGTTGGGCAGGGCCTCCTAAGACACCCAGAGTAGGTGTGGCCGGTCAGAAGAGACCCTTTTCCTCCTCCTCCTGTGGACTATGCACTGACTCTATGACTCCTTTCTTACCCAAGCTAAATAGAAGGTCAGGCTGTGATGGATAAACCCCCATAAAAAAATGCCCCCATGTTTACCTCCATTGGCAGAGAGAAAATTTCAGTGCAATAACACTCTGTTTCAGAAAATTTCAAGTTTTGCAGTCCTCACTCAGAAAATCCTGCTGGATTTACTGAGACTTTCTCTCCAGATACAATTTAAGAAGAATTTGAAGACCATTAAGATATTAAAATTAATTACTTGCAAACTTTTGTGTGCTCTCATTAGAAATAGTCCTATCTCAATTCCACTTAAATCCCTTGCAATTTGCAATGTGCTGGGAGATACAGACCAGAAGTTTTGTGCAGAAAGACTGATCTGCACTTGTGAGTTGGTGTGTCATACTTTGTCCTTTGTACTTGACACTCAGAAATTCATCTAGTCCTTGAACTAACCAAGCAGTTAAACATATCTGCCTATAAGGACGGGCCTAAATGCTTCCCCATGTGGGGAAATGCTGGCACATGGTTAAATCATGGGATTTTCATCATTGCTGGGACACGTCCTTATCACTTTTATCACTTTAAAGCTGCTTTACTAAAAAGGGACAAAGTCTAGTGCTTGCCTATAGGCTTTTGATTTAGATTCAGCATGAATTGCATCTTCCTCTTTTCTTTTGTAACAAAGACATAATTCTGCTCCATACCATGGGAAAGGCAGTCCTTTCTGTCCTGGATGAAAACTCTGATCAGCACGGCAGGCAACAGCTAATTCTTGTGCTTTACCTGTTATAATATTTTGGATGCTGTAAGTAGAGCTTTCTTTAAATACAGTTCCTTAGGCAGCTGTGCTTCCCATAAGCATCCATTCCTTTCCCCCTACAGCTGAGATCAGCTGTGTACTACCAGCTGCAAGGCTGATTATTGATCAGACAGGCATGAAGTTGCATGCATTGTTACCTAAAGTTCATGTAAGTGCAAATGATACAGCCCTAGGTGTCCATGAAACTGTTTTTCTGCAAGCTCACACTGCTGATTCTACATAGAAGACAAGAGCTGAAGTGTAAAAAAGACACTCTGTGTGCTGTGGCTAGTGCACTGAACTGTGCCTTCCCAAGCACATCCATGGCACCTTTCCTGTCTTGAAGTTTTCAAAAAACAGAAGCAACTGTGAGCAGTGACCAGAAACCTCTAAGACAACACAGCTAATAGTTGCCTGTTGCTATCTGACTTCCCTCTGGGTATCTGTTACTGACCTTTGGTAGGGAACACAATGGGCTTTAAAGTGCTGGGAAAGGATCTGGGAACTCACACCATCTGTAGGATGCAAGTACCTGCTTCCAGATGGAGAGCTCCTCATCACCCCAGTTTTGGCTCCAGGGAGCAGCCACACAAGACATTAGCATCTGAGCTGGGGTTAGGCACTTTGGGGGACACAGCCCGTGATCCTCAGTGCTTCAGTGAGCTGAGCTATCTGATGAACTTACTTGTAGGCACTGTGTCTTTTAAAGAAAGCATGGTGGGGGAAAAGCTCATATCAGCTTATGTGCACACTACAGATATGGTGGGTTAGTGACTCGGGAATTGTGCTATTTGTTATCCTCATACAAGCACCCACCTTGAATTAAAAGCACATGCACATTCAAGAGGAGAAACTGCACCTGGACCTTGTATCTAAACAGAGATTGGATGACTCAGATTAACAGTGCAGTAAAGATAAGTGGTATATATACTTCATTATATCTAATTATATTTCCCGCATGCGAGTCAGGGAAACCACAAGCACAGATGCAGGCTGTTGGAGAATAGAAAGCAGCCCTGGGGTGTTGGTTGATGATAAGCTCAACAGGACCCAGCAATGTGCTCTCACAGCTCAGAAAGCCAATTGTGTCCTGGGTGGCACCAGAACCAGTGTGGGGAGGGGATTCTCTCCTGAAGAGCTGTGTTCAGTGGTCCCACAAGAAGAAATGAGGAAGCCACAAAGATGGTCAGAGGCTGGAGCACCTCTCCTGTGAAGACAGTCTGAGAAAGTTGGGGCTGTTCAGCCTGGAGAAGAGTAGGCTCCAGGGAGACCTTAGAGCACCTTCCAGTAACTAAAGGAGGCATACAGGAAACTGGAGAGGGACTTTTCACAAGGGCCTGTAGGGATAGGACAAGGGGAAATTATTTTAAAGCAAAGAAGGTAGATTTATATTAGTTAGAAGAATGTAATTCTTCATTATGAGAGTGGTGAGGCACTAACAGGTTGCCCAGAGAAGTTACCCAATCCCTGCAAGTGTTCAAAGTCAGGTTGAACGGGGCTTAGAGAAACCTGGTCTGGTGGAAGGTGTCCCTGTTTATGGCAGAGGAGTTGGAAAAAAGTGATCTGTAAGATCCTTTCCAATCCAACCCATTCCAGGGTTCTGTGATTAGTAGGATCTCTATCAACACTCACTTTAGTTCAGAATATGGTCCCATGAGTGTCAGTCTGATCTTTAGTGAGAAATGCAGTAATTTACATGGTTCAGCTTCTGCTAATATGAAGGAACACACCTGAGTGAGGAAACTTGCCAACTTGCCTGGTCTGAATCACTCGAAACTAGGATGGAAGAAAGAAAAACACTTCAACTTAAGTGATCTTTGCTATGCTAGGATTGCAAGCATCATGTTTTTCTCTTCCTTAAATGCAACTGACTGCAGTAAGCCCTCTTTTCCAATGCACTGAAAGCCTCCACAGCTCCTACAAATTCAAGGTGGACTGTGGAGGAGGTTTGAAAACATAGCCCATCTTCAGTGCCCAAAATTCAGGTTCCTCTGCCCAGCCAAGGCTACAGCATTATTACTCCTTTACAGATTCCTCATAAAAAGCAATCTGAATTCACAGGTCCTCTTCTTCCCCATGAGTAATTATTTAATATTGTATTGCTGCATCAACAGGCATTTAAATCCTTGCAGGGCATCAGATCCCAAGGGATCCCATATGGACGCACCATGATGGCGTGTAGTGGCCTCACTTCTGAACAATATTCGTTGACAAAACAACATTTCCTAAATACAGAAGGTTTTCAAAGCAGCACAGAGGAATTACTGTGCCTTTTTTCCATCAAAATTGCAGTGTTGTGACTAACCTTCCTGCACTCCTTGTAGACAATCAACCCATTAATTCAGCCAATACTGCCAGACACTGGGCTCTGGCAAGGACCCAGAAATCTGGAGAACTTTTACCAGTAAGAAGGTGAGGGCCAAAAGGCAAGACAAGCCAGCTTCCCTGTCATGCATGAAGCCGACAGCAAGGCAGCGGTTTAAAGGGGAGTGGACAACCTTGCCCAACAAAAAGCAGTTGCACCGTGAATCTTTGCATGGAGGCTGGCTGGGAAGACAAGCACAGTCAACAGTGAACGAGATCTGTAAACAAGACACTCCCTAGTGGCATTCAATGCAGAGTGCTGGGCACAGTTCAGTTGCCTGTACTGATCCATGCTCGCCCATGTAGCGCGAAGAGTGAAGAACGAATAAGGAGTACTTGTGTTAGCTTCCCTCTGGGTCTTTCAGTGTTGTGCTTCTTGAGCCATTGCCTCCTCTTCCTCCTCCTCCTCTCTGATGCTCAGCAACTGTGACCGTCCCTCAGGGCAGCAATGCTCAGCATGAAGTTCAAAGTCCTTCCTATTAAATGGGAAGAGTAAGACTGATGTGGCCTGGACTACCCAGGAGACAGATTGCACCTGGGGATTTAGGGCCACACAACTGTGTCAATCTTCCACTCCCTCTCCACTCTCTGTTAAAAATAGTCTCTTCTTCTGGTTTCGTCACTAATGAAGGACGGATTGTATTGTCCGGGGTAGATGCATGAATGTCGTGATCCAGGCAAACCAGTGTAGGGAGGATAAAGTCCATTTCTTTCCAGTTCAGGATTTCTCAGTCCGGTTGGCTGTATGAGCAAAAAAATGAAATAAAAACACAGATCACACTCAGATCTTCCTTCAGGCATAGCCTTACCACATTTCTTTGCTGTTGGCCCAGTAGCTAGAGGGAACAAGGTGATCTCTAATGATCTCTACAATCTAGAATGATTTTTGCTGCATTGCCTGAAGGGATTATTATGATGAAATCTGATTTCGACATCTGACCAATGAACAGACTTGAAGTTTACCTGACTCTGCCAAGTGTGGTCTAAGTACACAGTTAATTTTTAATTAAAAAAAAACAAAACAATGCTGAGCTCATGCATTGAAACCACTCTCATTTAAAAAATATCATACCAGAGCTACCCTTAAAGGAGATAATTATAGAAAATCAAAGTTAGTCTTCTGTTTTGAGTATTACCTGGGCACTTCTCTCCCCATTTACCATAGGTACCTCCTCTCCCCACACAGGCCCTTGATTTATATGTTGAATATGAAACAATCTGACCTACCTTTCTCTTCCCTTCTTGTAACTAAATAAATCTCTTGAGGACACTTGGTGGAGGAACATTGATGTCTAAGATCAAGACTGTACAATCCTTTCACCCAGTGAATAACGTGAACCCTCTTGGTTTAATCTGTTACAGAGCAGATCTATGCGAAGCCCTCATCACCTACTGCTTGCTAAAAAGTTTCCCTTCCTAGTTTCCTACATAATCAGAGTCTTTAAAAAAAATTAGGAAATGCATTTTCATTTTCAAATATCTCAGTGGAAGCATGAATGTGTGATTTGGGTGAAATCCTATGACCTTCACTCTCATGAGTAATCTGCACACTGAAACCCTTTGCTGAACATGAGTGACAGATGATGGAGCAGCACCACAGCCCTGGACACAGCCATTAGCGGATGGCACCAACCCTGACTTAGCACTTTGTGTTTGTGTCTTTCTGTACCCTACACAGCCTATTACTCCTTATTCCCTCAGAGCTGAAGGGATGCTCCTTATATACCCTGGAGAGGGAAGGAATGGAGGAAAAGAGGGGTCCTCAGTGACCAGTATCTTCGTATTTTGGGGCAAAGTTCCCCAGACAGAGGTTTCAACCTTCCACTTCATCAGGGAGGGTGGACAGGAAAAAACTGCTAACAAGGAACCCTAGCAGTTTATCCAAAACCTTTAACTACCCTTCTCTACTCTAGCATTGGGATTTTGGGGCATTTTTACCAAAATATTCTTATACATTTCGTAAGCATTCTTCCTAATGACATCTGTTTGTGATATTCACCACAAGTAATAGCTAGAGCCCATAGGACTCCTGATGCCTTGCTGTCTATGGAAGACATTTGCTTTGCTCTTTTATGTTGCAGGAAAGGGATCTGCACTTCCAAAAAGTAAAGGAATATCTCTTTCCTGTATGAGGCACAAAGGGTTAAAAGTTAAGCTATAGATAGATACCGAATAATATACATCTGTCATCTGCAACAGGTTCTTGGTGCTTCCATTCTCCTGCATCTCGATGGTCTCTCTGCCCCACTCCTGTGCCCGGGGATTCTTCGGATATTCAGCATAAGGTGACATCTGGAAATCCCCACTCTTGAAAATCAGTTTACTTATGTCATTTTTATTCTTCCTGTTTATAAAAGAATGAGGGAAAGTGAAAACTTACAACTTATCCTGCTGTCTTGTACACACTTCTGACATGATCTCAGGAAAGATCATTACTTGATGGTACAAATCTTGACTGGGAACAAAGATGACCTCAGAAGAACTATAGTCCAATCATCTGCTCTGAAGCCAAGTCAGATATGAAATCAGCTCATGAAATTCAGGGCATTATCTGGTGGGATTTGAAATCTCCAAAGCTACATGACAACCTCCCTGAGCAACCTGTTCCACTGCCTCACTGCTCCCTTGGTGAAAGAATTTTTCCTTATATTCAGTTTGAACCCCTCCTGTTCCAGCTATGCCCCTTGTCTCCATGTGTGTTCACCTAAGTCAATGCAAAATTCATGGAAATTGAGGAAGAAAAACATAGAGCAGCCCCCATGCTATTAACTATAGCACTTGTAGGCACTACATTAATTCCTAAGAAGGAAGACCTGCAAGGAGCCGGCCTGAGTGACAACAAATGTCCCTCCAGAACTTTAATGGTATATGAGTGGACTTTGGTGGCACTTCCAGTTCAAAGCAGAGCGTCCTCCAGGAAGTCACATAAGCTGCCCAAAGCCAGGATTCATGAGAACATCAGTCCATCCCTGTGAAGATCTGCACTGTGGGCCACTTCATCTCCTGGCTGGGGTTTGCTGGCATCCCCCTGGCTCAAAGAATGGGGTAAGAGCAGACACACATGCCAACCAAACCACTGCCATATCTATATTACTGACAATTCCAGTTGCCAATTTCGTCAGAGAGCTTTGAAATTTATGGACTGGAATGGTGGGGGAGAGTGTGTGACTGCAAGGCATCCTTTTTCAGATTACACAAATCACAAAACAGAGATTCCTAGGCAAGCATATCTTGTCCAAAGCCACCTGCTGGTATGGGAACAAGGTGTGTATGTGTGTGAATGTGTTGTGTGTGAGAGGGAGAGAGACACACAGAGTGAGAGCACATGCAGGATTTGTCCATAAGGATAAATGAAAATAGCCTTAAATACACACAAACGCCACTTGAGCAATGACAAATAACCTTTTCTGTTGTCTAAACTGCTCATTTCTACATAGCTTGCACTTTTGGAGTCTGCTTCCCGGCTTCAGGGCCTTATAGCTCTGCGTGGGAAGGACTTCCCTGCCTCTCCATCCTTAGAGGACATGAATTCCAGGTGTACCTTTAAGAGACACCCAGTCCATTGTTTAGCCTGGCTGCTGGGGAAAGAAAAAAAATAATTAAAAATTCTCCACATGCAAGCGTAGTGTGATACCTCAGTATCTCTGATTAACCCTTTTGCTTAGCTCTTTTTTTCACCTATGTTTTGGTCCTTAGCTATCCTGTGTTTTAGTCCTTAAGAGCTCACACGTGGAGCTGTGAGTGTGGGGCAGTGCAGGGGAGGATCCCCTGGCTGAGCCGTGGTACCTACCGGCAGCAGGTGACGATCAGTGCTATGCCCATCATCAGCAGCAGTCCCCCTCCCGCAGCTGCAATCACCACCGTGATGAGCTGGTATGCTACAGACAGGAGAGACAGAGGCTGAGAAACAGCAGTGTGGTTTTGAACCCCAGTGCAACCCACTAACCCACTAATGCAAAGTGATTAGTTATTTCCCACGTTCCTCCCCCACCCCGTAAGCAATACAGCCTTAAATTTTCCAGTGAAACAGAAACAAGTTCTTGTTTCCCTAAGGAACAGATTCCCTTCACTGATAGATCAGAGTGACTCAAATGGATTCACCTTCAAATATCTTGCTTCAAGAGTGCCCACTGTATGTGCTATCCTGACAGACTATACAGCAAAAGGAGATCTCCTTTCTTTAGGAGGTGACATTAAGTCAACTTTGTCAAAGAAAGTCCACAAAATTACTTTCAACAGAAAATGAAGAAACAAAAAGCCCTGAAAAAAAGGAGCGTGTACCTACTGCATTTTAGACACAGTCACTTGCAATTACTTGTTTCAGATCTCCTATTTCTGACACTGTAGAAAATAAAAGAAATGAAATTTGGTACTCACGGTTTCCACAGTTGAATCCACCCAAGCCAAAGGGGCAGCTGGGAACAGAGAACAACAGGGAGTTTCAGCAGCTCAGTTGTGCCAACAGATCACCAGAGCAAGGATGGTGGGGTAGGAGGAGGGCAGAACAGTCACCATACCTCACGCAGGTCTCGTTTTCCAGCTTATATCCATCTTCACAGGCTGAAAGCAGAGAGAAGGGCCGTGAGCACCGCGCAGTGGAGCCGGGAGGGATTTCCCGGGGCAGCCTCCCCGCCCCGCCCGGCTGCCCAGCAGGCACGGTGCGCACCTCCGCGGGGTGCTGGGCATCCTCTGCTTTGGGAAAAACATCCTGCACTTAAATTCACCTCCCGCTGCCTTTGATGGAACCATTCAGGGCTCCCAAGCAGAGCCGGCTTGGAGCCTGGCGCAGGGAGGGCTCTGGCAATGCGATCCCAGCAGAGCTGCTTCTCGCCCAAATGAAAACTCGCTGCACGCTTGTGCTGCTTCACATAAAACAGCAATGTAAAAAATCTGCAAGTGCCTCCAGTTTTCATTTTGAAGGCCCATTTAAACTCTGCTACTTTAGCATTGGTGCATGTTATTTACTTTTAAATGTTAGTACTGCAACAAGATGTTATGCAAACACAGTCAGGGTAACCCAAACTGGGATGCTAATGGTTTTTTTTCTCATGTCACCTTATTTGCTGATCTTTCAAATTTGCAGCTAAATCAAATCTTGAGATATCATCTTTCACTATACAATAGAAATTGAATTTTTTAGCTCTAATTAATCCAGAAAATTGCTGTGTGCAAAATGTTGGTGAAAAACTGGAACTACCACTTCAAAATAAAATAATTTCCATACTTATGGACAGCTATCCTAAATCATCTGAGGAAATTATACTACTCTTCTGATGAGCAGCAAAGGGGATGATACATTGGACACACAACTATAAGGTTCAAATTACTGATAAGATCACTGCTTTTCTCAGCAATAGCCCCAGCAGAGCTCTGGCAGATCTGCTGCCTTTCACAGATGCAGTGAAGGTGGTCACTCAAAGGCCGGGACAGGAGTGACACAGACAGAGTCACTTTGGCAGAGGGACAAGCCAGGGCTAGCACAGGCAGCCACCCTCGGGGGTCTGCAAAACATCACCCAAGGGTCTGGAAAACCCCTGAACAGATTCCACAGAGAATTGTTCAATGAAAACAAAAATGCTCATGGATTTCCTCCCCCTCCCAAACACTATTTGCTTAAAACTGTCACAGAATTTCCCAAAATTCAATTCCTGTTTCAAATCAAATAGTTGGACTGGAGCTACATTTTAGAGAAACATCCAAGATTTATTTTAATATTTTCAGTGACAGACAATCAACCACAGCACTGGGTCAGAAGCTCACAAATTTTCCTTGGCCATTAAAAACAGTCACCTTCTTTCTGGTCTGAATTACCCCAGCATCAAATTCCAGACTCTGGATGTTTACTTATTAGATTGAAAAAGGTTATATTATCAGATTTCTCCTTCTCACCACCAAATCACTCCTTTATATTTAATAAAGCCAGGGCCACTGAGATCTTTGAGTCCCCCTAATTATTGCAGCTTTTCGCTGAGCACTCACAGGATCTCTTTGACCCTTTTGATTTCTAGTTCCCAGAAATAGATGTTGCAAGCCCAGGGATAACAAAATTTCCCATCTTCTGCCTACCTCACATCCTCAGGATGTGTGGACACGGAAGACTGCTGCACTCACATCACTTCTGTGGCTGTAGACACAGACTTGCTGTAGCACCAATGATGGTTGGGGAGCTGGTATCCACAATACCTGGTCCTGCACACCTTTCTTTGCCCTATATAGCCCCACTACTCCTCCACCACCTCCCTCATCAAATTTATTTTTCCAGAGCTGGGGATGGGGAAGGTGAATCTCATTACACAGCCCCCCTGCTGCATCACACTGTGATGCTTTTTGTACTAGATATATTTTTTCTCCCTCTAAGATTTTTTTTTTTTTTAAGTAAAGGGAAAGACCAGAGGTAGCTGTGAATAAGTTAAGAGCCTTAGTCAACAAACAGCCAGGGCAAGGATGGTAAATCCTAAAGGATACTTGCCTGGCTTATTCATCTCACCGGGGCATTAACAAAAGGAGACGGGAGGGGTTGCTCCTTTCACTTGCTAACAAAAGGAGACTGAAAACATTATGGAGGGAACATTATGGAACTGAGAACATTATGGAGTTCTGTCAAAGTGAAGCACAGGATCGGGCAGTAACAAAATGTGCAGTGGAAGGGAGGAGGCATCACCTCACAGCTCCCTGGAATTGCCTTCTCTAACGAGCACAGCAGCCCCGTGTATCCCAGCCCCAGCTCCAGTCCCAGCCCCAGCATGCTGGGAACACCTGCAGGAGCAGGCAGACAGGTGCTGGAGCCTCCCTAAGCTCAGCCTAGCCCAGTAATCTGTGTGAGGCACATACACCTTGAGCAGTTTCAAAGCAGGAGCTGTGCCATGGGCAAGAGCAGCCCTGGGACCTCGCTGGCACACAGCTCTCTGGTTAGGAGGATAGAGGAGCAGAAAAGAGGAAAAGCAAGATCCTGAATATGCATTTCTCTGTCTTACTTAAAAACTTGCTGGTTATGTATTTTCCTCTCCTGCCTGTGTCTTTTCCTGCCACTTTGCTTTCTCCTTTGGCATCTTCCCTACTCCTTTGAACATGTTCCCAGGAGAGCTCTCACTGTCACACTCACTTGGCAAGATTCCAAACACAAGCAGGGAACAGAGGAAAGGCTTAAGTGTCAGGGGCCAAGCAAAGCTATTGAGTTGTGCTCTTCAACCTAGGATTCCTCTGCCTTCCCAAAAGGCACTCAGGGGTCTCTTTGGAAACCTGCTTTGCTGCTCCTTGCTTCACTCCAGAAACACTCTGTACTAGTAAAAATAGCATGCCCTTGAGAAGCTGGCACATCGGATTTGTTGCAGTGTTACTGAAATAGCCGTGAAGATACTGAGAAGGTGAAAAGCAGCAGTGACCCAGAGACACTGAACAGCACAGCAAGAGATGCCCTGGCCAACACATTGGAACTCCTGTGCCTCAGAGACCCAGCCCTCCCCAGCCCATGGCACGCTTTCCCAAGCATGTCCCTGAGGACAGATGCTACAAGGAGGACAGAACAAATCCTGTGGGTCAGGACAGCCAATTCTCCCAGCCTTCCCACGGGGGAGACCGGACAGGGCAGCACAATAGCCATTTCCCTCTTTGCAAATACTATAATTGGAGCTACCACACCACATTTTCACAGCCCACAATGAGGGTCGGATGCTCACAAGACCTCAGTTCCTGTTTAGGCACTAAAAGGGCAGAGATTTTCAAAGAGGCTGGTATATTGTATGCTATATTTATCAGCAAAATAGCCCTAAATATCAAAAGGGGGCCAGAGCTTGGCTTTTGGAAAAGCCTTTAAAAATCCCAACCACCTGGCTTGCCCAGATAGGCAGGAGTGATAACGAAAATCTGGCATTGCACTACAGCCTAAATCCAACATCAGCCCTGCCCCTCAGACACTCTCAAGCTGATCAATAAGATGTTTCCTACTGACAGCAAGGAGATGAAGGTGGAATTGAGGCCTTACTGTTTACAGAGAAAGTTTTTATATTTTCCACAGCAAACAAGTTTTATAAGTATGGAGTAATCACATGTAGGAGGTCTTAGATCTCTCAGCCCTCTGCAACCATCACATCCAAGTGTCTCACAGCCTTTCAGGTACTTATCTTCACTGCTTGGCAAAAGACATGAACAAGAAAAATGGAGTAACTTTCCCTGTGTCCCCACTATCTGTGATGGAACTAGAATTGGGTAAAAACCTCCCAAGTTTCAGCTCCTCACTCGCCACATTAAGCCCCTCTCTGACTCTCTAGGGTTGGTAGAGATGCTCAATATTTCCCAAGAGAAATTCTTCCTCCAACATGCAAGACAAGGGGAAGGAAGGAAAACACAAAGGGAAAGGTTTTGTCACAAAGGAGCCACAGAGTGAAGGAGAGGCAGAGCCATGCCCTGGCATGCAGAGATGCCCATCTCTGAGCTGTCCCTCCCAGAGTCTGTAGCACATGAATTATTTCCAGGCACATTTTTCTCACTCTTACATTTGGAATCGACAAAACATCTCCGCCCATTTCAAGAGCAACCCAGCAGGAAGTGCCAGAAGCAATATATTACCACTACTGCAATTGTTATTGATATGTCATCAGAAAACTGCATTTCTGAAGAAGCCTTACAGCAACCACAAACTAGGGAATGGACACCCTGATCCTCCAGAAGTCCTATTTTACACTGAGATGTAAAGACTTTGTTTAAAATGCAGCAAAATCAGATTTGTTGATCTGAGGAGTAACTAAAAAGTAACGCAACCTTTAAGTTTAAAATTTCTATTTGGTACCCAGCTGAAAAATACATTCATAATCATTTTCAGATACAAATTTTTAAAATACTGATGATATATTAATATAAGCTTTTGAGTTTAAAGCACTTCCCCTAAGTTCACTGAGAGTTCAGACAAAATCAAAACAGGCAGAGACACACGTCATCTCTGCTCTGTGCCACTGAACTGGAGCCCAAAGCAGACAGGCCCCTTTCTCCCCCTCCTCAATCACTGTGACTCACAGCATGCTCCAGAAAGAGATAATATTATTCCTAGAGAGAGACTGTGTCTTCAGTGTCTGCTGAAAAACCCCCTAACTAAATAAAAGAAACTTGAGCTGCTAATATTTATTCATAATACTGAGGGTTTTGCATGCACAGCACTACATGCACACACACGCATTTTCACTGGAACAAAAGCTTTGAGGAAAATTCAGGCAAAATACACCACATAAAGAGCAGTACCTCTGCAGGAGTGGTCCATCTTGTTGTATTTGAAGTACCCACTTTTGCACTGGCAGAGTGCAACTCCATCAAAGTCAGTGCATTCTGAAGTTTCCTTGTCACATTCGGGGTCCTTCTGCCTGCACAAGCTGCCAGCTGTTGGGAAGAGGTGGCCAACATCAGCATGGCTCTCTCTGAAGCCACTATTGTGTACATTTGCTTTACCTGGGCATCCTGTTCAGCTGATGTGCTGCTTTAATATTTTATTTTATTTTTTTAATAATATTTGTTCCATTAGGAGAGAGTCAGCATTACCTTATGTCACCATTTCTTGTATATCTACCATCATTTGTACAGGCAAATAGAGGGGGTGAACAATAAATGTTTCAGCTCAGAAGCAGAAGGGGAAATGAAAAAGAGAAATCTGGTTTGGCTCAAGCTCAAACACATTTATTCCCTGACACAGTTCAACAAATCAATTTATAAGTTTATATCAAACAAAACATTTTGCTTAGACCAAACCAATTCTTTTCCATTTCAGTATTAAGCACTGGATTTTTTTCGTTTTTCAAACAAAAATTTGTAGTTTTATTTACATTACTTTGAAGTAGCATTTTAACTTAGAAAGTCAGACTTGTTACAATGTGCATTCAGCAAAACTGGGGATAAATGATGGAAATTGTGACATCAAATTTACATTTTTTACTGGGAGGTCAGACTGAATGGAATGAATAAATATTCGTGAGAAATAGGATTTTATGGAAAACATGTCACTCATTTGGCAGTCTCCTTTTATGAGCCTCCCCTTGCTAGATCAGTTTGGTTTTTGTAATCTGACATCTTTTCTTTTAGGTACTTACACAAGAATACAATTTGTTTCTTATTCTGCTTATTTCAAGTTAGAAGTTGACTTTATAGCAGCACTGTATCAGAGGTAATGGGTAGGTATAATCTGAGCAGGTTTAGCCAAATAATTGAAAGCAATCCATGGGCAGAGCGTGGCTTTAAAATACAGCACATTGCAATAAAAGCACACACTAAACTTCTCATCTGCATGTTCATTTTGCCAAAATGATACTGGGGGTTTCCACTAAACCCAGGCTAAGTGTTGCCACCCTTCATCCTCCTCAAGGCCAAACCATAAAGCCTTGAACCCAAAAGTCAAAAAATGCCACGTGCAGCAGTTTCCTTGCACGAAACTCTTTCAGGGATCTCACAGATAAATCTCCTCTATCACTCCCTCAGGAAGTGAGAACTGGGAGATGCCAGGGCACAGCATTGGGGGCCACCTGGAGAAGGTCACACACAACACTGGTGTCCTTCTCCACATCTTTCTGCGCTGTATCCACATTCCCCTTGGGCAGATAAATGGATTCAGAAATCGAAAGGTCTTAACTGTGAACCATTTTACACCCTGCAACACTGAAACTGGGCAGGCAGGAGAGCAGAGCTCGGGGTGCAGCCTGCAGCAGCTCTAATCGAGTTCACTGGTGGGGTTTTGCCTCTTGGCTTTCACACCATTTCACCACTTGGCTCTTGGCCGTGTGTGTGAAATTAAGACTTACGGTTTTTTGATCTGGCTGGGCCCAGTTCACATCTCAGAGATGAAAGGCTGCCCTACAATGTCTCTACTCCTGTGCTGCACAGTATTTTCACAGAGAGGCAGATTTCTCACACATGTGGCAAAGATAAGGCTCGGTATCTGCATCCCTTTTGTCCTGGGAGGTTCTTAAGATTACTCCCATTAAAGTAAGATAAAAAGATTCAGAGGGATTTTTCCAAATGACAAAATGTTCTCCCCCTTTTATAAAAGAAGCCAAATAAAACATCCCTTTCCCCTCCTGCCACAGTCCTTCCAGATGCTATTTACCTCTGTGGAGTGATTTCAGGCTGGAGATGAACTGGCAGGCCTCAGTGGGGGATTTGCAAGCTCGAATGTAGCTTTTCACACTGCTGATGACATCGAAGAAAGTCACGTTGGATGCTAAAGAGAACGTGGACTGCACTGAAACATGCACAAAATTTGCCTCCCTAACAAAAAACAAAACAAAACAGCCCTGAGTAACACAGGTCGGTCTGATGTCATCATTAGCATCTTATACACAGGACTGCTATTAACACAAGAGATGCTTAGCACAGACACAGCACCACATGCACATGTAACAGACTTGAAAACCAGGACTAGCCAATACACAGAGAACAGAATATGGAGCTAGAAGGGATCCTAGTAGCTCACTTTAGAACCAGCATAAATCCCTCCTGTGCATCCCATCCCCAAGCTGCTCAGGTCAGGAGAGTACCAGGTGAGCCTGACAAGTTGGTCAGGCATGAGGATGCCCTGTACCACTGTCAGGCTGGATTGTATCAAGCCCAGCACTGACTCAAAATGGAGAGTGTGGATCTCAAGCTGAAGATCCCAAATGCTCAAGTTTCTCATTCTTTCCCTGGTAGCCTTAGCCTTACCTGCTTGCCTTAACTGTGGAGTGGTGGTATCCTGGCAAGCCTGACAGCGATGCATTGAGCTGCAAGGAGGGAGAGAGCAGCTGTTAGTGCCCCAGGGGATGATGGAAGGAGGCAACCCCATAGGATGTAGCATGGGACAGTCCTGGGTCATTGATACCATCCCCTGTGTTTCCCAGAGATGCCTGATGAGACCAAGGGGGCTCTGAGCATCCCAAGGGTTTATCTACTCTCTAAGATGGATGCACTACCCTGTTGCCAGTAAGGGGTGAACAAAGCCACCATTGCACAGCCTTGGAAAAGAACATAGCCCAGTCAAATTCCACATGAGCATCTGCCTATGGTCCCGCTGTGTAATGACCACAAAAGTCAGGGATGAGCCAGATGTCAGCAGGGAGAGAGCCTCATGCAAGGCTGACCTCAAAGCAGAACCTTTGGAGATTGCAGCTCTTCCCTGACCCTGGATCTATGCAGTTGTTTGTATTTACTCCCCAGAACAAGCTGTGCAGGCAGCATCACAGTGACTCCACCCAGCACCCCCTTCCTTTGGCAGCATTTCCAAATCACCTGCTCCAGAGAGCTGGAATGAAGTGCACCCAGCCCAGGAACCACTAACAGGATGAACTTGTGCATGGAGTGATCTGGGTGAGAACTGCACAGAAATGTGCCTGTCCCCAGCCCATGGGTCTTTTTGGAGCTATTGATGGCACGGCCTATGGGGAAGCCAACAGCCTGTCCAGCACCAGCTCTCAACTGACCAAGAGCCAAGCAGCTACAGCTGAATGGCTGGGAAACCTGACAGTCACAAGAGGAGTGAAGGGGAATTGTCCCACAGCATTGCCGAAGTCCCTGCAAGGACACTCACCATCTCCAGGATCTCTCTCTCAATGTGGAAGAGCTCTGTGTACTTCCCGTGGGTGATATTAAGTTTCAGGGGAACCTGGCCAATAAATATTCTCACTAAAAAGTAGAATAAGACAAGTTAGTTGAAACACATCTCTGTGTCACGTGTAGATGTGCTTTCATCTGCCTTACATGAGAGCCTGCTTGCACGGAAAATCCCTTTACAAGGCATGCAGAAAACTCAGATCTGGGAGCCACTGCCCCAGTAAAGCAAAGTCACAGCCTTGGGTTTTTTCCCAAGGGTTGCTGCAATGTTCCCACAGTCCCAGTCAAATTCCAGAGCTCAGTGCTGCTGAACAGACAGCATTTCACTTCAGTGTTCATACATTTCATACAGAAGCACAGACTAACTTAAACAGACCCCTGAAAACAGCGAGATGGGTAAATTTAGAAAGAAGACAGTGCCAGGTACCAAAGCTGTTTATGATAATTTGGGATCAAATTACATCAAATTTCTTACTCCTCCCTGCAATGGAAGGAAATCAAACCAGCAAGTCAAAATAAAGCACTGTAGAAAAGAAATTTTCATTTTTCAAACTGCTGGAGAGAATGAGCAATGACATTTGAAAAGAGGTCCAAAGGATGCATTTTTCTGTGCTTAGATTCATATTTGATTCACAGCAGCAGAATGCAATAATCTGAGTTGTCCAGACTTGCAGAGATAATACCCCTAAATCTTGTATTAAGTGTCATGAGATACTCAGTGGAAATGAGAACTCAGAACTCTAGCTTTATGTTCCACCAGAAAAACAAATACAGTTGCAGATAACATTATAAAATCTCCAATCCTTTCCAATTTTTTTTCCCCATCCACTGAACCTATCTTCACCACAAATTGTATATCAGACATCTCTAATGTAACAACTCCAGACAAAAATTATGATGAGAATCACCTTCACAGTGTTTATATAACCAGCCCATACCCCATTTCAAGGCATAATCAAAACAAGCCTCTAAATTAGGAGCTGTCATATTCCAACTTGAAGAAAAGTTTCAAAACACTCTTCAGGGACACCTCACCCATGTCTCCTTAGCAAAATTTCCATGCCTCTAATCTTCATTGATTAAGGGTCAGAAGAAAATCTATGAAAACAAATTCCCCTTGAGAATCCTCTACTGGAAAGGAAGGGGTCAGAACCTGAGTTCCAGCTAATAACTGTGCTGTTTAAAAAATGCTAAAGGTATGAAACAAGACCTTGATCTTACAAAGACTTTCACGGCTGCTTAACTTTGCACACATGGCTGATCCCACTGAAGCCAGGTTACACAACAGCCCCATTCACTTCTCCCAAGCCAAGTACCTTCACCAGAGTCTGCAGGGCTGATAAGCTGCTGAATGCTTTTTGGGAGTTCTAAAACACATCAGGAACAAAAGGGGTACATCTGTGCTTACCAACAAACCTGAGCCCATCACTCCATTGCTGTGTTTTTAAGAAACACTCAGATATCTCTGCCTGCTCCCCAGGCAGCCCAACACGACAGGCATTAGACACCACTCTTGTACAAACACTAAAAGGCTCTGATAAAAGTGGTGGCTGGGAGGAACATTAAGCTTCTGAACTAGTTTGAGCCTAAGTAAATTTATTTTAGAAGATTAAAGACAATTATTTCCATCCTTTGTTTTTCTCTTTTGTTTTCTTACCTAAATTGCACTTTCCTTTTTCCAGCTCGTATCCAAGAGGACACTGACAGACATAGGAGCCATGGGTGTTGTTGCAGGTGGCCAATGCAGGACAAGGGTTGGAAAGACATTTATCCACCTCTATAAAAGTAAAAAAAAAAAAAACAAACCCAAAAAACAAAACAGTTTATACTCACAGAATCATAAAAATCATCAACTGTTAGGCTAAAAGAGATGAACTTGGCTCCCCATCTGTGACTCCTTGAGCATTAGCAGATGCTTCATGGCATCATTTGCACTTACTATTTATGCTGTTCCTAATTATTCTGTTGGAGCTGAAAGAATAAATATAAACCACTTGACTATTCATTCAAAAGCCCTTGAGGTCTAGGACCCCAAGGTCATATTAACAGTTGGATATTCATATTAACGAGGCCATGGATCCACATTAATATGAACATCCAACTGATCTACAGCACTGCTCCTCAGAAGATCTCAGAGTTCTTTCCAAAGATAAAAAACCCAAGAGTTTATGTATTAGACCAAAGAAGAAACCTCAACAGCCCAAGTTAGATATGTGAGCATGGGCTGCTTCAGCAAAGTCCTGCCCTTTTCATCCAAGCCCTGTTTCTCTGCTCCAAAAGTAGTGCTTGAGCCCTGATGCAGTCTGTAGATTACCCAGAAATGGTGAGGCAGCCCTGGCTGCAATCACCTCCTTTTCCAGAGCTCCTCCATGCCAGCCTGGGGATGATCGCAGCAGTGATTCCTGCTTGTGCCATCACTCACTGTGTCTTCCTGCTGGGTGAGCAAGAGCTTGGGGAACAGACACTGCTGTGATAATACCATGTCTCAGGGGATTAAGGACTATAATCTCAGAGGCTTCATAGATTACACAACTCAAACTGCAAATTCTGAACAATATATCTAATATTTCCTCTTAAAAAAAAAAAAGGCAAAAAGATATCCTGGTCAAAAAAGCTCCTCTTGCTGCCTCTGTGACTCACATGAGCACAAACATACATCGCACGCACCCACAGGCAGGACTTGTCAGTGACAAGGCTCTACAAGAGCAGCAGGACATCTTACACACCACTTGTACCTATCTTGTGGCTGCTGCTGAGTGCTACAGCAGAGCAGAAGGACAGGCTCTGTGGTTAAAGCATGAGGAGCCATGTGAGCACTGCAATAACCCACAGCACCACACAGACCTGGCAGCCCCAGCCAACCTCTGCACTGGGACACACCACTGGATGCTGTCCCATGCCTGGACTAGCCTGGCACAGCTACCTCAGCATCAGTGAGAAGCAGATTTGGTGACTCTAATCTAAGCAGCCAAAAATGGGTGGGTGTAACTTAAAGCTTTCACTTTGCTGTCCTTCAGTTTGTGCTTCGTACAGCAGAGACCAGGGCAGCTTCTCCCAGGGCAGTGGTTGCCCATGCAAAAAGCATCATGTTCAAGAGAACAGAAAGAGTTTTTGCATTCTGGTAAATGGTGAATCTCAGTTTTCAAAGGAAAGAATAATTTCGCAGTGTGAATCAGTTGATAAACGGGATGCATTATCTTAATTTTTTCAATTAAAAAAATTCATTCCATTAAAGTGATTTTTTTTGCATGAAGCTATAGCTATAATTAAAATCAATCAGCCTGAGAAGTAACCTTTAAATACTTAATTATTGGATGGAATATATATTATTCCCAATATTTCACTGAGATTAATGCCTTTAGCACACACAATATCCTACAGTGGCATAATGGTTGGGCTCTGAACTTCAAACACAAAGTCAATTTTCTTTCACGTAAGACTTCAGTAAATGTATTTACTTGAGAAGATAAGGAGATAACAGCACACTCAGCAAGACTATGGTACACAGTTACCAGAAGAAGCATCAGGCCTCTAAGTAGAAGATTAATATTTAGTGAAAGAGGGAGAAAACAACCATAGGTTGTAATATGAGAAGCAGTTTCAACACAAATACCAAGTGTTGGCCAAGTGTACTTTGGGTCATCATAGACAGCTATCAATCATTATCAATTGTTATTATTAACCTGTCAACAAATATAATGTCCATCCTGTTCTTACCTGTAAGGCCAATCAGTTTTATTTTCTCAAAACTGTCACACTTCAGCTTAATTTTTCTATCAGAAATGTTCCCCAAAGTGCTCACCCTTATTTCACCCATTCAACTTGATTGCTAAACCCTTAGCTTAAAAAAACAACACAGAGAAGAGTTATTGCCCTCAAACCCTGCTGACAACAGACTTGTCACACAAATATGTGCACACAACTCTATGAAAACTCCTAAAGTGGGGCCCAGATACTCCTGCCCTGCCTGTTCCTGGCCCCACACAGGTGAGAGCCATTGTACACATTACCTGTTGCTGGAGGGGGCGTCCTCAGCCCAACCGTGCTGCTTGGCAGAGGAACAGTGGTTGGTTTGGTAGCAGCCAAAGTAGTTGAAGTGCTCACAGTGGTCTTGGTGGTTGGAGGGGCTTCAGAAGGGCTTGTAACAGGAACGTTTTCCTCAGTGACTTTACCAGGCTTTGCAGTGGTAGGAACCATGGCTTCTGTGCTTTTAGCAGTGGTGTGACTATGCTTAGTGGCAGTGGGTGTCCGGGCCCTGTGGTCCTTCACGGTGCTGGTCTCACCTGGGGTGGGCCCATGACCGGCCGGCGTTGTCAGCACAGGAGGTTTCACTGTGGTCACTGCCACTGAGGGGACAATGCTGCTGAGAGTTGTTGTACTTGGTGAGGGGCTAAGGGGTGCCTCTGTTGGACCAGCCTGTGGAGCAGCACTGGCTGTGGTGGGCAGTGGTGTTTCCTTCCCAAAGCTGTCCCCTTGGGTGGTGGCCTCTCTGGGCGAGGCAGTCTCTGTCACTGTCACAGGAGCAGACACAGACACGACGCGTCCACCAAGCAGCTCCATGGGTGCCGTAGGGAGAGGTGACCTGGTGGGAGGGAAGCTGGTGCCCTTCTGAGGCTGGTGTGTGACACTGGGCTTGTTGGTCTCTCTGGGTGAGCTCCTGGCTGTGGCAGCTGTGGAGGGCACCTGCCTGACCACAGTCGTAGCCACCGTGGTGCTCGCTTGATCACTCTCACTGGACTGCGAGATGGACGAGGGTGATGAAAACACAGACAATAAAGATGCTAATGAGTAAGACAGAGAGGGCAAGGAAGAAGTGGGCAAGGAGGACGACAGAGGAGGTGAAGATGCCATCACAGAGGGCGAGCGTGGCTCAGGTGATTCTGACAGGGTAAACAGATGGGTTGGTGGTGGTGTGGATGACAGCGAGTGCTGCAGTGGTGACAGTGAGGAAGAGGCTGGAAATGCTGATGAAGACAGAAATGATCTGTCAGTGGTCAACAACTCAGAGTCAGTGTTGAATAGAGTTGTATTTTCTATGCTGCCTGTAGAAGCAGACGTTGACAGTTTGGAAGGGTGCACCAGCAACGGCTCCGTAGATGGTTCAACAAAACTGCTACTGTGTGATGATGCATTGGTCTGTCTGTCATGAGCCACGGATGATTGTGAGGCATCAAAAGGGCTGGAAATTTCAGAAAAAAAGGTGGAGCTTTCTGAGGAGTCAGCAGAAGTGCTGCTGTTGGAGATAGACAGGAGGGTCCTTTCTCCTCCTCTGGTATACGTGGTTGAAATGTATGTGCCATCTGTGTGAGAAACTGAGGCCCTTTTCTCAGCATCAAAGCTACTGACTGGTTGATGGCTACCTGAAAAGTCTGGAGTAAAAGGACAAAAAAATATTAGAAAGACAGAGTAGTATGAAAGCATTTTGATGTCATATTAAAACTGCTTGCTTAGTAAGATGTTCTTGTCCGTGAACTAAAAATTTCAAGCACCATTCAAGCATGGTTATGGGATTAAGGGTCTTATGCACTCTTTAATTGATTCTAAAATGGTGAACTCTGACAGACACAAGACTCCCATGAAATGTGTAGGTTTCCAAATCACTGTTCTTCATATATTGCTTTCCTAAAGTGATCAAGCTCTTAACAGTCGGTGATGTTTATGGCAAGCTAAGCAGGAAAACACAACTACTCTCCTTATCACTCATAATTTACAAAACTCATATCCTCTCCTTCTTATCTTCCATTTCCATCTACAGAATATCCATCTTTTTCAGTCAAATTGTTTTTAGATACAGTGAAATTCACGCCTCTGTAGGGTGAAATTATTACATTATGTTAATTTGCAGCTTATCATGAACCCAGTGATTCAAGACTTAGCAGCCAGGAAAACCTAAATGAACTGCACATCAGCCTGCAAAAAAATCAGAGTATGTAGCATAAAAGGTGCAATCAATCTTATAAATACCAATTTCAGGACGTACAGCTGAGTTCAGTCAACTTTAAAAAAATAAAAACGGTATTGAAATTTTGTTTTAATTCTACAACTGACTTGGGTCATCATAAAACACTTCTGAAAGCATCAGCCAAAATGATGCAAAAAAAAGTCATGCCATCAAAACAGGAGGGCTTATGGCTCCACTCCTGGAATAGTTCCCCATCTATGTGGGGTCTGGTTTTGAGTCCTTTGATGGAAACATCCCCCTGAGCAAACCCACAGGTAGTACTGAATGTAGTAATGAACAAGAACTTTATGTACAACATACTAAAAACCAGGACAATGTGAATTCCCCCCAGTTGTACACCCGGAGACATTAACTCACTTGTGAGATCGTTTTGGAAGGAAGAGTACGTGGGTATCTTGGCAGAACGTACGAAGACCGTCTCCGTCGCAATGCCCGTGAAACCACCGCTGCTGGTGGAGGCATTGGCTGTCCTGCTCTGCTCCACCAGTGCTGGCTCAGACGGCCCTGGAGAGCTGGAATCTTGGAGAGAAGAGCTCTCCATGCCACTGGCCAATGTGCCATCTGTCACTGCGTGCAGCATCCTCTCCTCAGCACCTGCAGGCGTGGATGAACCGTACACGGGGTCGGTGATGGGGCTGGACATCCTCTTCTCAACCCCTGAGCTGCTTAGGGAGTGATGGCTGCTGCCAAGAGCTGGAAAAGGATTGAAAAGCAGGCATCTGATTTTATCATCTCAGGGCACACAGGACTGTCCAAACACTAAGGAATCAGTACCATTACAGTCATAATGGTATGTTCATGTTATTTATAATTATCACCCCAACCCAGACAGGCAGCTGATGTGTCCTACAGCAACAAGCTACATGTCTCAAGAAGGAGACCCTTCTTGTTAACCATCAGCAGCTGCAGATCTACAACACCACTGGGCAGAACCACAACCACCTATGAATGCTGCCCATGACACCTGCAACAGCTGTGTCATACCAATCCTACACAGGAGGGGAAAGAAGAGGCAGTCAAACACTAACCCAGAGTTCAGAAAAACTCACTGGAAGGTTCAGCAGCAGCTGAGAAGTAAGTGAAGACCCTGGATGAAAGGGTGACCTTGGGCCCTGGGGACCCTGCTTGGCCAGATGACACATGTCTCACTCGAGGCCATGCCGTGGAGGATGGGCCAGGGCCGGTGTGCATGTCCCCAGCTGTGTCCAGCTGAGATGTGAGGCTTTCTGCTTTTGTGCTCCACGTGCTGCGGCTACCTGGGGCTTTAGATGTCCCTTCCTTGTGGATGAATAGTGTGGCTGAAGGTGAAGGCACTGAAACACTGGGAGAAAACGCAGGGAGCAGCTTTGTTGGAAGTTCACTGAGTCCAGCACCACTCTGCTTGTCAGGCTCTGGTGCTGCTGAGGATGGCAGGACCGCATCCAGGGTGCTGCTGTGGGGGGGAGAGGGAGCAGAGCTCCCTGTGGCACTGGAAGCTCCATGGGTATCCAACATGGGCACTGTGCTGCTCTCCTCACTGGCAGTAGTTGTCACCACACTGGGTGTGCTGGTGAGAGGCAGGTGTCCTCCTGTTGCTGAGGTCTTGTCTGCTGAGAGAGAGCAAAGTAAAATGATTTATGCACCCTACACTATAAATAAGCAGGTGTTCTCTCTTCCATCACCAACCTCAGCTGAGGGCACAGAGAAAACATGTCTAAAAATGCAATCCTGTGAAAAATGCTGTGAAGGCACAGCTCTTTCTTGTGCTAGGAGGTGCTGCTCACAGTGAGGCACCCTGGAGAGGGCACTAGAGCAAGTTATGGGAGCACTTTTGGGTTTGCTTCCCTTTGGGTCTGCTCCCAGTGCCACAGGCCTGACCTGGGCAGCAGACACCCACACTGTCACCTCTGCACCCACAGTGAGTGAGGGGGGGCTTACACAGCACCCAAACCCCTGGTACTTGAAAGAAAGAATACAGGGTTGTATGGAATGAGTAAATACTGCCTTTGTACCCCAGGGTGGGAGTCAGGAACGACTGCTGCTGCTTCTGCTGCTATAAACACGGCCAATGGGGCAGTCTTGAAATTGTGCTGTCCCTGAAAACACAGCAAATCTCAAGGCCAGACTGCTCTGGAAGTAAGGCTGGCTTTTCCTGGTGGCTAAATGTAACTAACAGATAATGTGTTTTTCTCAGGAAGCTGAATTTTCATCCATCATGTCCAATGCCATCATCCCGCACCTTCTAGCACACCATCACTCCCCATGCAGGTGAGTGTCTGATGTGTGGTCAGAGCTCACCTGGGGAAGTGCTGTCTGAAGCAGATGGTGAGCCTGTGAGCAATGGGTTCAGGGATGACAGGGTGGCACCTCTGCCACCACCACCCTGGGTTCCCAAAGACTGGGAATGGCCTGGAGAGCTGATGTTTTCAGTACCAGTGGTGGAAATCTCTGTTGTTTGGGCCAGTGTGGTGCTGGCTGGCAGAGACCTTAACGTCCTCCCTCCATCCTTGGTGCCTGTTGTGGAAACAGAGGTGCTGGTGCTGGGGAAATTGGTTCTTCTCTCTGTTGACAGAATGCTGAATGACACATGGCTGCTTCCAGTAGCTAAAATGTGATAAAGAAACAATTTACATTTTTACACATCTGAAACTATAAATAAAAATGAGCTTTCTTCCAACAGCACCCAGAGGCAGCAAGTACACAAACACAAGCAGAAAATATGAGATGTCAATTTCCAAAGATGTAAATCTTTCCTACAAAAATTTGTCTTCTAAAAAATGGTGTGATGCTGACAAAAGTGCTATTATATAAAAACTGTTGAAATACTAATGCTATGCAGTTGATTTCACCATTATGTGCCTGAGTGCACTCCATGCTGCTAGAATAAATATCATGATGACCCAGAAAAGCCAGGAAATCAGTTCAGACAAGGCACTACCCTGAGCAGTGTGAAGGTCTGAGAGAAGTCTGAAGAAACAGGATCAGAGGGATCAGACCCCTTCAGAACCACAGTGGGGACTATGACCAAAAAGCAGCATGAAGGACCTCACAGACCACATTCAAAGTTGCCTTAAATTTGTTAAGCTGGTTCAAATTCTAGGCAGTAGCATGATCCAAGAAGTAGGACAGAAGGTAAGAACTGAAGTCTGATCCCTGGGACCACAGGGACATGATCTAATCCTCACTTGCTTAGTTCTCTTGTCTGTAACGTGGAGATAGCAACTGGAGATAGTAAAAAAGGACTGTGGTTTGAGAGTTAATTATTTTTCTTGGCATAATAAAACTTTCAACACATGTGCCCTTTCTGTAAAAAATCTAAAGCACATTTTTTTGGTCAAGAAAGAGCTGAATAATTTCATACACAAAATCACATATCATCCTTCCAAATAGTATATTCTGCATAGCAGGAAAGAGTCAGGCAAGTGCAAGCTGCAGGAGATTCTCCTATGGCTTGTAAGAAAAATGATATTTCAATTCTAAAGTGAGCTCACCTGGGGAAAGACCTTTGGAAGGAGAGCGAGAGTGCGTTAGGGAAGAATCTGCCACCTCAGTGAAATCTGTCATTCCTGTGGACCCCTGAGCTCCGGAGGTGTCTCTCACAGAAGATGAGGACAAGGACTGGGTTGTTCCCAAGGTCTTGTACAGGGCACTGCTGGATGTGGAGCCCTCAGCTGCTGTCCAGTGGCTGCTGCCTGAGGCAGACCTGGGTGGCCTCCCACCACCACTGGACGTGGCTGCAATGGGAGTGTTGGAGGCAGAGGAAGGGCGGGAGGTTTTCTCAGCCATTGGTCGGTGGCTGCTCCTGACACCTGGGGTACAACACAACCAGGTTTGATTTATGCATACAGAGCTCTGCCTAGGACTGTTTGCTCAGCACCCATTCCTATGCTGCCCACTGAGAAACTGAAGGTGTTGCTCTGGAAAGAGGTGAATCTCTAAAGTACAGGCACATGTGCCTTAAAAAAAAAGAAAAATCTCAAACCCACATCCTACAGACCAGCCTGCATGGCAGATACAGCACCAGGTGACAGCTGTAAAACCCCAGCAAGTGTCTCTGGCAGGGAAAATGCGTGCACACATTTCTTACCAATGTTCTTCTCAGGACAGGAGTTTCATTAGTAATGAGGTCACCAATTTTCCACTTTTTCACCCAAAAGCTGAGCTCCAGTCTCCCCCTTTCCACCCACCCCACTGCCAACTCAGTGCAGCCAGTAATAAAAACATCCATGTATCCAATAATGACTGATGATCATAACTGAACAAAAACAGCTCAGGGATGTGAAATCTCACCCAGGCTCAAGGCAGACAGCTTTCAGACTAACAAATTTACCTCGGAAAGGACCTTCAGAAGCAGAGAGGGAGCTTGTGAGCAAAGGGTCTCCAGGAGGGCCTGGGATGTCAGTGGCTTCCTTTGAGCTGTTGGGATGATGTGTCCCAGTCCTCAAGGAAGAGGAGATCCCACCCAAAGAGCTTGTGGGGTTGGTGCTGGTGGCAGAGTCCCTTGTCACCCCAGCTGTGTGGCCACTTTCTGGGGACATCAGTCTCCCCACTGCCATGCTGGACATGTCAGCACCTTGGATGTCCAGGCGCAGCGTCACCTCTTCTGTGCCTGGGATGCTCTTGGGGGGTTCATAATTGCTGCTAAAAGCTGGAAAAGGAGAAGAGAAAGACAAAAACTGCATAAATAAAAATAAAATTTGCTGGGTAGGTTTCATCCCGCTATCAAAAGATGTAGACAATGTATGTGCGAATATTCAATATCAAATTATTTAATACTGGGAAATCATTAAGACGGGGGAAAAGTGGTCTCTAAATAGGAACTGCTGAAGTTATTGCTTGCAAAATTCAACTGGAAGTTTTCAAGGAAAATCTGTCCTCCCCTTCCAACAAGAATAATATTTATCCATACTTTCATTTCTATGAAATGTTTTTAAATGTACAGAATGTGCCAAACACAATATTATTCCTCCTTTCTTTAAAATAAAAAGGATGTATTTTGTTAATAAAGAGTCTTTAAATAAGAGTTCTGAGGTATACAGCTATCTATCAAAACTCACTTGTGGAAGCATTTTCTGAAGCAGATGGCAAGCCTGTGAGCAATGGGTCTGTGACACTTCTGCCTCCATCAACCTGAGCACCCAGAGACATCCCAGAGGTCTGGCTCTGGGCTGAAGAGCTGGTGATTTCAGTCCCAGAGGTGGAAACCTCTGCCACGGTGACCAGCCTGGTGCTGGCTGGCAGAGACCTTAATGTCCTCCCTCCACCCTTGGTGGCTGTTGTGGCAATGGAGATGCTGGTGGTGGGGAAATCCGAACTGGACCTCTCCGTAGCTGACTTGTTGGATGGCTGGTAGCTGCTTCCAACAGCTATGGTACAATAAAAAAATGGATTTATACATATGAAATTATAAACAGATGGATCCATTTTCTTCCCAGATGCATACAGTGCACATGCAGATTTTAAGCATAGGAAGTTTTCAATCTGGACAAAGTGCTCTTTTGGAAAGGCATGACTCCCCTCACCGCAGGAAGACCTCGCACAAAACCCAGGGCTTGCTGCCAGGCTTTGAGAGAGTGGTGTGGCCCAGACAGCAGGAAACCCCACAGGACAAGGACTGCAGGGATTTGCCTTTAAATCCCACCTTTGCTCTAATATTGCTGGAAATAGGCTCAGGCTTTTTTCTTTTCTTTTTTTTTTCTTTGGTGGCTTGAGCACAGCATCAAACAGTAAAGGGAGAAAATCTAAGCACAGCCACATCACCATATGAGCCTGCAGCTCACTACACATCCCAGGGCTAAGTGGGGCACTGAGGTATACAGTGGATCCTGGATCCAGGAATCTGGATCTCAGGTTCCCTGCAGCCCCAGCGGTGTCCCCAACAGCTGTGACAGAGGGAAGGGATGTGTCAGTGTGAGAACTCAGGAGATGTGTTTGCTCCTGAAAAGCCCTGGACACAGGATAAGGATTCAGCAACACTGAGGTTTTCAGTATTCATGTGGAGCTGGAAAAAGTCTCTGTTTTTGAGAACTCCAGAAATTGGCTGCTGCACAGCAAGCAAGAGGAAGCCATGGAGCCCGAGGATCTCAGGTTTGGTGCCCTGAGCAAGTTGTTAAACACAAGTCTCACCTCTGTAGCTGAGGGCAAACCCACCCCATGTGGCCACAAGTGTGGGTTCCCAACCTCCCACCCCACTCTGTCACCACTTGGGGACAGGTCAGATGGGGCTCAGAGCTGCCCTTGCTCTGCAGCTGGCACTGGCCCAGTGAAGATATTTCACAGCTGCAGGCATCCACCCTGCAGAAAACACTGTGATAACATCCAAAGAACTTTTTTTTTTTTTAAACTGGAAAATGCTGGGGGGGTTGGATCAAATTATTTTTTCCATTGCTTTTTCCTGCTTTCAGCAGGGAATTTCAGCTAACCATCCAAATAATAAAAACCAGAGCACATGCAAAACAGAGCATCTCCTCTGCTTCAAGAAAGCAAATACTATAAAATGGCTTTTTAAAACTGTGAAACAAAGGCCAGCAAAGCTCACCTCCGAAAGCGTTGTCCGTGGGAGGTGATGCTGTCAGCAAAGGGCTGGTGGACCTCCTTGTGACACCCCTGGGGTGTAGCGTGACGTGCTCTGCACCAGTCTGGGTACTTGAAGCTTGGGAGGAGGCCTGGGGCTGTCCTTGGGAGCCAGTGCTGGGGCTGCTCCCCCCGGGGCTGGGTGAATCAGCTGCAGTGCCCATGGCAGGGCTGCTGCCCAGCTCTGTGCCCACCCAGCTGCTCACAGGTCGGGAGAGGCTGTCAGTGCCTGCAAGACAATGGGGGTAAGCAGATGAGAGCCCAGAGATGGGCTTAGCTGCCCACACACCATTCCACACTGCCACCCTGCCCCTGCCCCTCAGCCCCCTGTCTGCACTGTGCCTACAGAAACTTTGTGTCTGGAAGCTGCACTAAATAATTCATAATTTTGAATGCCAAGAGAAGCCACATGGATTCTTCTCTCCATCGTTGTGCACAAAGCAAGCCAGAAAACTGCCCTGAGTGCACAGTGAGGATGGAGAGCTGGATACACAAAGCTCTACAACACAGGAGAACCATTAACCAATGCTGGCTGCTCTGGGGAACAGCATTCACCTTGTTCCCTGGTGTTGGAACACTTTCCCAATGTTCCTAGGCCAAACTGGGATGGCTCACCTGGGTGATGAGATTCTGAAGGTGAAGATAGCAGCACTGTGCTCACAGTGTTGTTAAACCCTGACACATTCCAGAGCCCGTGGTGCCCTCCCTGCATCCCCTCAGCTTCTGAGCCTGGTGCTGTCCCTTCAGCAGCTGCAGGGGTGTTGGGAAAAACCAGAGACCTCTTGCCTCTCCTCTGCCTGCCTGCAGCGTGCTGATGGCTCCCAGGGTCTGCAAAGCAACAAGGAGAGGGTCATGTTCACCTGGAAAAGTTCTTTTGTCTCAGCTGGGTGGCAGCAGCATCACCTGCAGTGGTACCCAGCCCTACCATGTGCAATAGGAAGGGTCACAGCTGCATCCCTCATGTTTTCTCTGTTCAACAGAGCACAGTTTAACTGCAGGAGGGATTGATGGGAACAGAGGGTTTCTGTCGCCAAAAAATAATGGCATTTTAAACATTGTCATCATTTGTGCATGGCAAAAGAAACAGATTTTTTTTAGAGACATTAAAAATGCACAAAGAAGTAAGGAGCTGGTGCCAAAACAGCCCACAGCTGGCAGTCTGGGCATGCCAGCTCCATATTCTAGTCCCTAAGCAGAAAAAACCTAAGGAATCAAAAAAATGAAAGAAAACTTCTATGCTTGTATCTTATTTCAGTTGGGGATACTAAGAAAAAAAATGAGGTGGGGACAGGACAATCAGCACAGCTTTGTCTTGCTGCTGTGGGAAACGGGCCTTGATTTAAGTTCATGCTTAAAAGAGTACAGACAGAGTTAAAAACAGAGTTAACTTACGACTGAAGATTATGAACAAGCCCAAAAGTAAATGTTCACTTGCAGGATTTCCATGTAAAAACCTCAGCCACAAATTGTCATCACAGCTAGTCAGGAATCCTTAGGCTGAGTTCTTATAACCTAGGCTGGGCTTGCAATGGGGTTCAGCTCCTGCTGGGAGGAGGTGTGGGGACTCCTGGCCATCTCTGCTCTTTGCACAGCCCCTGAGCTCAGTGGATGGGCAGGACTCCCTGGCTACTGCTGGGTGGTGAAAAACAGTGGCAGTTCCTGAGAACAGTCTTCATTGTAATGTTAAAAAACAATGGCCAGCTTTCCTGAGATTGGATTTCTCTCAACAATCTGTGTTTTTAGCTGTGGGGCAGGAATATTTCCTAACCCACTGGCTGTGCACAGTCCATGGGCTGGGAACAGCTAACAGGGACTCTCACATAAAACTCACCTGGAGGATGGCTGTGGGTGAGCAGGTGGGTCACTGTCTTAGCAGATGGGTTCTCTGGGGATCCTGCTCGTGGAGGGGTGACATCCCCATCACTGGCAGGGGGGCCAGCGTGCCCCGTGACCCTGCTGGCTGCTGGCACTGCCCCGTGCCTGGCAGGCAGCGATGCCCACTCCCTGCTCCCAGGCAGCATCACCACCAGCTCCACAGGAGCACCAGGAGTCCTTATCTCTGTGCTTGAACTTCTCTCTTGATGGCTGCTTTCAATGACTAAAAGGAAAACAAGAAAAAACCTTAGATTCCACCACTGACTGCAGGCTCAGCTCACTGCAGTAACACCAAGGCCAAGCTCTGAGCTCATTTACTTACACTAGAGAAAAATTTTGCATAATCAAAACACAGACATGAAATTTATTTTTGGATTTGCACCAGTGGAAACTAAATTGGTCTGTGGGACTAAATTCCAAAACCCACCTCTGTGCAAAAGACTAATTCAATTCAGCATCCTCAGGATTTTTTTGAGTTAGTTGAAATAAATTTTGTAAGGAGCAAAAAGAAAGTCTTTAACTAATAACTGATGGAAATACTCGCAGTGTAGAGTCCATGGGAGGAGTGTGAAGGTTTCCAGAGCTGACAGCCCAGCCCAGTCCATGTCCCCCATTCTGAATGTAAGATTGGAGGGGAGAGGGCCCCACAGCTCTTCCCTTTCTCCATTTGGCCAGTGCTTGCTGGACACCTGACCCCAGATCCCATCAGCTCCAGAGAGCTGGCCTGAAGCTGGCTGAGAACTGCAGGGCAATCAGGAGGGTCAGTGAAACCCATTCAGCCACCACGAGGCACTGGGGACAGAGGAGATCAATGTATGGTGTGGATTATACGGCCCACCCAGGTGCCAAAGCACCCCAAGGTGATGAAATATTTTGGCATTTCTAACATTAATGTCCACCAGAATATGAGAAACAAGATGAAGAAGAAGAAGATTGTGCATGAGTGGTGGTCCAGGGAATCAGGGTTTTTAGCATATGGTACCCCCCAGGGCTGTGAGGATTTCCCTGTGTATCAGTTCATACAAAAACCAGCAGCCACCATCTATGTTACAGTCCCAAGGCCTGGCTGGGGCTGCAGCCTCAGATGACCTTCAAAGCCCACAAGTCAAAGCAAGTCCAAATCTGAAAATGGAAAGTCCCTGTTTTGTCCATCTTCCTTACAACCAAAGTGCAGTCAGTCTCTATCATGTGCATGGCATCCACAGGCAGCAGCTAAAGGCAGTCAGTCTCTGCCCAAAAGCTCTGATTTTGAAGGTTAAACCTGTTTCTGGGCCTCCAAACATTTTCTGTAAGGAAACTGTGTGTTCAAGAGAAACACTCGTGGAACACCTTCCTGTCTTGTATGTCTTCTTTGGAGTTGCTGTACCAGCCATAACAGAGGCAGCAATTTCAGAAGTGGTGTCCTCTGTCCATCTGCAATAGCTTCAGTTGGAACTCACCAAAAAATAGAGGGGTAGTAGGACAGTCTATAGTTCATCCTGGGAGTCTAAGCCCCATGTGGGCCAAGGAGACAAGAGCTGTGGTGGAGCAGAGCTCCCAGAGTACATTTACTGGCAGCCCTCACAGTGCCTGCGGTGCTGAGCAGCCACTGCCACCCAGAGCCCACTGTGAGCCTCCTCCTGTCTCATGGTACAAGCTTCTGGTCCTCACCAGCTGGACAAGGGGATGGGAAGTGGCAGTGGATGCTTGCTATGTGCATTTGCAAGCCAATACCCAGCCTGTAATTGTAGCCCACAGGACCATTTATAGCAGCCCCAAAAAATGTGGCTGTGCTGGAGGGCAGTGCACTGAATTTCTCTCCATCCCCCCTCACTAAAAGCTTTCAGCTGTGCAGCCCATGCTGACTGGAAAGCCTGTGGACAGCTTTGCTGCGTGGAGAGAAGGCAAAGCAGCAGATGCTTAAAGAAACCCTTGGGGTATGAGGACAGACAGAGGGAAATCTGCTTGCTCAGGTTGCCAACTCATTTGTCAACAAGGGCTCTGCACAGGCAGGCTAAAATGCACAGCATGGCACTGCAGCAGGCGTTTCATTGCCACTTCTTAAAAAGTTACCCTGGAAATGCCAGCGAGCAGTGCCTTCAGCTATGTTCCTTGATTGAATGAGACCAGTTCAAAAGTAAAACACTGCTGTTTGCTTATCTGGTGGTTGTGAGCCCTGCAAATCCACCTCAGAGTTTTCTCTATCCTCTCTTGGCTCTGCAGAGCTGCTGGGAATAAACTGAAGCAAAACTCTTCCCCTTATTGTGGGTGCCAGCAAACCTGCCTTTGAGTGCAACTAGGCATTGGAGGGGCTGAAAAAGAAGGTATTATTTACACAGGCTTTTTAGAGTTATCTGGCATTTTTAACTCTGCCCTGCAAGGTATGCCAGGTCCTGGTGCAGGGAGGAAAACCTTGTGCTAGCATGGGCTCAGCTCCCCAGATCAGTAGGTGCAGAGCATAAGCTACACTGGAAAAATCTAACCCACAGCATGTAGTAAGGAAACCCAAAAAAATCGTGATGTTCAACAAAATAGACATGAAATCTCACATCCATCAAGCCTGCCAGAAGTGCAAGATAACCACAATATCCTCTTTGATTTGCCTGCAGAAATTAAGACTTCAAAGACGACCCTCCTCTGGAGCGGATGGACCAGATCAAACTTCTTCCAAAAAAATCCCCACAGGCCCATCTGGCCTCTCCTGATGCATTAAAGGCTTAAAGCAGAGTGGCCCTTTAGCTGAGGAACCGATCTGTCACTAACAATTTTGTCACATCCTAAGCTGCCAACAGCTTTGCATGGTTTAACTCCACATAACCACAGCCACTGAGAAATATTTGACTTCCAGCACAAAACCCTGCCACCCACTGGATCAGTGTTTTCCTTCCCAGTTAAAACTAGCAGTGATGCTCACCAGACAGGTCGAGGCTCGGAGTTACTTTTTCTTTGCAAGCATAACAAGTCCGTGGCTTGCTGTGAGCCGAGTTATGTAGCTCAGCCAGGACAAACAGATCAAGTTCCAAGGCTTTGTGCTTGCCCCTGGCAGCCCAGCTGGATATCTACCTTGTGAGACTCCTGAAAAACCTCTTTTGGGCCAAAAATTTTCTGTCTCCATCCCTGACAGAGCACAGGCATTGCCCTGTTTCAGAGATGGCTGCTACCAAGGCAGTGTTTAGGTGATGCTCACAACTCAACCACGGGTCAGCACAACACCAAAAAGCACAACAACACAAGTTTTCTGCAGCGACTGTGATCGCACACAGACATCTTAGGGCGGGCAGGGAGGAGGGATGTATCCTGCTAATGCCAGGAGAGCAGCATCCCCACAGACAGCATTTGTCAGGAGACTGCAGCCAGCCAAGGCACGCCACAAGCCATCCCAGCCCCACTGCTTCCCTGCAGATGGGATTTTTTCCCCTCGAGGGGCAGAAAAACACTTTCTTGACTGGGGAACACGAATTTAATCTGAGTTCGCTCAGAAGGAAAGCCAGGAGCAGCCGATTGGCTGTGCAGAACAGCCCTTCACCCGGAGCAGTCCCTCCTCGGGAGGATGGGCATTCCCTGGGGAGCATTCCCGGTAGAATGGGAATGGACCCGCCCATGCAGCGGCTGCTTTGCCAGGGCTGCGGGCCACCCCGGGAGCATCCCATGCCGAGCGGAGCGCGCGTGGAGCTACAGCAGGCTCCTCCCTGCACAGGCAGCGATAATTATAAACCCCACAGCTGCTAACGTTGCATCATCTTAACACCATCCGAGGCTCGCAGAGGGGAGAAAAATGTCATCTCGACTTAGAAAAGTCGTCGCTGGCTGTAGGAAGAGGTTAGGAAGACAGGCAGGCAGCGCGGGAGAAGGAGCGGGGAGCGGAGCCGGGGCGGCCGCGGCCGGGGCGGGCGCTGGGCTCTGTTTTGAGCGGCTGCTGCGGATGTCGGGATCATGGGTGGAGGCCGCTTCGGAGCCAAGTGAGTTTGTGCGAACAAAAGCTAAAGCCCTAAATCTGGACCGTCCAGGGCTCTCTGGGATTTTCAATTTCCTTCCTTGTTCTTGCTCTGAAAGAAGAAGTTCAAGGCGGGGAGAGGGAGCAACGGGGGGGGGGCGCCGAAATGGAGTTTAAAAAAAAAATTCATACTTGAGATGGGTCAGTTGAGCGTAAACACGCTGATAATACTGCTTGGGGAAGGTCCCTCGTGTGCAGTAAGTGCGGGAAAAATGCAAGAGGTTTTTAACCACATGCAGTCAACCCTGTTCTGCTAATTTTTTAAATATCAATACAAACAATTATTATATCTGGATTAAGAAAGGTGGCAAGAGAAGGGTGTATGGGGAAGAGAAGAGGTGCAGAAGCCTTGCCAGAGCCTCTCACCCTTTTGTGGGGGTTGGTTTGGATGCAGTACCCTATAAACACATTCCCTGGCAGTGCCTTGCCCTGGTCCATCCTCTCCTCACTGGGCCCCAAGCAGAGCAGGACAGCAATTCACAGGAGCTTCAGTCATTTTAACCATAATAGGAAGGATTTATGCAGGCAACAAAGGTGCCTAGAACTTTAATATGTCAGCTCAAGAAAAGTGATGGGGGTTTAATGCCAGCAGCAGCCCCTGGGAGCTCGGAATGCCAAGGTCCACACAGTTAATGCCCACCTGGCCACTTCCAGACACGGGTGCCCACAGGGCTGGGGACATCAGCATCGTCCTCAGAGACTCCAGTGCCACACCACAGCACCTTGCCTGCAGTTCTGCTTTATGACACAAAACCACTCTGCACTTCCTCACCACCTCCCTTCCAGGACCTGTAAAACCTCAGAGGATGCTAAAGGCCGTTTTTGCTTCCTACACTTTTTTCACCATCCCAGAGCCTGATGCTCAGAGATGCCATTAGAAAAAAAAAAAAAAAAAAGGACCCATTTACTACTCTTAAAAGCAGTAACCTAAAGCAAGGAGACAGTTTCTCCAAAATAAAGAGTACACAGAAATCTGTGATCCTTTCCAAAAGCACAGGATATATGCATATGGAGTGCCCACAACTGAGATGGAACCTGCACAGTGCAGGAACAGGATAGTGTTCTGCTCATCAAGAGGTTTACAGCCCCTTAGTTTTGGTGTCCTAAACATTCCCCTGAGGAGGTGCAGGCTCCCACATCACCAGCTCAAGCCCTTGGAATCGTAAGCTTCTTATTCATCTTTCTTGAGCAGTTTGGTTCAATCCACAGATCCTGAGACCACACAGATCCTTGGGACCACCTGTGCTGCCTGAAAACGACCAGCCCAAGGCTCAGGGCAGCTCCTTGAACCTCCCTTCATAAACCATTGTTTTTAAACAGCTTTTAGCAACTGAACTAAAAAAAAACAAAACAAAAACAAAAAACCACATTTATATAAAATTCCACTTCCAACAGGGATAAGCCATAACTTACCATACTGCTAAAAAGCCATGCTAACCATAACCGTGCCAAGGCTCCAGTAAAATCTCCATCCATCCATCTGAGATTGAATGTCCAGTGCCCCAGGCCTTGTGTCCTGTTGGCCTTTCTTGAGCAGAAAGCCAAACTCAGCCATATTTTTGCTTGACAGCTCATTTATATTCTGCCCTAGAAGTGTCCCTCCAGAGTTAATGTGGGAAAAGCCCCCACAGGCCCAGGGCAGAGTGAAGGCAGCACCAGCTGACAGGTCCCAGAACTTACCAAAGCGGTTTCTTTCTTACTGTTTTTAGTAAACATCAATAAAACTAAGCCAAAATAAATCTTCCTAGCTGCACAGCTCTCTGAGCACTCACACCTCCTCTCCATCCCTTCTCCTCCAATCCTGCAATGCTGAAATGTCCCCAGCTACCCTGCCTGCACCATAGATCCCAAATGCTAAATCCCAGCATCAGCAAATTCACTTCTAACCCCCCTCAGGCTTTTCTAAAATGTCCTGCAGAAATATTACAGAAAATATCACTCAAGCATTGCTTCTCCTTCCTTTTTCTGGGTTTTTTTAAGTCCCATGGAAGCTTTTCTAGTCAGGAAGGCAACGTTGCCCTCACCAGCACTCATGAGGCAAAAGCCATAGAGGGACCCAGCCTGGTGTCATTTTAACTTCTGCTCCCATCTGAGGGCAGTGCTGCTGGAGACTATCAGACGGCTTGGGGAGGAAGTCTCCTGGCAGGACTCCACCAAAGTGGAGTTGCTAGGTCACTGGAACAATAAAAAGGCAAGAAAAAACATCCTGGCTGCAAAAAAGATGGGGAAAAAAAAAAGAAAAATCCATGGTGGTGTGTACCGTGCTGGTGAAGTGGAAAGAAACAGGCTGGTGGGGCTAGAGGGAGCTGGACCATGCTGCTGTCAGCTTCTGCAAGCACACAACTTCATTTCTAACATGGCTCTTTCTCCAGACCTCTCACACAAATAGTTCCAGAAACCTGGAATTTGTCTGCATGATTTGCAGCTTGTGAAAATCTCAGAGGGGTCAATATTTCCAGGGTAGCAAGTTCACTGGTGTTATGAAGAGAGTCATTGCACTTTGCCTGTCAGCCAGGCATCACAATCCACAGGATGGCTTTGACCCCCCAGCAGCTGCCCACGTTCATTTAAACTGGCAATAAAAGAACCCTGCCCTCAAGCAGGGCTGTGTTTTGGTGATAAGGGGTGAGCATCTCCACAAGGGGCTGAGCACTGCACACACCTGGGACCTGGGCTCCCCTGTAAGGAAAGGTGCTAGAGGCTTAGAACTTGCAGGATGAAATTCTGCTGTCTGAAAAGTCTAATTTCCGGGCCAGAAGGGAGCATAAGCTGATTCTGTGTGACCTCATGATAACCAAATCCATTCCATGTAGCTTATTTACTCCCAATATAAGTTCAGCGGTTTGTATTTGACTTAAAGAGATCTTGCAGGGGAAAAAACACCCAAACTATTGGTATTTGTGATTACCTAGGTATTTACTCAAACACACAAGGACTGTGAGCTGAAGCACAGATTTTTCTGCATGAAACATCAATGCCTATCAAAAAGTGATGCCAGGCAGTACCAAGCAGATGTGTGGCAAAAGACATCTGCCCCGGGGGCTGAGGACTCAGGCCTTTGCAGATCCAGGCAAAAATGAGATTGTATTTTCACATTCCACTCTGGAAACAAAACCACAAGTCCGTGCTCCAAAGTGGTCTGAGCACAGAAGCTGCTTCCCACACCCAGGAATGGACAATAAATATTGGGAAGGTGGAGGAAGGAGCAGGAAAAGGGTGCTACAATGCTGAGAGGTGATGCAGGGAGCAGCCATGAGTCCCTGGGGGCCAAGCAATGCTGCTCACTGATGCAGGTGGGCTTTGGTCCAGGTGGATTGACCAGAGCCTCACTCCAGCAGTGAGCTCCCCAGGGAACTGTTCCCCAAGCTCAGCATTCAGCACATGCCAAAGATCTTTGCTGGCTGGCAGTCACACTGGGGATGATGACCAGCCTGGGAACTGAGCAACTTCTCAAGGACATTGTGGGGATGAGAAGGATAAGGAGCCCTCTTGGATGCAAGAAAATCATCAGACTGCCAAGAGGTAGATGCCATTTGGTGACATGCAGATTCAAGGCTCAGTGGATTCTTCGCTCCATGAAGACCAGTGAAATGCAACCCCATCCCAGGGGAAAAGTGAAGGTAGCCCAAGCCTGACACGCAGCTGAAGGGTAGGATGCAAGGTATCAGGAACCATGGATGCTCTCATGGCTCCTACCCTCCAGCAAGGGGCAGTGAGACTTGGGAAGGGTTGGAGAAAAAGGCAAAAAAATTAAAGCGGCTTAAAGAGAAATGAATCCCCAGAAGAGCTAAGGGCCCCCACCTCCCTTCCCCCATCTGCCGCGAAAGGATGATGATCTAAATCGCATTTCCTAGATGACACCGCGCCGATCTGCCGCCGGAAGCAGCGGTGAGAGCGCTCAGGATGGCGCCAGACCTTCTTCCAGGGGATGAGCCAGGTCTTTCCCCGCTGGCACTGACGAGCAGAGGGGCAGCTGGGACACAGGTTCTGCCCGACACCCGGCACCACTCTGCCTCCGCAGTCACACGTTTCCTTTCTGAGAACGGGGGGAAGGGATTTGCCACTTCCAGTGCCTTTCTGGGCGTGTTTTGGGGAGGTTGAAAAACAGACACCTTCTCCCAGATGTGGCCAGCAGTGGGAATGGGTGCTGGAGAAGGGCAGGGCTGTCACCCTCTGAGCTGTCACTGAGTGTCACTGAGGGCTCAGAGGGAGTCGTGGTCAGGTCACATCCTACCTCGATGCATACGGGCATGGTGTGGTGAGCAAGGCAGCGCAGAGGACTGAGAGGACAGAAGTTTGTGCCCAAAAGCCACCTGCCCACACAAAGACACAGATTACCCAGCACAGAGCCACTGCCCACCAACAGCCTTGGCACGTCCATGCCATCAAGTGACCACCAACTTCAGCCTTAACCCAGTGTGTGATACAGCTCATCCAACACCCTACAGTCTCCAGGTGTACCAGCACTTTGCAGGACAGAATTATGAGGATCTCTGACTGTGCTGGGGACCGTCCTCCGAGGCCACAAAATTGCTGTTACTCCCATTCCCCAATTTAACAGCTTCCTGGTTCATTTAGCTTTCTTCATGCATCATATTTGCTACCTGTTCCTAAGAAGAGAATGTCTTCATGATTTTCTGCATTCTCTGATTATGTTTCCCTCCTAAGAAACATCCTTTCAAAGGGCCTTTATCTGCAGGGCTGGCTGAAGGTCTAATACTGCATCCCCATTCTGCATTTGCTGAAAGAGCTGATAATGTCCTAAAAAGAATTAACATTTAGATGTTAGTCCTGTAACCAAATCTGAATCAAACAATGATGACTGTTCAAATGTCTAAAGCTACTCAGGGGTATTTTCATTTAAGCCCTACCAAGCTTGTACCAGGGGTGAGGAGGTTTCTAAAGATGCCTTTGTGAGCACCAGCCACTGAAACCCTTCTCCTTGTCCCTCCAGACACAGATACAATTATACCCAGCTCCAGCACAAAGATAAAGGCTGAATTACAAGAGCAGCATTATGCTCCACAATCAGGGTCCTTGATTCCAATAGACAAGGAACTCAAATCATGCGCAGTTGGTCTGTGGATGCTTCCACTCCTGGAAATCATTCCCATCACAGGATAGAAATGGGTTCAATAGACAGGGTTACCTTTTGCGTTTCCTCCCCAGATTGCTAAATTACCTTGTCAGTTTGTGAGATCTTTCAAATAATGCAGGGTCAAACCTCGCCAACACTTGTCTGGGATATTTCTTTACAGAAGGTTTAACTACCAGCTGCTACAGTTTCCCTGATAAGAAAGGGTTTTCTTACCTATAGTGGCATGGATGTAGCAGGACAGTTATTCAGAGATGCAATTAAACCCTTCTCATTTTTAAAAAAGTGGTATATTTATCTACCATTCTGGATGATCCTGCAAGGGGAGATATATCGAGATCCCTTGGGAAACGTCTTGAGATCCCTTACAGACCTGCCTTTTGCTTTTATACAACACTCAAAACCAAAGACAAATGAAAAACCCCTCAAATATCCAAACTCCCACATCAAGTCCCCAATTTATGCATACTCCAGAAAGTGCTGTCCTCCCCCAAAATAGATCCTGACACACTGGGTGGGTGGGCAGCAGTACACTCCTGCTAGGCTATCAGATAAGGTATCTTTTGGATAATATACTGAAGCCCAACTTAGTGTGATTCATCCCTGCTTCAGCAAAGTTCACCAGAGCGTGACTTTTCACATCAGTCCTCAGGGCTTAAGAGATTTTCCACAAGAGGAAGGGTGTTAACACCAGCATCCTAACAAGCAGTGACGTGAATAATTGTGCTCCATAGATCTAAATTCCTCTTGTCACTCCAGATGCAGAAGTGCCTTTTACCATGTTGTTCAAGGAAAAAGAGAGCCCTCCTTTGCTACCAAAGGTAACTAAAGAAGCCTGTCCATCAGTCAAAATGCCTGCACAGGGCTTCTTCCATGATCTGGAGATCTCACAGGAATCTAAGGGTGGTTCTGGTAGCAGAAATTACCACAGTGTGTGCCTGGTTATAGAGGCGAGAGGTCAGACTGATCCTGTGACAGCCTTCAAAACCTCTGCCATCACAGAGTGCTGAAAAATGCTGAGAAAAACGCCCTAAATGTGTGTGCAACTCGATGTCTTCTGGGAAATGCAGCCTGGGCTGTACCCCTGGGACAACAGCTAGCCCTGTTGACTTAACCCTTTGTGCACAATTCACATGCCTTTCTATCAAACCACTTAAAATTCATCCTCACTCCTTTCCCACTGAGTTTAAAAGAAAAGGTTATTTTCTCCCAAACTTCAGTGGCAAGAGCCTTGTTACCATCAAATCACTGTGTAAAAGATCCTTCAAACATCTCCATGTTTGCCTTGGCAAAAGAACAACGGAGGTCATGGCACTTCCAGAGGACTTTTTCCAAGCACCAAATTGGAAGCCCTAGATGGAGTGTCCTCAATGTAAGGCAAAGGGAAGGACCTGCAGCATTTGGTCACAGTGCAAGTGACATGATCACCCTCAGCCAGAATGATACAGAAGCTGTTTTAAAAGTCCTCCCAGCTTAATTTCCATGCAAAGAGTGAAAAGGCAGATGGAGCTTGTTTTTCCCAGTGGAGAGTCAATCCACCAAGGTCAAGGCGCTTGCACAAAGGTATTCAGACAGCAGGACAGAGAGCAACTGGGTTTGCCCTTGGCATTCCTGCTGTGTTACCCAGCACATCTCCATGTTTCCTCTCTTCCCCTAGCAAAGCAGGACAGTGCAGAGGGTTGCACTTCTCCTGCAGATGCAGTGGCAGAGCCCTGCCAAGCAGGGGTGACTGAAACAACCCTTCTGCCTGGACACAAAAACTTCTGGAGATCAGCTTTGAGCTGCTGGTACTTTTAAACACACTCAACCTGGCTTCTTGTGTATCTCCCAGCTTTGCAGTTAATGTTTTCCAGGCTTTTTTATCTACCACCTCAACAACCAGATGCTCTTTTCTACCCCTCTAAGTGATTCTCCTGTAATGACAACTCCAGGAGTTGGGATTTTAAGAAAAGACAGCCAAATCTTAGGAGCCTCTTGACACAGATCCTGGCTTTTGGCAGCAGTGCTCCCTCGCCCACAGCTGAGATGCTGACTGCAGCTTGGGAGATGCTTAAGCAACCAACTGCAAACCTATTTATCAAATGACTCCAAGTCAAGGGCACAGCAGATGCAAAAGCAGATATAACCCTCCTCAACAGCCCTGCCTGCACAGAGGACAGGCAACTGGAAATAGCTCCATCCAAAGTCACAGGGGGATGGGGGCAGCAGCACAGGAGCAGCAACAGTTTGTAGGTTATTACACCATAGTTTTGCATTTCAGGTGCTTTTAAAATAACATTTTTATATCTCTTGCACTTCTGGTTTCTGAAGGGATGAAGCTCCTGAGACAGCTTTGTTTGTTCTCATACTTTAAAACAAATTAGCCTGGAAGGCAGGGACCTCCAGGAGAGCAGGTTCCTCCAGGCTTTGTGAAGACCAGCACTTCAGTAGAGAAGGCTTCAGTGAGTGTTCTGCCTGGGGAGCTGCTGCATCCAGAACAGGGGGGATCCCCATGGCCATACCCTGGCCCTGGGACCTGTATACACTCAGCACCCACAGAGCCAAAGATAAATCACAGCAGACACTAATGCCACCCATCCTGTGGCAAGCAGAAGAGAACAAACCACAGGTATTGCTCACAGAGTAACTTTCCCAAATGTCTCTCTCTTCCATGGGTTTGCCCATACACTGACAGCTGTAAAAACAAGCCTCCTTCTCCCCTGGTTTTGTACAGCCAGGCTTTTGACCCCAGTGAATGGAAACCTTGCATCCTTTTACCTTCCTCCAGCTGATCCCTGTGCTCACCCTGGCTCTGCCTGTCCCTTCTCCAAGTCTTCATGGTCATGAGTGGCCATCACCCTCTCCAGCACCCAGCTGAGATAAAAAACAAATTAACGGCAAATAAGGGATGCAACCCAAGGGCCTAAAATATGTATTATATACTTCAGAGTATTCAGATCCTACAAGAGGTCCTCATTTTATATAGGAACTGGTTCCTATCCCCTTTTCCCCCTGTTATCTCCGGAGCACTTCAGTAAACCAAGTCTGACAGCAGCGTTACTACAGCACAGGCAACAGCTACATTAACAGTTTGGAGGAGCTGAAGTTTACAGAGCTTCCTTTACTCAAGGGAACTGCATTTTTCTAAGATTATATTATTACTTGGGCTGGTCGCTCAGTAATGCAACATCATTTCCCTTTTGGGTGGGAAAATTCTCTCCTTGTCCTCAGATGTGAATGATTTCAGCCTGAAAGGATGAACGCGGACTCTGCATGAACTGTGCCCCTTGCTGAAGCAGCAGGATGTTATATATATAACAGCTAGGCATTAAAAAATACATGGTGATGGGTGCACACACATCAGCTGCATGTATGCAGAAAATGGTGAGAGATAAGGGCTGCCAGATGTGACAAAACCATTTTCTCCTGAGAGGCACCCACAGACTTCATTCTTTCACCACGCCTGTGCTTGTAGCTCTCTTGCATCTCCTCTGAATGAATATCCCAGCAAATGAACATCTCGTATTTACAGAAACAGCAAATTACAATGCAAATGTTGCAAAAACTGCTCAAAGAAATAAAAATTTGAATTTGTAATCAGGTCTGCTGCCTCTGAAAATTGGATTCTGCCTTCTGTGTTCAGCCATTCAGGAAAGAGAAAAAAACTATTGTATGACCTACATCTTCAATTGAATGTAAATAACAGGGCCTGTGGTTGGGGTATTCAGGCCTCGTGACAAGCTCACAAGCTACAGCCTATGGAATTTTGTACTGAGCGTTTTCAAGGGAATATTCCAAACTACCAACCTTTGATTCTCTTGCAGCACCTTCTGATACTCCAGCTGGCCAAACTGCCCCAGTGCTGCTTTGCACCATTTCAACAGCAGAAGGACAGCAGAGCAGGTGCCAGGATCTGGCCTTGCCTCTTTCCAGAGGAGCTCTGTGCACATATGAGAGATCAGCCCAGGTTTCAGCAGTGCTTCTAGGTTTGTCTGCCTAGAAATATCCTGACATCCCCAGAGACTCTTCACCCCTCCATACTAGAGAAACTCTTTTGAAACTGTGTGAGGAAGGAAAGCCAGAATCCAGAGGATTTGCACTCGCTATGTACCATCTATCCAGCTCCAGACCATTCCAGGGGTATTTCAGGGGTAGCAGCCCTGCCTGGAGCACCCAGGTGGCTGGAGTGGCACAGACAGAGGCAGAAAGGCAGTATTTCTGTGCTGCAAAAAGTCAGCAGGCTCAGCCACAGCTGAACCTTGCTGCTCTGAGGCTATCCTTGTTTTGGAAATGGCACACAGCTCCCATCCATGGGGAGCCCACCACGCCAGCCAGGAACTCCAGCAGCAACTCCAGAAGAGTTGTGGACGTTGGTGATGCCTTAATCTCTGCACCACAGCCCTGGAACACTATCACTGTACTAACAGGTTTTATTGACTTGATTAGCTTGTTAATTGAAATAGTTCTGTATTCTGTTGGGGTTATTTTATTAGCATGGATGAATGCTTCATTAAAACCAACACAATCAGACTGATGCTACAAAGTTTCATGTCTTACATTTTGGGTGAAGGGCTACAGTCAGCAGCATCCATTCATCTTCACTATGACCACCAAAACCAACAACCTTTCTAACCTGGCATCGTAACCCCTCTGCTAAATGAGTAAAATCCTCTGCCACCTCCAAGAGATGTGATGGCAATGGGGCTGTCAGTCTCAGCAGCTGTGACATGCTCCCTGTGGATGAGCAGGATGGGGAGAATGGAGGGAGGATGGAACACACACAACAGCTTGACAGTTCAGACATGAAGGGTTTCTGACTAGCAGCCCAAAAATTGGTATCTGTAAGAACAGGTGAAGGAAACAAGTTGTCCCATAAACTCCACACTCCTCTAAACAGATCCGTATCTGCAACTTTGGATACTGAAAATAATATTTGCTAATGAACGTACCCATGCACCAGCAAGGTTGGCACCAGCGCCTGCAAACAGGGCAGCAACAGCCCATCTCCCTCATTCCTCCAGCCACAAGAAAAACATAAAGCAAGTTAAATTATCCCTCTGAAGTGGTGATGGCTGCTGGAGCAGAACACGCCGCTGATGCCGGCTGAATGGGCACAGGCTGGCACTGGTGGTTTGGGACTGGGAAATCAGACTCTGTGGAGAGCCCAGTAATGGGCTTCAGCTACAGCAGCTCTCCCCTCACCCACTGCCCTGCTCACATCTCTGCATGGCAGTGTCAATCAATACACATCACCGTGTGCTCCCTGCCAGCCAGGTCACACAATTATCTCTCTCACTGTACTCATTTAGCACTTAAATATCACACAATGTGCTTCCACAAATTGATGCAAACCCAGCTGCTCAGTGGACAACCCCTGCTACCTTCCAGGGCTTGAGATGGGGAACAGGCAGGAAAGCTGATCTCCAATCTTTCCTTTCCTGAAATGCCTTTTCTTCCTTCTCTTTTCTTTTTTGCTTTAAATTATGTACCCCAAAGGAGCAGAGCTAAATCCATACAACCCCAGGGAGTTCATGTTCACAGCCCACCAACCAAATCCACTTAGAGCTCACAGAGGAGTGGCAAAGATGCCCAGGACAGGAAAATCCTGCAGCATTTTGATAGCGATGCAGAGGCACAGGGGACAATCCTTCCTTGTCCCTGCCCCACAGGGGGAGGAAGCATCCTTCCTGCACCACCCACAGTCACCTGAAATTGCATCAAAGCTGGAGAGCAGCATCTTACAGCTCTCTGCATTAGCGTGGCCACAAGGAAAGCTGGGCTTCTGTCCCCAGGAGCCACAAAATATCTACTGCAAAATGTGAGGCAGGTTTGGAGGCAACACTGTACCTTTGTGCAAACTAACATCCTCTGCATCTTCTTCCCTCACTCCTAACTTTCTTTCTTCTTCATCACACAGAAAATTTCAGACAGAGAGTTAAAAATATATATAAATAAATACAGACTGTTTACCCCTTCTAAGAGTTTTGGAAAGTTTCTCCCAGCAGCCAGTCTAAATCTCTGCTGCAACTAAGGCTGGTTCCTTCTCAGGTGATTTCACATCTCACTGCCAGGGCTCCCACCAGGGAAGCTGCATAGAAAGGTGGCACCTGCCATGGGAGAGAGGGAGCAGGGACAGAAGGACAGACGCAGATGGCAGAAAAGCAGATCAGCTTCTCAGGGAAAGCCCATTGCCAGCAGCTCCATGCTGTGCTGGGCACCGTTGCAGGGCACCTGTGTGGGTAAAAGTAGCAGGAAAAGGGACATGGCAGGAACAGGGAGACCCTAGCCATAGTGACTTTGTCAGGGGCTCAGTGTTACCTCTGCTGTCCCTGTGGTGTCACTGGAATTATTCCCATTTCACAGATGGGAAACCTGAAATACTGAGACCTGCAGGGGGACAGAGCTTGTAACCAAACCCTTTCCTGACCCAGGCTGGAGACAGACAGTGCCCTCCAGCTCACTCAGTGCCCATGTGAAATAGCTGCCAGAAGAGATTTCATGGAGGGATTTGATAATGCTTTAACTTTACTGTCGCCAGCTTTCTTGTTTCCTACTTCACCTATTTTTTTTTCCTGTGTTACTCTCCTTGTGTTCTGACCATGTTTTAAACACAGGCTAAAGCCATCTGTCCTCGTTGCTCCAGCAGAGAAGCCCACGGAGGGTCTGGCAGGGAGGGTGGCAGGTGCAGGCTGAGGCTCAAGCCAGCCAGGAACGCAGTGAGGCTGCGAGGGCAGCCCTGCTCCCACCCCGCTCCCTTGCCCCACGCTTTGTGAGACTCAAAGCCCCATTTCTACACACACTGCCTCACCATCTGCTCACTAAGCCCTGCCTGAGAAACGGCTTTTGCCGCCCAGCCTCAGACTGTTGCAAAGGGAGATGTAATCTTCATTTCCTGTTAGTACCAGGGTGATGGGTTCACAAGAAATGCTCCCCCTGCTTCAGGGAAGTGTTTTCCAAGGTGGGAAATGCCTCCCAGGGGCAGGAGCAGTGGTGACACAAACAGGGATTTCTCAGGCGTCTACAACTCAACCTGAGAGTGATTCAGGAGGTCCCCCCAGCCTGCTCCCATAACACCAAACAATTCCCTTGACTGACAGGCATAGAGCTGGAGCTAACAGCGAGTGAATCACAGCTGTCAGGACCCAGTGTAATTCATGATGCCGTTTGCTGGGGAGCAAGCTACTGCTGGGCCATTTATCACTCCTTCACCATGCATCCCCTGTTCCCTCTGGCTAGAGCTGACATAATTCACAAGCACCTGTAGCTGCTGAGCACTGGCTGCACAGAGCCAAGCCTTCACTGCTGAGCTGGGCACCCAGGCACTGGTGGCCTGACAAATGGCTTTTCCAGCGTGTGGACAGATAGTTCGAGCTTTTCAGACTCCTAACAAAGGAAATGCATTCCTCTACTGACTCTCAGGAGTCATCAAGGTCACAGGAAAAGATGCCAGACAGAAAGCTGAGATGAAATTAAATATTTTTTTTCTGTCCACTGAAAAATTTGCACAGCTTTCATCAAATAATAGGTGAGCAGTTCGCTGGCAAGTTGCAGATTTTATCTTCACAAGGTTGGTAACAGGTAAGATGGCATTATTCTCTCCCAGTTTGGAGGGCAAACCGGTACTTGGAGTGGCACAAAGAAGTAGCTGAGCTGGGAACAGACCCAAATCTCCTTCATTTCCATGCAGTATCCTAGTCACAAAGCTGCTCTCACAAGCACTGCTAGTTAGGAGCTTTCTAATCCACTGCAGGCTACATTCCAGCTGATATCCCCAGCTATGCATTTAGTCTAGCTTGGATATATCCTAACAAGACATGCCTTGGGTTTGTGAAGAAAACTAAAATATTATCAATTTTGTCACATTTCCTGAAATTTTACAGCTCCACGCAACTAAACTTAACCTCGAGTTCCAAAGCATGATATTCTCTCCACATCAAAAATTAAAAGATAAAATTTGACAGTCCAGCTCAGGCAGGCAATGAATCCTAAAACCCACTTAAAACCTACGCAGGACTAATTTGACATATTGGATTCCTTATACCACCTGCAGACACCCAGTGCTTTTCAAACTCATTGAGAATTAGTCATCCTTAGAGCTATGTGCCTTCTTTGGTGAGTAAGTGAGCCAGTTTACTGAATGGCACTTGAAACGTCCCTGCTTGTTCGGGGAAAAATAAGGTTTTATCCTGTGCTGAAACCAAATTCAGCACAATCTGTAAAGCACGAAACTAGGCATTGCTCATAATAATAGCACATAATAATGTGGCATGCAAGGAAATATGTGACTTTATACATGACTAATCTGACAGTCCGTAGGCAACACAGAGAGAGAGGGTATTTATACAGAGCTGATAGCATCTGTCCCCACACCTGATAAGGTTCAGTACCTAAGGTGAGATGAGAGCATTTCTGGAGACAAGCAGGAGGCAACCCAGACTCTGAAGATCACCTAGAGTAGCCCCCAGTTTCCCACCTGGATGATCAGACACACGTGGATAGTACTCCTAGTGGCCCCTAAAACCTTTCTCAAGTTCCTCTGTGAAGTTTCCACCACTCGCCTCCCAGTCGGTCCGCACAGCTACAACGTGTTTACACTTTCCCACCCACCGTTCCCATCCCAAACCTTCACCCACTGAAGCAGTTGCCTGTAGCACGATGAGCTGGGCAAGGTAAAAAAGGGAAAGGAATTGAGGGGTGAGCGTTACACTTCTCAGCTGAATCAGCTCTGGGTGACGCCGGGATGCTCAGCCAGCCACAGTGGCGATGCTGTGGGGAGTGCGCGGGGTCCCGCGCCACGAGAGACCCGCACGATGCGCACCCCGCGCACTCTCCGCCGCACCACGGCCGCTGCCGGGACGAAATCCCGTCCCTACCCTTATCCTTACCCTTACCCCCATCCCCGGGCACTCACCCGGGCTGCCGGCGTGTCCCGCGGCGGGAAGCGAGGAAAGGCGGCCGAGACGGTTTCGGGACGGAGGAGGAGAAGGGGGAGGTGAAGGAAGACGCCGTGGGGAAGCGAGGGGCAGCGACCCGGCCGGTGGGACCGGGACCAGCCCCAAGCCCAGCAGCAGCAGCAGGGTGCAGGCTGCCGGCATGGCGCTGGGGGTG